>CM021109.1:303541063-303572419 GCA_007115665.2 Sequoiadendron giganteum
TCTGGTTCTTTGAAGTATACTTTCCAACTGAGTGAATTCACCTTTTATTCTGCTGCATTCATCAGGTTTCTCTTTCAAGGTCTGAGCAAGATTTTCCTCATTTCTCTTCCTTTCTTCAATTTATTTAGTCATCTTTATTGCCATAGACTCCATCTCATGTTTTAGGTTTGTATTGTCTCTAGCAAGATTTTCACATTCTTCTGTTATCTCCTTCAAGGTTTGATTCAAGTGAGCATCATCCATGTTTTCACTTTCCTTTTGTTTAATATGATCACAAAGATCTTTCCTCCTCACCTTGGATTTAACTATCTGATCCTTCAATGACTGGATGAATTTCTCAGTATCTCTAAGATTTGCTTTCAGTTCTTGAACTTCTACTTTAGACTGATCAAGGTCATCAAGTGCCACCATAAGCTATTGTTGAAGACTACCAGAGTCCATCACATTCCAAGATTTACCTCAAGCTGCAAAACTCCTTCAGAGGAACTAGCTCTAATACCAATTGTTGGACTTAAGGGAACACTGAGGGGGGGGGGGTGAATCAGTGTTCAACAAATCTTAAACTCCATCAATCTAAAACTTGAAACCATTTCATCATTGCATTAAAGAAAAAATGTATGCATTCAAAGTAAGTATTCATAACACCATAACATAGAGTTTTTTTTATGTGGAAACCCTATTAGGGGAAAAACCACAGTGGAGGCTAATCCATAATTTGAGTACTCAAATATAATTGTTTACAAAAGGAATGCACTTGCATTCAGGCACATTGCCTAGATCTCACTGCTCAAGAGAAAGGCTTACTGCCATACAAAATTCAAATCAATACCATTTGAAGGGCGAACTGAGATATTAGCATCTATCTATGCCAAATTACAGTTTCGATGAAGCTCATAGATTCGGTTTTGGATCTGCTTTTCAATTATGCACTTCGCTTTGCTCCTTTCTGCTCTTTGCATCACTTACAAACAAACTCACACTACTATTATGTTGAATTTCGCACTATATAATGATGTAATACACATTCACACCTCTTACATACACACACGCTTATATTCACTTACTTAATGGAAAATCCAATCTCATATATATATTCGTAATCAAGGATTTATTCGTCCATCAGTCGACTTTATAAAATATTAAGTTACCTTCAACTTGTTGGCCAAATCCACCACTAAATCATTATGCGCATCCTCCAAATTCTGTTAAGACAAAGAGAGGACCCAAATAATACTTAATCAAACACAAATATTTATAATTAATTATATCTTATACATCCACAATTACTATACTTGTTGGGTCGGCCTTTTAGCATAGATAATCAACAAATTAGTTCACTGGATCTTCTAGACCACGTACCAGAGAGTGCACATCAAAACCAAGATAATGAAAGCATAAAAAAACCTTCCTCAAAGATCCTCAACTCAAAATATCTATCCGGTAAGGTGTTTAGATCAACTTTTATGCTTGTAATTGGATACCCTGTTCTTTATTCTTCTCTGCTGGCAGAAACCAAAATTATACTACAAACTGGATAGGTTGGTTGGGTTGCTATCAATGACAACACTTTCAAGCCATATGCTAATGATCTCTCTATCCATATGCCAACATGGATGGTGGAGGAGATCCGGTGAGTGCCTAAGAACCCACTTTGTCAAATTTTTATTTCATGCATTTTTAGGTAGTTTAAAATTTAGCAGTCAATTGTGTCATTCGAGGATAGCCACAAGTGCTATCACGTTTGATGCAACTGCCTATGATTCGACGCAAGTGATAGAAACATGCCTAGGGTAGGATAGCTATTTGATTTTTTTTTTCAACACAATTGATAGGGATCAACGCATCCGCTGTTTGCTTACTCACAACGGTGATTGCGCGATGCAACTGACTGAAGTTATGCATAATTGATATGGATAAGTCACAATCATATTAGAAATGACTTAAGTGTAGGCATAAGTCAAAAGTGATTAGGGATTGTGCACAATCAAACTCCCATGACACTTACTTTTATGACACGTTCCAAATAAGTTTTAAATAAGATGTTTAACTAACGCAGTGTTTGTCATGCTGAGCATAGGTTCATCTTGATCTGATCTATACACGAGAGTTACAACCACCAGACACTTATCGGTTGTGAGACCAGTTGACTAGCACTAAAAAGCACAAACTATGGCACCTTAGCTTGTATCGCATTACATTTATACCCATTATTAGGGTTAACAGGGGGATGCTGACTGCACTTGCTGAGAGGTGGCATTCAAAGACATGCTCATTTCATTTACCTATAGGAGAGGCTACGATTACACTAGAAGATGTCTACAGGATCCTACGGTTGTCGATCCGAGGCAAGTAGGTTAAGTATGATCTGGGTCAAGGGTATTAGGCTTTGAACGCTTACTATGTCTATGAGGATGTTCGAGACTTGGGGATTGACAAGTATGAGATTAGGTGGGAGATATTGGTTGAGAGATATGAGTGGTTTGACTATATATTGTGCACTCTGATACCCGAGGTAGTCATTCCAGACCACCGAGGACATGGATTTCTGGTTGGATGGGGCGAGATGCTAGTGGGGATGATGGCCAGTGACACTCTATATGCATGGGGCCCTGTTTGTTAGCGATGGTTTATTTTTCAGCTTCATGATATAACGTATCGGTGAGGATAGTCCATGAGTTGTGGAGCACTCTTTTGATGGTCTAGGCTTGGGAGCATATTGTGATGTTCCATTTACCAGTTGGTCATCAGTTGGGGGCCAATGTATCGTATGTATGTATATATATATATAGAGGATCAGTCATGCAGATACATGTCAGGGATATTGGCTATTAGCATCACATATTAGATACCTTGGATAGTTTCATATGGAGGCCCTGGATAGATTGTGCTCAGTGGCTTGGGGAGGATCAACATCTACAATGGTGTCAACAACGAAGATATCTTATTGGGTGGATTGTACAAACACAACATATCATTGATATGTACTTGCCAGATCAGGTTCTGAGACAATTTAGAGAGCAGTAGGGAGTTCCATGGGGTACAATAGTGTTTGCTTGGTCATATAGAGAGGTGAAACCATGGGGCCCAATGATTACAGTAGCTACAACTAGGTAGGTCATAGATGGATCACAAGCATTGCCGTGGATGTGGAGAGGGGGTCTAGCAGATGTAGGCACTATGGTAGAGTATGATGCATGGTGGGTAGTGCATAGGCCTATTCCTTTGATCAATCCAGATCAGCAAACTCCAGTAGTTTGACGAGGATGGGGTCCTTGGGGCATGAGAGGAAGAGGGAGAGGGAGAGGAGATGGTGGGAGAGGAGGGGATGGTGGGAGGAGGGAATGACAAAGACTATCGAGAAGGAGGATCAGGTCACTTTATCCTATCTGAGAGGAGGGAGAGGAGGAGGAGAGAGAGGAGGAGGGTAGGCAGGAGGAGGCCATGTAGGATGTAGAGGTAGAGGGAGAGCGACCCGAGGAAGAGTAGCTTGATGTGCTAGCATATGTTGTTGCTATGGATGTGGAGGTGGAAGGGAATGAGGAGCAGCCTGAGGAGGAGGAGATGGGTGAGGAGGAGCGGATCCTTCATGAGAGGATTCTTCATGGAGATGAGGGATTCAAGGATGTACTTGTCAAAGGCAGTACATGGGATAGGGATCAGGAGTTGGTGAGTCTGTAGGTCGGAGTACATGCATTAGAGGTCAAGATTCAAGCTCTATGGGTGGAGTGGGATGGTCTACAGGTAAAGAGAGACACCCTATAGTCTGAGAGGGACAAATTCATTATCAGGGAACAATAGGCAGAGCATAGGAGCCTAGACTTTATTGCCACCTATAGTGGGTCCACAATTGATATGGCTAGAGAGGTTGCTGGGATTGGTCGTAGAGAGTAGTATTACAGGCAACTCTACGAGGAGGTAGTTCCACTAGAGTGACGGGCACCTAGCACTTCAGAGGTTGTCAGCAGTGGTCAGTCACATAATAGGTAGTCTCAGAGCAGATCTAGTCAGGGTGAGTGTAGCAACAAGGGCTCTAGGGATCATGGCAGCATTGGATAGACCCATTTTGACCCATGTATTTTGACACTTGTATTTTCATCCATCAAGCCTGCGAGCTCTTTCTTGGGAGATACATTATGACACTTTTTGAGTGATATACATATCATTTTTGGCGGTGATTATTTGATTTGCAGTTCTTTATACATTCTTTTATTATGTGTGTGTTATGGATGATATATATGCCTTGTGATGTTCATGCAGCCTATGATGATGTCTTAATTCTATATGATGATGTATGCATTTACTTTTATGGTGTTATGGATGTCATGTATTGATGAGATGCTTATGATTATGAGATGTAATTTTTTTATGATATATATGGATGATGGATATAATATAAATGACCTAATGTTACAAATTTAACGTAATAAGAAGATGCAATTTTATGTTAATGCAATGAAATGTTTGTATGATAATGCAAATAATATTTGATATGAATTCAAAAATGTGATATGCAATATGGTAAGCCATATTGTGTAATGTGACCTAATATTATGAATGTGATGTAATGTATATGGAATGCAATGTGATGTAATGGATCATGATATCAAATGTAATGTGATTGCAATGTAATGTTATGATGGAATGTATAATGCTATAAAAGACTAATGTGATTATATCAAGACGATGATAACATGCTAACTCTATATGGATGACCTTTATGTGTATGTATTTTCTCTTGCAAATATATGTGACTTAATATGATAATGCTATTTATGATGCTTCCTAATGTGATCGTGTATGTAAGTTATTTTATGTGTCACAGGACTCTGTCAAGATGTAGGCAGAAGAAATGTTAGCACATAAGAGGTGGACAAGATGGATGTTAGTGTGGAAAAGGAAATGGGGAGATGGATGTTAGTGTGGAAAAGGAAAGGGGGAGATGGATGGGGATGGAAGGTTAGATGGGAGGTGATAAGGGACCAACTTTCATGCTTTTATATTTATCATTGCCATGTGTTGAAAATTGACACAAATGGAGCACAAACACCATGGTATGACATAGACCAAGTGTGCAAGGTGACCATTTGCGAGAGACAAGAAATCAAAAGACAAAGTCAAAAGACAAGGAATGACCCAACTCATACCAAGGACCCAATTATCCCAGTCTTTTTTCCAAGACAACCCATAGATAGCAAGGAAAGAAAAGAGGCCATGATCCATCATTGTACCTCTAAATCCTTTAATAGGAAATCCTCGAGGTAACTAGTAACATGACCCAAAACCAATAAAAAAGATAAGACAAATCCAAACCAACAAAGTGTTCGCCAAAGAGACAGTGCTTGCCAATAGTATTGATAATATTGTTTGATATGATTGATTAGGTCAAACAAGATGACAAATTGATTGATTGTTTGACAAAAGTTGATTGATAGGTTGACCAAGATGACAAAGTTTGATTGATAAGTTGACAAGGATTGATGATAGGTTGACGAGTTGATTTGATTGATTGTGCCTAATTTCAGGAAGGACACATCATGATTAAGGCAAGATTTAATTGACAAGATTGACTGATTTGATGATTGATTGAAGTGACGAGGCATAGTTTCAGGAAGGAACCATCTTGTTTAAGGAAAGGGGCACATCTGATAAATTTGACCAAGTGACAAGTGTTGACAAGACACCTAACTGTAAGGAAGACACATCCTGCTTAAGGTGAATGACCAAATTGAAAAAGTCTAATCTCAAGAAGGACACATCCTAATAAAAGTCAAGTGATAAGACCAAATGAGACAAATGACAATGCCCCATTTTGATATAAGATCGATGATTGGTCAATTGATTGGCGATAAGATGACTGGTTGAAGATTTTTTGGTTGTGTTTGTTTGTTGATTCATGATTTGGTTTGAATGAAGATTGCTTGCAGACCAAGAACATGACTAGACTCAAAAATCCCTAAAGGACTGACCTAGGTGGCCTCGGGGGCTCATCAATTGATGGCCTTGCCTACATTATACACGTAGAGACCTCATAGCTCAACACAACTTGGCTTCACCTTATTCGACAAAAGACTAAGTCATGATTTTATTCAGACAACCTAGAAGGACTGACCTAATGTCTTGGGGCCCCATTTAAGATGAGCCTTGCCTACGTAGAAAATGCACAGAGACAACGTAGTTCAACCACTCTAACATAGACTGACATAAAATCAAACTCTAACTCTAGCTCTATTGTTGGAATTTTTGAAGTTTTGTGATGTTCTCCAATTTTTTGGATTTTGAGAGTTTTCTGATTTTTTTGGATTTCAATGATTTTATGATTTTTTTGGATTTTGAAGGTTTTATAATTTTTTTTGGACTTTTGAAGTTTTTATGAGGCTGATACCATGTGTAGGATCCCATGAAGACATAATTCAAAGGAATTTCCCCTTGTCAGGTGTAGGACCAACTTATTATGTGCGAGGGGGTCAATGGATGAATTCAAAGGATGATCATGAAGGAAAATGATGCTAAATGTCGGTGGTTCTCAGGCCATGGAAATGATGATGAAGCTTTATTATGGTTGAAGAATGTGTGTGAATGGAAGGATGAAAAGACCAAATGGAGTGACAGTAGACAGAGGAGCATAGATTGACTACACATGGCGCTTGTTGTCAGGTTTTCACCATGGTACTTATCCAAAGCGCCACCGAAGTGGTTTTCAATTTTGGATGAATTATTTCCCTTTACTATTTTTTTATTTTTTCCATTTTTTTAATTTTTGATTTTGATTTTTTGGTTTGTTGTCACCAAGACACCTATTTGCCAGGTTTTCATCAAGGTGACTATTTTTTTGATTTTTGATTTTTTTTAAAATTTTTTTTTAAGAGGATACTCTGAGAACTTAGGTGTAATACTTGGAGAGATGCATGTTGTTGATAGGATCAAACAATGGTTCTCCTTTAGGAGTAGAAAGTTGGTAAGCACCAGATCCATAGGCTGCTATGATGATGTAAGGACCTAGCCAATTAGGCTTAAATTTTCTACGCTTTTCTTTGTCCGTCTGATTCTTTGGGTTCTCTTTCAAGACTAAATATCCAATGTCAAAGGATTTAGGTCGAATCTTCTTGTTGTAGCTACATCAAAGGTGGTTCTCATATGCTTGCATATGTTTCAAGGTGTTCTATCTCTTTTCATCCAATAGTTTTAGCTCATGTAGATAGGATACACGATATTCTTCTTGATTAATCAAGCCTTGAATAAAGACTCATAGGGATGGTAGATCAACCTCTATAGAAAGTATTGCTTCAGATCCATAGACAAGGGAATATGGTGTGGCTCCTATAGGGGTGCAAACATTGGTGTGGTAAGCCCATAAAGCAGGATTGAGCTGTAGGTGCTAGTCACGACCGACACCATTAATAGTCTTCTTTTAGACTTTTAGAATAGTCTTATTAGATGCCTCAACTTGGCCATTACCCTGGGGGTAATATGGGGTAGCAAAATGGTGTTGGATGTGATTTTTTTTAGAAAGCTCATAAACATCCTAGTTTTTAAAAGGTGGCCATTATTTGTAATGATGGACTGTGGGATACCATAGCGACAAATGATGTAATTCAAGATGAACTTGGCTATCTTCTTTCCAATAATGTAAGTCAATGGGATGAATTCGATCCATTTTGTGAAGTACTCAATAGCGATAAGGATAAACTTATGTTCATTAGCAAAGGTGGGATGGATCTTTCCTACGTGTTTGAGTCCCCATTGAGAAAATGGCCATGGTGAAGTAAGTGGTTGTAGCTCCTGAGCTGGTGCATGTATAAGATCTCCATGAATCTGACACTAGTGACATTTCTTCACAAAATGATAGGCATCATGTTCCATAGTAGGCCAATAATATTTCATTCTCATGAGATTTTTGGCTAAGGTCAAACCAACATAGTGAGCTCCACATATACCATGATGTACCTCTTGTAAAGCTGCTTGTGCTTCATTTGAGTCAACACATCGAAGTAGGGTACTATCTAGGCTATGAAGATAAAGGGTATCTCCAATGATGGCATATTTAGATGCTTGTCGAATAAAGGTCTTGCGTTGGTTAGAGGATGAGTCATAATTTGGTCATGCAAATAGGTGTAGATGTCTTTATACCAAGGAGATGCAAAACCAACAAGTTAACACACAATTTCAATTTCAGGGACATCAAATGCAGGGACCAATAGTTGTGATGGAACCCCTAAAAATTCTTGTTCCATCTCCAAATCTTGATGATTTTAGGGAATTGTGGGTTTTTGTCTCCTGCTAATATAAAGGGTTTTAGGTTTACTTCGGTCTTATTTGAAAAAACCTTTGAAGTCTATATCTTCACCTTTGTTTTATTTCTTGGTTGACTCCTTCTATCGGTCATCTATCTTTTAAGTCATGACTTTCAACATCAAAACCCGTGGGTAATTGGCCCCACGAGTCTTATTTTACTAGTTAATCTGGTTGGATTATTAATCTAAGATTATCCTAAGTCAGGCTGAACATTTCCTACTAATAAAAACCTTAAGTAATTTATATTGTTGACATTTCCTCATCACTCTAGTTGGGTCCCTTTTAGGGTTAATTTTTTTTGGACATGTGTAGATGTAGGAGCCCCTGAGTGTCGTGTGATCGATGAAGAAAATATGAGTCGTTCCCCGCTGACACATTTGCTTTTATCGGTTACTAAAACAACCACATGGGCTAGCTGGAAATTTCCACCCGTCTTCATTATGATGGGTCCGAGGATTAGTATTTCCAAATTTCATCTTGGTTAATGGTTGATTACGGGTGACGTGGATCAACCTGGACTACTCCCCACCATCTTGTGTGGGCCCCATCCTCCCTGCCAGTTTCTCAACGGGGAAGCGGGTGTCTGTCGTGTGGAATAAGTTTGAGGATGTGGAAAGTAATGTGTGTGTTACTAAAGTGCATATATCACATGTGCCTAAATATATTTTAATCTGAGCCTTTGATATTGTATGAGGAATAAAATTGAAGCTAGCTAATTAGTGTGTACGATGAGGCCGTAAGATTTAATCTCAGCTGCTTCCTGTCTTCCCATTGATAAAAGTTGCATGAGAGTTATGTCTCATGGGTGAAAGGGAAGATAGACACATGGATCATGGTTGAAAAGACAAAGAGATGGTGGAGCTCACATACTATGAACAATTGTTTTCATGTGGCCTCCTTTCATTTGGAAATTATTGCAGTTGTGCAAAGTTGGATGTTTCATAATAAGCTGATCAAATATGGATCATGGATCAATAAACTCGCTAAATGAATCAACAATCAGTATTCAAAATGAAGTTGATAGCAAGCAATCCATTCTGGTTTGCGTGAGGGAGTCTTAATAAATGAAAGGACATTGAGCTACCAAAGTAAGGAATTGCATGGTTATTAATATTTATCTCAAAAGCATAATTCAACATTACGAGTACACTCAATAAACTCTAGGAGCTCATGTCATGGTTGCTCAACATTTTCTCATGTCGGAACCAGGGTTGTCAACCTATGAGAAAATAGTAAGTCAATTATCACTTTCCTTTTGGTATTATTGATAGGTTGTGTTTTCTCAAGCTTAAGTCTATTAGGGTTTTTTCTTAGTTCGGCTATTAAAGTTTGGTGTTCATAAAAGGGGATTTTTGTTAATTCAGCATTTGTATAATTCATGCCAAACCCTCACAAAAAGTCACAGGCCTTGCTCAGTTAGAACAAAAATCCCTACTTTGTTATATTCTTGCATTATGGCACCTAAAGCAAAAACTTCTTCATCTAAAGGGGAGGCTTCCACTCCCAAGAGACCTTTGAATAAAGACCTTATGGATCAATTACCACCTTCTACTAGTGAAAAAACTAGAGGAAAATTGATTCCCAAAGGACCACAAATAGCAGAGGGTCTATTTGACAAAAGAGGTTTTATCAAAGATGCTAAATTACCCTATACTAAATGGGAATTGTTCTATGGTTGGTTCAAGAACAAAAATATAGGTGTCCCAGTGAGAAACCCTTGGAACTATGATCTAGGAAAGTTAATTGTGCCAAATATTTATATGGATGTCGACTTGATGAAGGCAATAACTACTAACTATGACCCTGTCATGAGGACTATTAGAACCTATGATGGAAAAGAAATGGTTAGAATCACTAAGGAGAAATTGGGTCTTGTTTTCAAGCTCACTGAATGGAATGATGAAATGTATAAGATAAATGAAGATGCTCTTAGAAAGGAGTATGAGAAAACCAAGACTTCATTCAGAGTCTACATTTTACCAAGATTTCTAGCGAAAATTGTAGGATTAAATGTTATGATAGGATCACATGATAAGGAACCCTTCCCTGTCAATTACATTATTCCTTATTTCAAAAGGACTTTCTATTCCATTTGCCAAATAATTGGTTATGATCCTATCTTTGGAATGCCAATGGCCTGGATGTATATGGCTGCCCATATCCAACATCCCTAATATTGTGCAGTATATGATTATGCAGGATTTATTTATGAAAGAATGCATGAGGGGCTGGTAAGATTAAAGAAAGGTGAATCTAGGGTAGGATGCAGTTGGTACTCACTAATGATGCATATTTTTCTATACAAGGGTGCAATGTATTTTGGCTAGAATATTGACTTGGAAAGAAAGGTAGGTTACTTGGATCTGCCCATGCAATGTTGGACCACAGTCTTGGACAAGGATGACAGGACATATGATTATGTCACTTTTTAGAATTTATTTGCCTCTGAATTAAAGAGAGCTTTGATTGTCAAGTTACCTAGAGTTCCTCTTGCTTTACATGATTTCTTGAGACCAAAGGAAAGAAAGCCTGAGATAGGTATTGATCATAACTGGGGATATGTTATTTCACTCCCTGATTTCACTGTTTTAAGAGTATATGGTTCTAAGGTAGCACCTCACTTGTTGCCTAGGTTTGTGCTAGAAAAAATTGGTTTCCTTGAGGTTATGTGGCAATTAGGAAATGTTGAGAATGAACATTTATTGAATTAGGGAAAGGGAACTTTCTTTCCCTTATACACTTGTTTTTCTGATTTTGTAATGACCAAAGGTGGTTGGAACAATATCATTAAAGTGCTCAAAGAATACCGCATGCAAAGGATAATTGAGAGGGTCAGATATGATCCTAAAAGTTTTATGGCCTAATTAAATGAGAGAAATAAGAGCTACAAATATGTCCACATTTTTCATTATCTAGAAGATGTAATAAGGAATATATCTGACAGTGTGGAACAGGAAAAGAGGTTGGAAATGTGGATTTCATTTAATAAGATGCAAATGAAGATAAAGCAGGAGGAGCCTGATCTCATGATCCTCCCTGAGGCTAAGGATATAATTCAAAAGGTGGAGCATGTAACAAGAAATTTTGATTCAATAGTAGGCCACCTTGAAACTAAAGGGGTGGTTAGTAAAGATAAAGGGAAAGCCCCAATTGAGGAAGAACAAAGTGGAGGAGGAATTTCTACTATTGGAGAAGAGTCTACATCACGAGCCTCTGAGGAACCAAAAAAAAAGTTTTTTGTAAGGAGGAGGAGTAAGGAAAGGAAATTTGATGAAGCCTGTACTCCCACTCAGCATGAGGAACATATTCCTCCTTCTCTTGTGCCAAAATTATCTCCCCCATCTCCACCAAGGCAGGCAAGACCTGAAATTGTGTATGTTGATTCTCCACCACCTAGTAAAATACCACCTGGGGAGCCACCATTAAAAAGACAGAGGATTAGGCCAATAGTTTAGTGGATTATGATGATGAAGACTCCGATGATGAAATTTGGGTATCTGAGAAAGAAATATAAGGAGTTCCTACTACATCTATAGTGAGGGAAACCTGTTAATTGGGAAAGAGATTGAGTAATGTTGATCTCAGAGGGATCAATGAAAGTGATGAAATGCGGGTTGAGGCATGTACCAAAATTTTGGATGATGACTCATTTGTGAAGACTAAATATTTTTTGGAGTTTTCTTATAGGGATAAACGAGATGAGTATGTAAAAATTCTAGCTATAGAGAGGAGCCTTCATCTAGAATTTCATGATGTTGTCATTCAGAAAAAAAAGGTGTTAAATGAGATGAGAGCCAAGTTTCAAAACATGACTACAAAAGAAGGTCGAGAATTGGTGATAACAAGTGGTATCTTGTTTCTACCAGAGTGGGATCTAGCTTCAACCATTGCTTTTGAAACAATCAAAAAATGTGACAAACCACTCTATGATATAAAGGAAGAAGCTACACTTGCATTACAAGGGTGTGCTTTCAGTGAAGAGTGGGAAGACTTGGCTATTTGGTCTTTAGCCCCAAGCATAAGAAAGCCAAACATTGTTGAGCTTGCACCTGATTACAAGGGAGGCCTAATAATAAAGATAGTGTCAGAAACATCAGCCTTAGAAGTTGCAAATTTGTCTGTTCATTTTGCACAATTCACCAGGGCCATTGTGGAGTCTGTGACAGTTAAGAAGGATAAACTTAGAACAAAATTAAACAATTTTTTGGTTAAGTATGGAGATCTTGAGAGAAATAATAAGCAATTGCATACAAAAATAACATTGTTAGAGGATGTATTGCAAATGTTACAACCTGGAAAACTCAAACAAGATGATGTTGAATCTCCCACTATTGTACAAGAACATATATGTTACAAAGTATATGTTTCTATTCTTGAATTTTTATTTGGTTATATAGTTTGGTTATGACTCTGTGCTCAGGATAAAGGCACTGGTTCATGTAAAGTATTCATGATTCAGTTTCTGTGTTGATTCATCAACTAATCACTTTTAATTTACAAACTTTTATGGATACCATTGTAGTTGTTTCATGTTTAGGTCCCACCTTCTCATGTTTTAAGTATAAGATGTTGATGAATAAGCCACCAAATTATTTAATGTATTAGGATCTTGAGCAGTCTAATGAGAAGTATCTGTTATTGGCAATGTATTTGATTATAATTGTACGAATTCATAGGTATACATTGTGGGATAACCCTCCTGGGTTTTACAGAGCCCAAAGTGTAGGAGTAGAAGTTTTGCAACTTTCACTCATTTGTTGGCCAATCCATTTGGAGTATTGATTATTGGAAATGGTAAAGTCCATAGGAATTTCTGGAGATAAGTTTGGTTCTTAAAAAATAACCAATAGATTGGCAACTTTGCTAGGGAACAACTAGGTCCAAAGTTTCTAGTTCAAACCAGTTACTGTCAGAGTCAAGTGTTCTGTTGTAATACTCTTCACCATGTGAAGAATAATTGGTTTAAATTATGTTACATTTGTCATAGCACCCTCAATCTTATGCATCAATTCTTGTCTCATTCAGTCACCTTATTTCGGGTTATGTTTAAATTTCTCTCTAAAGTTACACGTACAAAGTCAAGAACCAATCACTTAATATTTCCTAGCATCCTGTGTGGTGACTCTGAATTCTCTAACACCAGTGTAAAGCTAAGTTCTCAAAAGGAACGTAAGAAAAGGGATTCTAACATATTTGACATTATGAAGAAGACAAGAAGTTATGCAAAGAAACATCCTGAGCAGAAGGTAGAATTTGAAATTGCTAAAGAGAAACAACCCGCTTGGGTAAAGAAGGGTTCTAAATCAAGTAAGTCCGTTGAATCTCTTGCTGAGTTTTCCCCTACTTTTAAGGTTGAAATGAGTAGTTATAGTACTTGTGATAAGGCACATGAAGTGGAAGGGTCAAATATAGACCAAGGGAGTTTCCCTGTTGAGTAGGTGTTTGATAGTGAGCTTAATATTTCAAGAGAGGAGGATAGGTGGGAGTTTTGGGGAAAGGATAAGGAATTTTATGAGCCTTTGATCCTCGAAGTTGGTTCTATTTTTAATAAGAATAATTTTAAGCCAAGAGGAGAATCTCTTGGTGTACAAGTGCACATTTCTCTTGAGGAAGATCCTATTGACCAACCTTACTATACTCCTGCCCCAAGTGAGCATGGAGATGTCCTAGAAAATGAGGAAGACATAGATAGAGACATGAAAGTTATGGAAGAAGAAGAGATGAGACTTCGAGAAGAAGAGAATAGACTGAGAGAGTTAAAGGAAAGGGAAGATAGGATTAAAACTAAGCAAGTGGAGAGAGATGCTAGAAAGAAAAAAATGGAGAAAATGAGAGAAGATGCGGCTAGATGCAAAACCTTTGAGGAGAATATTTTTAAGTTCACCTCCAAAATAACCAATGACATTCCTCAAGTAACAATCCCAATGGGAACATCTTCTACTAATACCTATACCACATCTGTCTCAACTATTAAAGCCTTAGAGCCTCATGTTACTGCTAAGAAGACGTCATTTGTGGATCATGGGGAGAGACCCATTGATCAACCTAAGAGAACCTCCTTCAATACCAATACTAGCACCAATACCTCATCCTTTGAAATCCCTACATAGAAGGCCAAAATAAATCCAATTCCATCTACTACACCTCCAAATACTGAGATATTGAGGTTACAATTGGAGAATGAAAATTTGTAAGAAGATTTGAAAAAAGCTGAGATGGAAGCTTCAAATGCAGAGATGGCTCAGAAGATTGCCTTCCTTAAAATGTCCACATCCACTCCAGAGTCTTCAAGATCTAGACATATCAGTACTGAGTCAGAAAAGAAGAATTCTGCTTAACATACTCTTGGTGGAGGAGGTGGTGGAGGTGGAGGAAAAGATAATAATAATAATTCTTATTTTGAGAATGATGATAAAGGAAGTAAGAAGAGCAATGGTGATGGTGAAAATGGGAAGGGTAAAGATAACAACCACTCTAATAATAAGAGAGATGGTGAGCAAAAGGATAGTCATAGGGATTGACATACTAGGAGACCACTCCAGGTAGATAGATACCAAAAGTTATGTTTCACTGGAATACCTGGTTACCCTAATCCATTCCCTATGGATTTCAGACTTGCTTTAGTCAAATTCTTTGGTAATAATGCCTTGAGTGGTGAAGACCATCTCAAAGCATTTTCGAATGTTATGGATGATTGCAAGGTAGAGGTAGAAGATGTCATGATGAAGTTGTTCATGCAGTCTCTCATTGAAGATGCTCGAGAGTGGTATAGAATCTTTCCTGCCGAGAGTATTGGCTCTTGGGAGGAATTCAAAAGAATGTTCAAAGAGCAATATGGTGACAAGACTGATTCAAGTTTCTTATTGAATCAATTTAATACTATTGCTAAAGGTTCCAATGAATCTGTTGTTGAGTTTAATACAAGATTCCAAAAGGATAGAAAGAGATTGCCTCCTCGTTTGCAGTTGAATGATCATGTATGTATGGTAAACTACTGCAATGATTTTGATGCAAAAATGAGTTATCACTTTCTAGATAAAAACCCTCAGACATTAAGGGAATCCTTCAAGATGGCAGAGCATATTGAGAATATTAGCAGAGCAACTGGTAAAGTTGGTAGGAGAGATGATCCAAAACTTTTTAGAGGATTAAAAAAGGAAGATAAAAGTTTAGGCATTAAAGGAGGAACTATTGAGGACAAGCTTGGAAGTTTTATGAAAACCATAAATGATAAGATTGTGAAACAGGAAAAGGTGCAACAAAAAAATTAACAAAGAAATGAAAGACTTCCTCGGTTACAAGATCACCCATTTAATACCAATTGGTATAATGAAAACCCTGTTCCCAATTATCAAAGAGACACTCATAATAAAGTTCCTCCGGATCCTCTACAAAAGAATTTAGGAAATTTTGTTGAAGATACCCCCTGGTGTATGACTTGTCAAATGCCACATTATTCTCAACAATGTGCAGTTGTACAGATGGTTGAAGTAGATGAAGACATGCCTGGAGATTCTGATCAACAAAATGAAGAAGAAATTAATGTACTTATGCCAATGGGTGACTCTGATGTTGCTAACAGTGAGTGATCTTCTGATGGAGATTTTTGTGATATGGATGTGGATGACCAAAGGCAAGTAGCTGGTGTATATCATCAACAAGTCTTTTTTGATTTGGATGATGAAAATGAAGTTGAGGTTTACAATTTGGAAGCAATCAAAGAAGGTATTTCATTAATAAGACCCTCATAGGAGGATATTGAAAGATATACTGCAACTTTAGCAGCTCAAGCTAGAAGTTCCTATCATTTGAGGAACAAAATAGTTGGAGGTGAGCAGGGTAATCCTGTGGGTATTTTCATCAAAGAGTAGAATGCCAAGAGTAAAGAACACAATCTTGATGGAAAAGTGGAAACAACCAAAGCTAAGGAAAGTAAGCGAGATAAAATTTGGGCTGAAAAGGCGAAAAATCCAAAGGCTACTCAAGAGTTCAAGTTTCCAGTTGCAAAGGTAAAAACATAGAAGCATAATCCTGATGTCACAAGAAAAGATGCTAAGCATAGAGTTGAGGCAATAGGAAATCAATATAAGGTGAGCAACAACAAACATGGTATGCTCCCAATTGAATTACCTAAATATACTCATGTTGATATGTTTCAATTACTTAGCCAAGTAAAGGTTTATGTACCTTTTCTTGAAATGATGAGAATAAGCATAAGGCAATGACAATTATCAATGGTGTTGCTATAGCCTGTAATGATTTGGTGGAGCCCACTCCACCTAAATTGAATGAAAAAGAAAAGAAAGACAAGGAGGTTGAGGGAGTTATTACTGAAATTCCCCAAATCTTCCTAGGAAATTCTGTAACTACTTGTCCTGACAAGATAGATCTATTTTTCCTCACCTTAATGGTTAGGGGAAACTTCATAATTTTTTTAATTATTGATTCTGAATCATCCAAAAATATCATGACAGCTAAAATCATGGATGTACTAGGATTTAAAGTCGATGGCACGCATGGAAAGTGCTATGCTATGGATGCAAGAGAAGTCCCTATCATTGGTGTGATAAATAAACTTCCCTATAAACTAGTAGCCTTCCCAAAAAAATATCTCAAAGTGAGTGTGGTAGTGGTAGATATCCCACCTAATTATGGAATGCTTCTATCTCAAAAATGGAGTGCATCCATGGGCGGCAGTATGCAGTGGGATATGTCTTATGCCACTTTTCCCATTGATGGTAAGGATGTTCAAGTGATGAGAGAACCGAGGGTGCCACATATGTTGGAGCATGCTCCTGAGGATGACACTGTTCTTTTCATAGACACTCACATCAGTGATTTGAAAATAGAAGAAGCACCAAGAGAGGTTGAAAGGTGTCCTGCACCAATAGAAAATGAAATGTCAGGGTTCTCTGACAAGGATGGAATTTGGAAAATGTATTTTGATGGTGCAATTTCCAAAGAAGGGTTGGGTGCAGGGATATTGTTGGTAGCTTCTAGTGGCAATACTTACAAGTTTTCCTTCACATTATCTTTTGTCTGTATGAATAATGTGGCAGAATATGAAGCCCTGTTATTAGGATTGAAATTGGTTGAGAAGCACAAAATAAAAAGGTTTATGTTAATTGGTGATTTTGAGCTGGTGATTTCCCAGGTAAGAGCTAAATATGCCTACAAAAATAGCAGGTTGAAGCAGTACATAAATGTTGTTTGGGATTCCATTGAGCAATTTGATGCTTTTGGAATTGAATGGATGGAAAGAGGACATAATAGAGTAGCTGACCTACTTTCTAACATTGCACTGAGACCTGATGACATAACTTTCATAGGAATTTCTAAGGTGGAGGTACAGGAAAGGCCTTTTATTCCTGATAATGTCTACAACTAGCAGATATTCAATGGTGATGAAGATATTCTCAGATTCTTGAATTGTGTAGATAAATATGAAATTCAGGAGATTGAATTTGGTGGATTTGTTGAGAATATTGATGGGAAGGATATGGTGTTTGAAAAATAGATCACCCAATTAAAAATGAATAAAATCCCTAAAGGCCTGGTAGCTCTTGAAAGGGTCTTTGATAGTAAGGATAGAAGCAAGGTCAAAACAACTACTACTCACCTAGAGGACCTAGAGGACCTAGAGGAAATAAATTTAGGGACTGAAAATACTCCTAAGAAAGTTTACATAGGAAAGAAGATGAAGCAAAAGGTAAAATAAATGCTAATTAACTTGCTCAAAAAATAGAGGAATGTCTTTGCTTGGTCATATGATGACCTCAAAGCTTACAGGGAGGAATTATTTCAGCATGAGATTCCTCTAAAAGAAAATGCTAAACCTTTTAGGCAAAAGACAAGTCTGATTAATCCTACTGTAGCTCCCAAGATGCAAGAGGAGTTGGTAAAGTTAAGAGATGCAGGCATCATAAAACCCATCAGACATTCTTCGTGCGTATCTAATTTGGTGCTAATAATGAAAAAGAATGGCGACATAAGACTGTGTGTTAATTTTAGAAACCCGAATGTATCTTCATTAAAGGACAACTATCCATTGCCGAATATGGAAGCCATGTTACAAAAGGTAATTGGTTGTGAATTACTATCATTGATGAATGGTTTTTCAAGTTACAATCAAGTAAAGGTAAAGGAATCTGAGCAGTATAAGACTACATTTATCACTCCTTGGGGTACCTATGTTTATGTCATAATTTCTTTTGACTTGAAAAATGTAGGTGCCAATTTTCAGAGAGCTATGGATGTAGCCTTTTCAGATTTTATTGATTTATTTATGGTTGTATATCAATATGACTTGATTGCTTATTCTAAAAAGGAAGAAGACCATTGTATGCATTTAGAAAAGATTTTTCTCAAGTCACTTAAGTATGGGATATCTCTAAATCCAAAGAAGTGTGCTTTTGGGGTAACTAAAGGGAAATTGTTGGAACATATTGTTTCAAAAGATGGAGTGAGAATAGACCCTGAGAGAGTAGCAACCATAGACAAAATCCCTCAACCAAAAAATGTTAAGAGAATTCAATCATTTTTTGGACAAATAATTTTTTTAAGAAGGTTTGTGACTAACTTTGCAGAGATCACAAGACCTATTTCCAAGATTCTTAAGAAGGGAGAGAAGGTGCTTTGGAGTGAGGAGCCTAGTCAAGCATTCAAAAGTATTAAACAAGCTATCAATGAGGCTCCAATTTTGAAGTCCCCAAATTTCTCCAAACCAATGCGCATTTTCTCTTTTGCTTCCTTTCATATTGTTGTTGTATTGTTACAAAAATTGAAGAAGTCCTTGAACAACCTATTGCATTCTTTAGTAAGTCTTTGAAAGCTGTAGAGCTGAAATATGACATGTATGAGAAACAAGCATATGCTATGGTTAAGGTGGTGAAGAACTTCAGAACTTACCTACAAGGAGCTACTGTTATAGCATTTGTACAAAGTGCTGCTGTCAAAGATATTTTCACTTAGTAGGAAACTACAGGCAAAAGGTGTAGATGGATCAACAGGATCCAAGAATTTAATATTGATGTTCAAATCACCAAATTAGTAAGAGGTCAGGGTCTCTCTAAATTAATGATAGAAGCTAATTTGGATGCAAATCAAATCAATTCAATAGAAGTAATTGATGTAACACCTATCTGTGATATGAAAATATGCAGATGGTACAAAAGAATTGTCCAATACTTACAAACTCTTCAATTTCCTGTAGACATGATTGATAATGACAAAAGGAAATTGAAGTTACATGGCATTAAGTATGTAATTATTGACAATGAGCTATGGTGGAGGAACCTGGATGGTGTACTTCTTAAATGTGTGGATGGGAAGCAGGCACTAGAACTCTTGTAAGAAATGCACAATGGGGTATGTGGAGGTCACTACATGGCAAAGACCACTACTCACAAGGTTTTAAGAGTAGGATTCTGGTGGCCTACGATTTTCAAAGATGCTCACAAGTTTGTTAAAACTTGTGATGCCTGCCAAAGATTTGCTGGAAAGTTGAAGTTTTTTGGGAAATTTACCACTTAGGCCTGTAACAGTTCAAGCCCCTTTCCAACAATGGGGGATTGATTTCATTGGAGAAATAAAAGAAAAGTCAAGTGGAGGCCATGCTTGGATCCTTGTCGCCACTGATTATTTCATGAAATGGGTAGAATCAATACCTACAAAGAAGGCCGCAAGCAAGGTGGTGGTGGATTTTTTATTGAATAATATTCTCATCAGATTTGGAGTTCCTGAGAGGATTGTCACAGATACTGCTATGTGTTTCAGATCTGACGAATTCAAAGAATTTTGTGACAAACATGGAATACAAGTTTCTTACTCTTCGCCTTACCATCCTCAAGGAAATGGTCAGGCTGAGTCTAGCAATAAGAGCTTAATGAAAATCATCAAGAGAGTGATGGAGAAGAACAAGAAGGCTTGGGACTCCAAACTGAAGTTGGCACTCATGGCAGATAGAGTGACTGTGAAAAAGGCTATGGGTTATTCACCATTTGGCTTAGCTTATGGCCTATATGCTAGGTTACCGTAGAATAAACTATTGAAGATGTATAAGTTCATTCAGGAATATGATGAAGAGATATGTGATGATATGCAACATAGGATAAACAATTTGGTGTAATTGGATGAAACAAGGAGAGAAGCTCAAGATAAAAATATGAAGATGTAGTTGCAAGTTAAGCATCTACATGACAAGAGAGCTTCTCCTATAAAGTTTGAGGTGAATAGTATGGTGTTGGATTGGAATGGGAGAGATCAACATAAGGGTAAACATGGAAAGTTTGAAGTGTTATGGATGGGCCCTTGTCTGATAGCTAGTGCACATGGGGAGGATTCCTATTTCCTCCAGAGTTTATCAGGTGAAATTTTTGAATTTCCAGTACATGGACAGTTCTTAAAACCATACTTCTCCTAAGTATGATGATAATATGTGTACACTGTAAATTTTTTACATTTTGTGTATAGGTGTGTGTTTTCTGTTGTGTCTGGTTTGGTTTTACTGCCTTGTCTGGGTAGTTCCTTGGTTTTTTGTCTTGTGTGTTTTGACCGGTCTGCTTCAACCATAGATTCTAGAATCTCACTATGTCTGCAAGAGACATATGTACCAAATCAGAGTCACTAATGAAACCCCTAAAAATTCTTGTTCCATCTCCAAATCTTGATGAGTTTAGGGAATTGTGGATTTTTGTCTCCTACTAATATAAAGGATTTTAGGTTTACTTTTGTCTTATTTGAAAAAACCTTTTAAGTCTATATCTTCACCTTTATTTTATTTCTTGATTGAATCCTTCTGTCGGTCATCTATCTTTTAAGTCATGAATTTCGACATCAAAACCTGTGGGTAACTGGCCCCCTGGTCTTGTTTTACTGGTTAATCCAGTTGGATTATTAATCTGAGATTATCCTAAGTTGGGCTGAACATTTCCTACTAATAAAAACCTTAAGTCCTTTATGTTGTTGATGTTTCTTCATCGCCCTAGTTGGGTCCCTTTTAGGGTTAATTTTTTTTTGACATGTGTAGATGTAGGAGCCCCTGAGTGTCATGCGATCGATGAAGAAAATCTGAGTCGTTCCTCACTGACCCGTTTGCTTTTCTTTATTACTATAACAACCACACGGGCTAGCAAGCGATTGCCACCTGTCTTCATTATGATGGGTCTGAGGATTAGTATTGCTGAATTTCATCTTGGTTAACGGTTGATTGCGGGTGACGTGGATCAACTTGGATTACTCCTCGCCATCTCATGTGGGTCCAATCCTCCCTGCCAGTTTCTCAATGAGGAAGCGGGTGTTTGCCGCATGGAATAACTTTGAGTACATGGTGTTGGTTGTTTTTATTGTAACCAAGTTGATCTTCTAATCTACCTATGGAATGGACAATTCCAATCAAGGGCAGCTCAAAGGACCTAGACCAATTGACCAGGATTTTAAAGACCTCCTACACTTTGGTCTCTGCAAGACCCGGGAGATCCCTTAATGTGTTTACAACCTCTACACCATAATTATTAACAACATCAACAATAATAGATAATCTCACTTAATAGCTCAATAGAATGGGATGATACTGAATAAAATTGGTTGTTCATCAATAATATCAACCATTTGGAGCATGAGATAGTCACAACAATACTTTACAGTAAAAGATATTCATTGATTTTAAATTTGTAGCAAGCTCTAGGTGAACACAAACAAAATAATGAATCTCACAAATAGATACAACTTAGATCAGTGCCCTATATCCATTGGAGGAGTCAAATTCATAAACATCGAAGGGTTCAAGACAGATTCAACACACAACATATAAGATCTTCGATGACATTGCCTTACAATATCACCAATTTGTATCCTAAATCAATACTACTTATCAAATCCTTGCACATAACATATACACCTACAATCCCATTTAAGTATTTTTAATTAATTATTTGAATTAAAGCTAAAATAAGAATTGCACACACCACAGTAGTGAGATGAACAAAATAACCCTTGATCATTTTATTCAAAATTCAGATATGCTTGTACACTGGAGAGACATGAGCTCGAATTAATCAATTTAATTCAAATGCCAGTATTGTCTTAAAACATTAAATCTCCATGAATTCAAAACCTACAACAAAAATGACTCAAAACCTAACTTACATTTTCTCTATAGCTATCAGACTTTACAATTGCTCTGCAACTTCACCTAGACTCGACCAAAACACTCTAACTTGCTAACTCGTACTTCTGGCCTTGAAATCCTTCTTATAGAAAATGAAGGAGAAAACAAGCATCAGGCCAGAAAGCACACATGTCACTAGCCACTTGGACCGCCTTGTGACATTTCAAAATCTTGTTACAACAACAACCTCCCCCAGAGAATCTTCTTGTTCATTCCTATCTTTCCCGTTGAGAATGGTTTAATGTAGCAACAAATCTTCAAGAATTTTATGCTTAAACTTTCATCAAAAATAAAAAATAGAATCTATTGTAACTGTATGGCTGATTTGTTAATTGTTAGCAGCCTACTCCCTCTTCACTCCTCCTTAGTTAAATATATATTTACCCACTATTGGTACTCTTCATCAGTTTTCTAATTAAAATTGATTACCTCATTTACCTTGAAACTATAAGGCATATAATTAACTACCATTAACTTCCACTTGGTTTGCTTCTCTTTCAAAAGACTCAAGGAATGAGCTAGTGCTGATAATTTTATCCATACAACTCACTAATAAATCAAAATCTGAGTCATAAAAAATTAACATAATTTGAGCACTGATGACCTCATTAGCCTGATCCTGCCACTAGTGAAGTGACTTGATATTTCCCTACTCATCAATTATGTTAGGTAATAGTGTGTCACTCCAATCATCAAAATTCTTTACCAATTCTTTGATCTTCCTACTCAAGTCATCTGGTAAGGCTTGAAAACCTTGCAATGACTTAACCAACACTTGAGTAGGCCTTAATGACTGGGGCCTATTATTGACATCAAACCTTGAGGCCTTAAACATTATATCTAAATGATTGGCCCTAGGGATCCACTTCTCAATTAGTGGTATTGCTACCTCCTGATCTCTGTCAATGTTCTTTATTGTACCTAATAATAAAGAATAAGAAGAATACACAGCTGACAATCTGTCATCAACCTTCTCATTTAAATGTTGCAATACAGTAGTAACAATCTCCTTTTGCCTTGAAAATACTCCCTCCTCACTCACCTTCAGAGATGCCTGTAGCTCTACAATTTTGTGCATTAACTGCTTCTTTGTTGGATCAATAGAGCATTATAACTCTTCCTCAACTGGTTCCAATGTAGGACCGAGGGAAGGAGTTTGGTTGGGAGATACCAATGTAGAGACAATGGGGGAAACATGAGGCAATGATCTAATCACTGGAGCAACTGATGTTTCCCCAATTTGCTTGTATTTCAACCTGTCCACCTCTGCCTACAGCTCAATATTCTTTTGCTGCACCTTGTTATATTCTCCAATTGTAAAATTATATTTTTCCATAAGGCTCCTTTTTTTAGCCTCCTCTCTCTCTAGAGTCTTTTTTGCCAATTTGGCCACATTTTATAGTTAAATTTGTGGCCTATGTGGTTGAGATCTCTAAAGCTCTTTTTATTATTATCCCCCCTCTCAATTTTGGGTTAATATCAGTAATATTTGGCTTTCTCCCTTGGGGGGCCAAAGCCCAAATTGCCAAAGTCTCATATTCTTCACTAAAGGCAGAGTCTTGCAATGCTGCCTTGACCTCTTCTTCAGAATTTTGGAGAGGATGCTTGGAATTCAAAATGGCATTGAAAGCTACTGCATCAAAAATGTCCCACTCAGGTAGAATCAAGACACTAACTTGATTGAATATTTTTCTCCCTTCCTCTGGAGTGATGCTCTTGAATTCATTCATTAATTTAGCCTTTACCTCATCATCATTCTCCTGGTCTGACCTATCAGACCTCAGTTCTCTTCTCTTCTTACACTTCTCTTGATATTATTCCAACTTCATTCTCCATACCAGTTGCAAGAAGACTGTTGTTTTCACAAAGGCATCATCATCCAAAAATTATTTACAAGCCTCCATCCTTGCATCTTGCACACATTTACCTTTCATATCTAGGTCTGATAGAACCAACTCAATTGGTCTTGGAGGGGAAGGCATGCCCATTTTCATATCTTGATCGGTGACAACAATCTCATCCACCAAGTCCTCTTGGGACTGCTCAATCCTTCACCTCTTGGGGCTTGGCGCTGATGGTGGTGGTGAGGGACTTTTCTCAGGTGATGACTCCAGATCAATTATTTTGATTTCCCCAAGTGTTTTGAGCTTTGGACCTGGTTGTTCATGCAATTTCATTATCTGTTTTCCCTTTCTATCTTCTTCTTCTTCATCACTTCTATCATTCCTTTTCCTCCTGTAAATAGGCCAATCATCTAAAGGTTGGTAGGTTGGTCTCTCTTCAAGTGGAATTACAACTTGTTCCTGTATGCCCAAGTCTAACTCCAAATTTACTTTCTTGGTCATCAAAATACCCATGACTTGTTTGAAATTGTCCATCAAAAAGTCAATCTTTTTGTGATAGGGGCTGAATTCCATCAATGGATCACACCTAGGATCCATCTTGTGTATAGTGGCCAATAGCTTATCATAAGCTACCCATTTCTCCTTGTTCAACTCCTGCTTATTTAGATCAAATTCATTTTTGACTAGGTCCTCAGAAAAATTGAACTCATGCACAAATTTGGCACCCTTTATTCTTTGTCTAAATAGGGCAAAGAAACCCTCAGGATCATGTTGCCTCTTGGGGCCAAAACTCAAATGGTATACTTCAAAAAAATTTCCAAAATGGATCTAGCCTCCGTTTGAAAATACAAAATCGGACACCACCGTATAGTCAGGGTAAAGAGTCCCCTTACCCTTTCTTGTAAGGTTATCTTCATGGATACATCCAATCTACCACATAACCTCAACAAATCCAACTCTTGGTGGCACATTATACGATAATATATGCGGGGTCCCTTGAAAACCATATACCCTCAAAATAGTGCTGACTGGGTATGGAATAATGTCACCCCAATTATGGCAAATCTTCAAATCTGGTCTCCCCCCTTTTGCCTAAGGAAATCATGCAACTCCTCAGGAACCCTGGGTAAATTTACCATCAATTTGGCCCTCAGTCTTTATGCAAATTAGTCATTGAACTGCACATAACTAGCATTCTCCCTATTGTATGAAAGGTCAACAGTCCACACTTGTACTGACAACCTTTCTCCATTGACAAACTGCTTCAATCTCATCTTCTCTAAGAAAAATTCAGCATTCTTGAACAAAAACATGTGCATTAACATAGAATACCAGTAAAAGGGGGGTGCTTGCATCATTCTGCTACAATTTCAACAACCCTTCATGTATCTTCTCAGCCAAGAAGGAAGAAAAATCATATACTATAGAGAAATTGGGGTGTTATATCTGCACCCCCATGAAAATATAAGCTATAGGCATCACTGTATTAGGGCTAAAACCCAAAATCTGGCACAATGAACAGAAAGTGGCCAAAAAGTGTTTGGAAAAATAGTCCAATCTAAAAGGCTCCTGGTCGCTAGGGCTAATATGAAATCTTGAACTTCCTGCCCTAGCCAAATGAGGTGGGAGCATCTTAACTCTAAAAAGGGATTTCATCTTCCCATACTCCTATTTTATTCCTTCAAGATCAATAGGGACCAAAAACTCACTGGGCTCACTCAAATCAAAAACTTGTCATAATTCTTAACAAAACCTTTCCATTGTTATCTCTAACTACCCGTGTGACAGGATCATATCTTGCGGCCACTGCCTTGAGAAAATCCACATCAGGGAACACATTTGGAACTATCAGTTTCCCCATATCATACATCCAGCCATTTGAAAAAGGATGGGGAAAATTCCTTTGTCCAAACCACAGTCTGAACATTTCCAAGCCCTTGAGGGGAACCCTAGCATCGACTATATTGAAACAATTATACACTAATCCCTCCCCTAGGGTTTTTCCATGCATTAAAACCAACCCCTTTTTCCTATCATTCGTTGACAAGGGCAATTGATCTAGGAAATCATCATATAGGTTTCTATTCAAATAGTCAATCTGGTTGGAATGATGTTATTATGGTGCCATCCTGAGCAAACTAGGGCTTCCTTATATTTTAGACCTCAAACAAACTAGGGCTTTGTGAAACCACGAAATTAAGAAACAAATACCTTGAAATTTTCCACAATTTAGTTCACTTATAGCCCTAAAACAATTATCAACAAGCCTCCAACAAGCACACAACAAATTCCCCCAAATTCAGATTATAATTTGACCAAGAGATGCAAAATTCAACTTACGGCTTTGCGCTCACATAAACCCTAATCTTCACTGCAACAACACGTAAATTCATCCTCGACTTTGAGATTGCTCCGTGAAATTGCTTGAATGCTTTGTGATACAATAGAATAGAAAAATGGTCACTTTATTTCAATCAAATCATGCCAGAGAATGTCTCGTCTGCCATTAAAGCTCACTTGTGCGCTGCACCAACTACTCCAATCGCATTTGATGCAGATTCAAATATTACTCGTCGATCTGTCACTTTGGTCGGATCATCAAACGACTCCCTTCAAATCAATCTGACACAACCATCTACCATGGCAAAATGGCCCACCACATTCTGCATCACCAAGGAAATCCACATGGCACTCGCCCGTGATATCGTAATCAGTAAAAACCTTGCAAATTTTGATCATGCAATGGCGGGCAACCATGGATCTTAATCATGGAAGATCCTACTCGTTCAAAATAACTACCAACTCTATCGTTAAACATCGAGCACCTTTCCTATCGAGGTTAAAACATCTTCATCCATTTGAACCACACACATCTTATAACTGCTTTAGTAACCCGCCAGATAATGTATCAAAGTTGGATTAATATATTAAATTATTCCTCTCATTCCTTTAGCTTCACCAGATGTGACACGTGGCACTCGCCCGTGATATCACAATCAACCAAAACTGCGTGGTGGGGTCATCATGGGATAGCGGGGAACGACTGAGCTCAATCATCGATTCATCAACGATCATAAAAAATTTACCCTCTGCAAAATATAAAAGATTTGTTAAAACAAGAGGGGACATTACTAGGTTGACGACAAATGATGACATAAGTTGTTTTTAAAAGGAGCGTGGGGCCAACCTAGACTTAGGAAAGAATAAATTCTAGTGAAATAAATAAAATGACGGATCAAAAAGGGGGCCAAACCTAGACGAAATAATAGGGCATAAGTTGTGTTTTTAAAACCCTCCTCCAAAAAGTAACGACCAAATAGATCCCAGCCCAAGGTATAAGACAAGACACTAGGTTTTTACATAAAAATATGAGAACAAATGTAAAACCCCAACCTTAAGATTTTCTCAATCATTAAGTAGGACCAGAAACATAGGCAAGATAAAATGGAACTTATAGAGAAAAAAATTGAAGTTCCATTAGTGGCTCCTGTTGGGGACGTTCATTCCACTGGAATGAAGCAAGATCTCAAAATATTAGGTTGAGCAGACCAATTGTAGAGATGACCAAAAGGGGTTGTCCGGACCAAACAACCCAGCAGGAAAGAAACCTACCACAACATATATACAAACCTAAACTACTACTCATGGAAAAACATACTTCAAGTGAAGTACAACTTCAAAAACTATCCATGAAATGGAAATTCAAGAATATCCCCTGTCATTTCATGGAGGAAGTATGAATCTTCACCCCACTTATTGTTGATAAAAAATGGACCCAACCAGATTGCATCAAATTTTCCATGTTTTCCTTTATCTTCTAATCTGGCATACCACATTAGGACCATATCACCATCTTGGAAGCTCCTTGCAGTTGCCTTTTTATCATACAAGTTCTTTACTTGCAACTACAATTTTTCATTTTTCATTTGAGCCTCCCTCCTTGTTTCATCCAATTCTATGAGAGCTTATACTCTCAATTGCATTTCATCATCAATTTCATTGTCGTATGTCTAGACAAACTTATACACCTCCATCAGATTATTTTGGGGTAACCTTGCATTTATCCCATAGACCAAGTCAAATGGGGCACAACCTATTGCTTTCTTCACAGTTACCCTATCTGCCCAAACTGCTAATCTCAACTTAGAATTCCATGCCTTCTTATTTTTATCCAGGATTCTCTTGATGATTTTCATCAAGATTTTATTGCTTGATTCTTCTTTTCCATTTCCTTATGGGTGATATGGCGATGAGTAAGAAATTTGGATCCCATGCTTCTCACAAAATTCTGTGTATTCTTCATATCTGAAACACATTGCATTATCCAAAACAATCCTTTCTGGACATCCAAACCTAGTCAATATGTTGCTCATCAGGAAGTCAATTACCACTTTACTGGTTGCCCTCTTCTTTGGAATTGCTTCCACCCACTTGGTAAAATAATTAGTGGCCACAAATATCCATGAGTGGCCTCCACTAGACTTGCATGCTATCTCTCCCAAAAAATCAATACCCCATTGTTGAAATGGAGATTGCACTGCAACTAGTTTTAGAGGCAAGTTACCAAATAATTTTAACTTACCATAGAAACACTGACAAGCATCACATGCCTTTAACAATTGGTGTGCATCTTTAAAAATAGTAGGCCACCAAAATCCAGCCCCCAGTATCTTATGTGTAGATGTTTTGGCCATGTAACGCCCTCCACAAACTCCACTGTGCATCTCAATCAGAATTTCCTGTGCTTGATTTTGATCTACACACTTTAGCATGAAACCTTCCCCATTTCTCCACCAAAGCTTGCTAGCTACAACAACATACTTGATAGCATGTAATTTCAATGTCCTTTTCTCATTTTCACTCAAGTTATCAGGACACTTCATCTTTTGCAAATAATAGATCACACTTTTATACCATTCAGAATGTTCCATATCACATATGTGTGATCTATTCTCCTCTTCTTGCAAATTATCTAATTTTCTTCCAGATTACTTTGGGCCATAAGCTTGGCCAATCCTTGTCCTCTTACCAGCTTAGTAATCTGGATCTCAATATTGAATTCCTAGATCCTATTGATCCATCTACACCGTCTTCCTGACACTTCTCGCTGTGTGAAGATATCCTTGACAACAACACTAGGTACATATGCAACTACAATAACTCCCATAAAATAAGGCCTGAAAGCTTTTATTGCCTTTACCAATGCATATGCCTGTTTCTCATTTATATCATACTTAAGCTCTGTAACTTGTAAATATTTTCTGAAAAAGGCTATAGATTGTTCAAAACCTTCTGCATTCTTTTGCAACAACACAACTACAATTGTGTGGAAAGAAGCAAATGAAAACATTTGTTAGGGTTTAGAAAAATTAGGGGTTTTCAATACAAGAGCCTCCTTTATTGCTTGCTTAATGGCTTGGAAGGCCTGTACAAACTCCTCTCCCCATTCAATCTTAGCTCCATTCTTAAAAATCTTGGAAATTGGGTGAATTGTCTCAGCAAAATTTGTTACAAACCTCCTTAGGAAGTTTATTTTTCCAAAGAAAGATTGTATACCTTTGACATTGCGTGGTTGTGAGATTTTGTCTATTGGAATTAATCTCTCTAGATCAATTTTTACTCCATCTTTAGAAACAATATGTCCAAAAATTTTTCTCTCTCTTACCCCAAATGCACATTTCTTTAGATTTAAAGAGATACCATACTTCAATGCTCTACTAAATACCTTCTCCAGATGCTCATAATGATCGTCTTCCTTCTTGGAGTATGTTGTCAAGTCATCTTGGTATATCACCAAAAACAAGTTAATGAAATCTGAAAATGCCACATCCATGGCTCTTTAGAAAGTAGCCCCTGCATTTGTCAGACCAAAAGGCATTCTCACATAAACATATGTTCCCCAGGGTGTAGCGAATGCTGTTTTATATTGCTCAGACTCTTTGACCATGAGTTGGTTGTAACTAGAGAACCCATCCATCATAGACATCAATTCATAGCCTATCACACTTTGCAACATGGCTTTCATATTTGGTAATGGATAGTTGTCTTTTAATGAAGACACATTCAAATTTATGAAGTCTACACATAACCTGATGTCTCCATTTTTCTTTCTTACTGGCACTAAATTTGATACCTAGGATGAATGTCTGATTGGCTTGATGATCCTTGCATACCTTAGCTTCATTAACTCTTCTTGCATTTTGGGGGCTAAGGTAGGATTAATAGGCCTTTGTTTTTTCCTAAATGGATTAGCACCATCGCTCAGAGGAATTTCATGCTGGAACAGATCTTCCCTATATGCCTTAAGATCATCATAGGACCATGCAAACACACGTCTAAATTTCCTCAATAAATCAATTAGCATCCTTCTCACCTTTGGTGACAGTTTCTTTCCAATATATACCTTTTTTGGTGATGCCTCTGTTCCAAGATTTATCTCTTCCAAGTCATCAGGATGTGAAGCAGTATGATTAGCCTTTGTCCTATCCTGATTATCAAATACTCTTTCTAATGAAACTAAACCCTTAGGAATTGTATTTTTTTTAACTGAATGACCTCATTTCCAAACACAGTATCTTTACCATCAATTGTTTATATAAAAGCTCCAAATTCAATTTCTTGACTTTCATATTCATCCACACAATTCAGGAATCTTAGTATGTCATCATCATTATCAAAAACTTGCCAGTTTTTGATATTATCAGGAACTGATGGCCTGGTTTGCACTTCAACCTTTGAGATCCCAACAAATGTTATATCATCTGGTTTTAATGAAATATTTGCTAATAAATCGGCCACTTTGTTGTGGCCTCTCTCCATCCAACCTATGCCAAATGCATCAAATTTTTCCAATTCATCCCAAATATAATTCCTATACTGTTTCAACCTCTTATTCTTTGATACATACATGGCTCTAACTTGGGAAACCACAAGCTCAGAGTCTCCAATTACCTTGAGCTTCTTAATCCCATTCTTTTCAGCCAATCTTAACCCCAACAACAGGGCCTCATATTCCACCACATTATTGGTGCAATCAAATGATAGAGTGAAAGA
>CM021109.1:303572519-303902651 GCA_007115665.2 Sequoiadendron giganteum
ATTTTGGAAATTTTGAGAAAATGTTGTTTTATAAGTTTAGGGCAGAAAAATTTGGGGATTCTTGTCCCTTCATTTTTTTTGATAGGCATGAAAATTGTTGGAGAGATTTTGATGAAAGTTTAGGAAAATTATTTTCTGGTTGAGGAATTAAATTGAAAGGAGAGAAAAGATTCTGTGAAGAAGGTGGAGCTATTGGATAAAAGCTTGTTGGAAATTCTTTGCATTGGGGAAAAGAAATTGTGAAGAGTCCAAAGGAAATTCTACATCAAGATATTTGGTGGCTGCAAATAACCAGGTTCTCTTTTATTTCCTTGTTTTCTTGTTCCTACTTTAACCTATTAGTTAAAATGATATGAAATTTGTAAATGGGGGATTTTTCTTGAAACCCTAGGTTAAACTTCAATATTTTGATATTCAGATTTATGTGAGTTAAAATGCAAACCCTTTTAGAAAATTTGTGGAAAAAAATCCTAGATCAATGTATTAATCTTCTTGTGTTTAGAATTATCTAAAAACACCAAGAAAAGGGAATGGTTTCATTTACTATTCAGAATTTAACCTTTGTTTTGAAAGGTTTCAATGTTTGCAAAATTTATTTTCTAGTTGTTAACTTATTTTCTTCAATTTCACTAGAAGAGGAAATTCTGGAAGAAAATTATATATATGTTAATATACATTACATATACCATATTCTGAATATGATATATATAATTTATATAAACACATATATAAAATTTTATTTTAATTCCTATATTAATGTTGTTTTTGGGCCGCCATACGGACCCGTGTTGAATCGTACTCTGCGTATGAATTGTTATTTTTTCTTTTTTGTAACAATTTTAAATTTTATAAAGTGGGGGGGGTTCGGCACCCACTGTGTTTTTTTTTGTATTTACCAATGGGTATGCAGTACCCACTGGGCAGTGCACCACCCACATGGGGGACGCATTGTCCAATGGGACTGCGGCCCCCATGGTACCGCCAGCCACTGTACGTATAGTATAGTCGGCGCAGGTGCTGCGGACTGGGCGCAGGGTACGGGGTACCCTGTCACATCCGCCAATGTTTATTTTTATTTTATTTATTTTTGTTTAATTTAAATTTCATTTTATGAAATTTTTATTTATGTTTTTTTTTAATTTCGTTTTTAATTTTAATATGGTTTAGCTTTGTATTTATATGATATTTATTTATTTATATATATATATTATATATATTCTTTTTATATTATATATTTAAATATATATGATATTTAATATATATGTATATTTTTATGAATATAATTAATGTTATATAGTAAATTAGTTAACCTTTTTAGAATGAAATTTTTTTATATAGTGGAATTATTGAATCAATGGAAAGGGGAGATATTTTCTTTTTATAACGAATATTAGTTTATGCATGAGTTTTCGTTGTGGAGATTATAGTTAAATATATTGTTAAACATAGAGACATCCTCCAACTAAACAAATAATTATAGTGAAATTATTACTCTCATGTTTTGATTTAGTTGAAAAGTTTTAGTTTTGATGAAGAATTATTGTTCAAATATAAAGTATAGAATGGAATAGTTCCTCTTTTGTGAGAAACATTAGATTAGGAACATGGTTTTAGAATAACCAAAAGTAGTATTTTTCATTGCCAATGCATGAGTCCATGATGTATCTTTTATTGAATATTCTGCGAATGATTGTTGAGTAGTTGTGTTGTAAAGTCTTCCAGTTAAACGTGGGTCATTCCCTCGTTAAAATATTGTTTTGATTTCCCTTGGGTAGTGTTACAATTATCTTGTATCCTCCTAGTATTGGAGTGGATTTCTTGTGTTGCCTCCTACGATTAGAGAGAGTTTATTGGTTCAATTCTGTAGCACTTGAGTAACCCTTGGAGTTAGTTTTGTAGTGTGTTATCCAATTAGAAGAGTGGCTTTTGTTAGGGGCCGGAGCCCAAAGAGGTAAACCAGGAAACCTTCAGAAGTGATTTTAACAACTGAGAACTAAAGTAAATATACTTAGCATATTAGGATGTAGTTCACAATAACCAAGATAAGTTAACCTCACTCACAAGCACAAGGGTTTGTTTAGACTTGGGGTGGGTGAGAAGGCCTGGAATGGCAAGATAACTATCTCATCCCTATGAGAGGTAGTTGATTCCGCTTGAGTTAGTATGAGTGTCGGGATTCGGTTGAGGTCACCAGGATTTTCGGAGCCTATGAAGAATGCCCAGAGGATATCTCATGACAAACCTTGTGATGACAGTCTGTCTAGGATAACACCGTGTTTTTGTTGTGCATATGTTTTCTTTAGCACACTTGATTATATTATGTCTGGAAGCAATGTAACCATGATTAGAGTTTTGACTTTATTGTGCATATGTGTGGTTGAGTCAGTCTGTATCAGTATGAGTCTGCCTTTGGTTTGAGGTGGTAGGTTTCTCGTCCATGTTACTTGGTTACTATCTCCTAGCATGGGGGGTGGTCCTTTGGGTACCACATGGTTGGGTGGAACGTGCACCATAACCGTTGGGTCCCCTTGATCTTCAGTACTTGGTGGCGAGACTTCTTAATGGACATCTCACTTGTCTTACTTTTGGATTCTTGTATTTTGTATCTCATAATGTAATGATATTGTTTTACCCCTCTTGTGTATGAGGTGGACCTTGTAATAATCAGACTTATGTATTTGTACTCATTCTGGGAATGAGGATTGTAATAGATCCTTTGTAATTGATTTATGTAAATGAATGCTTTATCTTATATTGTTTCTTTCTATGATGTTGAATGTTATTACTTGTGTTATTTACTTTCAATGTATTCTAGTTGATGTATGTTATTGGGGTTTTAAGTAATCTCAGTTATGTAACCCTAGGGGATGTTGCCACTTTAGTTGAACATGTGGGTTTAATTCACTTCTTTAAAAAAAAAAATTAGTACGCTTGTTTAGTGAATTGAAACTTCCTCTAGGGTTGCGGGGCGGGGCATTACACATAGATATAGACATGAAAGCTATAGAAGAACAAGAGATAAGGATCCGAGAAGAAGAAGATAATATACTAGGAGAGTTAAAGGAGAGGGAAGATAGGATTAGAACTAAGCAACTTGAGAGAGATGCGGGTGATCCCACAAACTGGTTTATAATTTTTGGGAGATTCAATTTTTTCCTGAAATCACATATTTTTTTAAAATATAATGATTTAAGCCTTAAAAACTTCCATTTGAAGGATTCCAATTGAAGAGGGTTTGATCAAACCACCTTAGATCAAACCCCCTTGCATAGAACCCCTCTAGTTTTAAAGCATACCTATAACAGAGTCTCCTTTACACCTATCAAAATGCTGATAAAAAACCACTTTTGATTTACCTTTTGGAGAATCAAATGAATTCATTTAAAATTTATTTTTTATAATTATGTAGTCCTTATTATAAGATTCCTAAAAAGTATAATTTTAAATAAATTTAAATTTATTATTATATATTTTCTAATTTATTGTGAATGTAGTTTTTCACCGAAAATCAAGCTCTCTATTCTGCACATGTAGAAAAATAGAAGATTATAATTTAAAAAAAAAAAAATATCAGTGTACTAGATGTTGAAATCCTTGATCCAACTAAAAAGAAAAAAATTGAATTTTGATACATACTAAAAAATTTATGTTGTATATAGTCCGCCTATGTCTGAATTGTAATTGGTTTGACTTTGAAACTTGATTAAGGAAAAAATATTCAATAAAATACTATGAAACCAAATGAAAGTGCTAGATATAATAGTTACAAATCTAAATTAAAAAAAAAAGAATTTTATCCTTCACAGAGAAAAAGTAATGTTGTATACAGTGAGCATCACTCCTTAAAAATGGTGTTTACTGAAAAAATTAGTTTTCAAAGGAGATGAAAAAAAAATTGCAATTTGACTCCAACTTTTTTGAAAAAAATATATTTATACTCTATAGACATAATATCAGAAATCACTAGTTTACATCATCTTCAAATTCCTCACAGTTTAGTTGCTATAGGTGCCTAAAAGTGAATATTTAGTTAGAAAAAATCAGTTCAATGTCTAGTTTTGCCAAAAATTGTAAACCAATATTGTGGGATCACCCATGCTAGAAGGAAAAAATTGGAGAAAATGAGAAAAGATGTGGCTAGGCACAAAACCTTTGAGGAAAATCTTCTTAAGTTCACCTCAAAAATAACCAATGGCATTCCTTAAGTAACAATCCCAATGGAGGCATCTACTACTAATACTTATACAATATCTGTCTCAACTACTAAAGCCTCAGAGCCTCCTATTACTGCTAAGAAGATGTCATTTGTGGATCATGGGAAGAGACCCATTGATCAACCTAAGAAAACCACCTTCAATACCAATACTAGTACCAATACCTCATCTGCTGAAATCCCTACATAGAAGGCCAAAATTAATCCAACTCCATCGATTGCACCTCCAAATTCTGAGTTATTGAGGTTACAATTGGAGAATGAAAAGTTGCAAGAAGATCTAAATAAGGCTAAGATGGAAGCTTCAAATATAGAGATGGCTAGGAATATTGCCTTCCTTAAAATTTCCACATCTACTCCATAGTCTTCAAGCTCTGGACATACTAGTACTGAGTCAGAAAAGAAGAAGTCTGTTAGGCATACTCTTGGTGGAGGAGGTGGTAGTGGCCAAGGTGGTGGATGTGGAGGAAAGGATAAGAATAGTAATTCTTATTTTGAGGATGATGACGAGGGAAGTAAGAAGAGAAATGGTGATGGTGAAAATGGGAAGGATAAAGATAGCAGCCACTCTGATAATAAGAGAGATGGTGAGCAAAAAGATGGTCATAGGGATCGACATACTAGGAGGCCACTCCAAGTAGATAGATGCCAATAGTTATGTTTCACTGGAATACTTGGTTATCCTAATCCATTCCCTATGGATTTTAGACTTTCTTTAGTCAAATTCTCTGGTAATAATGCCTTGAGTGGTGAAGACCATCTCAAAGAATTTACAAATATTATGGATGATTTTTAGGTAGAGGCGGAAGATTTCATGATGAAGTTGTTCATGTAGTCTCTCATTGAAGACGCTTGAGAGTGGTATAGAAGCTTGCCTGCTAAGAGCATTGGCTCTTGGGAAGAATTCCAAAGAATTTTCAGAGAACAATATGGTGACAAGACTAATTCAAGTTTCTTATTGAATCAATTTAATACTATTTCTAAAGGTTCTAACGAATCTGTTGCTGATTTTAATACAAGATTCCAAAAGGCTAGAAAGAGATTGCCTCCTCATTTGCAGTTGAATGATCATGTATGTATGGTAAACTACTGCAATTATTTTGATGTAAAAATGAGTTACCACTTGCTAGATAAGAACCCTTAGACATTGAGGGAAGCCTTCAAGATGGTGGAGCATATTGATAATATTAGCAAAGAAAGTGTTAAATTTTGCAGGAGAGATGATCCAAAAATCTTCAGAGGGTCAAAAGAGGAAGATAAAAGTTTAGGTACTAAAGGAGGAACTTTTGAGGACAAGCTTGAAATTTTTATGAATGATAAGATTGTGAAACAAGAAAAGGTGCAACCAAAAAATTATCAAATAAATGAAAAAATTCCTCGGTTACAAGACCACCCATATAATACCAACTGGTATAATGGAAGTCCTATTCCCAATAATCAAAGAAACACTCAGAATAAAGTTCCTCGAGATCCTCTACAAAATAATTCAGGAAATTTTTTTGAAGATACCCCTTGGTTTATGACTTGCCAAATGCCACATTCTTCTCAACAATGTGCAGTTGCACAGATGGTTGAAGTGGACGAAGAGACTCCTAGAGATTTTGTTTAGAAAAATAAGGAGGAAATAAATGTACTTATGGATATGGGTGACTTTGATGTTGCTAATAGTGAGTGCTCTTCTAATGAAGATTTTTGTGAAATGGATGTGGATGACCAAAGGAAAGTAGCTGGTACATATCATCAACAAGTCTTTCCTGATGAAGATGCTAAAAAATTAAGTTGAGGTTTACAATTTGGAAGAAATCGAAGAAGATATTTCATTAAGAAGAACCTCAGAGGAGGAGATTGCAAGATATACTACAACTTTTGTTGTGCAGGCTAGAAGTTCCTATCATTTGAGGAACAAAACATTCGAAGGTGAGCAGGGTAATCTTGTTGGTCTCTTCATCAAAGAGAAGAATTTCAAGATTACAGAAAACAAGCCTGATGGAAAAATGGAAACAACCAAAGCTAAATAAATTAAAGGAGATAAAATTTGGGCTAAGAGAGTGGAGAAGCCAAAGGCCACTCAAGAATTCAAATCTCCACCTGCAAAAGTAAAGACATAGAAGCAGACTCCTGATGTCACAAGGAAGGATGCTAAGAATAGGGTTGAGGAAATAGAAAATTAGTAGAAGGTGAGAAATATTAAACAAGGTATGCTTTTAGAAGTTGATAAACCAACATCATAGACCCCAGTGAACACCTACAAGCAGTAACCTACCACACAAAAAAAAAATCTAGAACAACAAAGATGTTCTGCAATCCTCAAGCTAAAAATGCATTAAAGAGAATGAATAATTACAATGAGATCAATCCTCAAGAAAGGATATCAAACCCTAAAAGTAAAGCCTAGTGTGCACACTTAATAATTAATAAATAATTAATTATTAATGTGCCTAATTTTAGCTTAAGTAAAACTAAAGTGATAAGTGACTTAATTAATTAACCAATATGATTAAATTAATTAAGTGAAAATAAATTATTACTATAACAATTCTCCCAATTGAATTACCTAAATATAATCCTGTTGATATGTTTCCATTACGTATCCAAGTAAAAGTATTTGTACCTTTTCTTGAAATGATGAGAATAGATGAACATAAGCATAAGGCAGTGGCCCTTATAAATGATGCTACTATAGCTTGTAATGATTTGGTGGAGTCCACTCCACCTAAACTAAATGAAAAAGACAAGAAAGATAGGGAGGTTGAGGGAGTTAATACTGAAATTCCCCATATCTTCCTAGGAAATTTTGTAACTACCTGTCTTGACAAGATAAATCTATTCTTCCTCACCTTAATGGCTAGGGGAAACTTCATAAAAAAATGTATTATTGATTCTAGACCATCCAACAATATCATGCCAACTATAATCATGGATGCACTAGGATTGAAAGTTTATAGAACACATGGAAAGTGCTATGCTATGGATGCAAGAGAGGTCCCTATCATTGGTGTGATAAATAAACTTCCATATAAACTACCAGCCTATCAGGACAAAGAATTAAAAATAAGTGTGGTAGTGGTGGATATCCCACCTGATTATGGAATGTTGCTATCTCAAAAATGGAGTGCATCCATGGGAGGCAGTGTGCAATGTGATATGTCTTATGCCACTTTTCCCATTGATGGTAAGGATGTTCAAGTGATGAGAGAACCGAGGGTGCCACATATGTTGGAGCATGCTCCTGAGGATGACACAGTTCTTTTCATAGACACTGATATCAGTGATTTCAAAATAGAACAACCACCAAGAGAGGTTGAAAGGTGTATTTCAACAATAGAAAATGAAATGTCAAGGTTTTCTGGCAAAGATGAACTTTGGAAAATGTATTTTGATGGTGCAAGTTCCAAAGAAGGGTTGGGTGCAGGGATATTGTTGTTAGCACCAAGTGCTAGTATTTACAAGTTTTCCTTCACATTATCTATTGTGTATATGAATAATGTGGAAAAATATGAAGCTTTGTTACTAGGACTAAGATTGGCTGAGAGGCACAAAATAAAAAAATTTGATGGTAAATGGTGATTCTAAGCTGGTGATTTCCCAGTTAAGAGCCAAATATGCCTACAAAAATAACAAGTTGAAGCAATACAAAAATGTTGTCTGGGATTCCATTGAGCAATTTGATGCTTTTGGAATTGATTAGATGGAAAGAGGACATAATAGAGTAGCTAACTTACTCGCTAACATTACATTGAGACCTGATGACATAGCTTTCATAGGAATTTCTAAGGTTGAGGTATAGGAAAGGTCTTCTATTCCTGATAATGTTTACAACTGGCAGATATTCAATGATGATGGAGATATTCTTAGATTCTTGAATTGTACAGATAAATATGAAAGTCAAGAAATTAAATTTGGTGGATTTATTGAGAATATTGATGGGAAGGACATGGTATTTATAAAAGAGACCATCTAGTTAAAAACAAAATAAAATCCCTAAAGACCTTGTAGCTCTTGAAAGGGATTTTGATAGTTAGGATAGAAGTAAGGTCAAAACAACTGTTGCTCACCCAAAGGACTTAGAGGGAATAAATTTGGGGACTGAAAATGCTCCCAAGAAAGTTACATAGGAAAGAAGATGAAGCCAAAGTTAAAAAAAATGCTAATTTGCTTGCTCAAAAAATACATGCATGTCTTTGATTGGTCATATGATGACCTAAAAGCATACAAGGAGGAATTATTTTAGCATGAGATTCCTCTAAAAGAAAATGGTAAACCTTATAGGCAAAAGTAAAGACTGATTAATCCTACTATAACCCCCAAGATGCAATATGATTTGGTAAAGTTAAGAGATGTGGGCATCATAAAACCCATTAGACATTCTTTGTGGGTATCTAATTTGGTGTCAGTAAGGTAAAAGAATGGTGACATAAGATTTTGTGTTGATTTTAGAAACCTAAATATATCTTCACTAAAGGAAAATTATCCATTGCCCAATATGGAAGCCATGTTACAATAGGTAAGTGGCTATGAATTACTATCAATGATGGATGGCTTTTCAAGTTACAATCAAGTAAAGGTAAAGGAGTATGAGTAGTATAAAAATCCATTTACCAGTCCTTTGGGCACCTACATTTATGTCAGAATGCCTTTTGGTTTAATAAATGTAGGTGCCACCTTTCAGAGAGCTACAGATGTAGATTTTTCTAATTTTGTTGATTTATTTATGGTTGCATATCAAGATGACTTGACTGCTTACTCTAAGATGGAAGACAAACATTGTATGCATTTAGAAAATAGTTTTCTCAGGTCACTTGAGTATGGGATATCTTTGAATCCAAAGAAATGTGCTTTTGGGGTAACTGAAGGAAAATTGTTGGGACATATTGTTTCAAAAGATGGAGTGAGGATAGACCCTGAGAGAGTAGAAGCCGTAGAAAAAATCCCTCAGCCAAAAAATGTCAAGAGCATTTAGTCATTTTTTTGACAAATAATTTTTTTAAGGTTTGTGACTAACTTTGCAGAGATCACAAGACCTATTTCCAAGATTCTTAAGAAAGGAGAGAAGGTGCTTTGGAGTGAGGAACCTAGTCAAGCGTTCAAAAGGTTTAAGCAAGCTATCAAATAGTCTCTCATTTTAAAGTCCCCAAACTTCTCTAAACCAATGTAAATTTTCTCTTTTGCTTCCTTTCATACTATTTCTACCATATTGTTACAAAAAATGAAGAAGGATTTGAACAACCTATTGCATTTTTTAGTAAGTCTTTGCAAGCTATAGAGCTGAAATATGAAATGACTGAGAAACAAGCATATGCTCTAGTTAAGGTGGTGAAGAACTTCAGGACTTACCTATAGGGATCCAATGTCATAGCATTTGTACCAAGTGTTGTTGTGAAAGATATTTTCACTCAGCAGGAAACTACATGAAGAAGGTGCAGATGGATCAACAAGATCCAAGAATTTAATATTGATGTTTAGATCACCAAATTAGTAAGAGGTCAGGGTTTTGCTAAATTAATGATAGAAGCTAATTTGGATGCAAATCAGATCAATGGAACAAAATTAATTGATGTTGCACCTATTTGTAATATTAAAACATGCAGGTGATACAAAAGAATTGTCCAATACTAAAAGACTTTGCAATGTCTTGCAGACATGACTGATAATGACAAAAGGAAACTGAAATTACATGCCATTAAATATGTAATTATTGACAATGAGCTATGGTGGAGGAACCTGAATGGTGTACTTCTTAAATGTGTGGATGGGAAGTAGGCACTAGAACTCTTGCAAGAAATGCACAATGGGGTGTGTGGGGGTCATTACATGGAAAATATCACTACTCACAAGGTTTTGAGGGTAGGATTCTGGTGGCCTACTATTTTCAAAGATGCTCACAAGTTTGTTAAAACTTGTGATGTCTGCAAAAGATTTGCTAGAAATTTGAATTTTTCAATAAATTTACCACTTAGGCCTGTGATAGTTCAAGCGCCTTTCCAATAATGGGGGATTGATTTCATTGGAGAGATACCAGAAAATTCAAGTGGATGCCACTCTTGGATCCTTGTTTCCACTGATTATTTCACGAAATGGGTAGAATCAATACCCACAAAGAAGGCAACAAGGAAGGTGGTGGTGGATTTCCTATTGAATAACATTCTCATCAGATTTGGATTTCCTGAGAGGATTATTCGAGATAATGCTATGTGTTTCAGATCTGATGAATTCAAAGAATTTTGTGACAAACATGGAATACAAGTTTCTTATTCTTCACCTTACAATCCTCAAGGAAATGGTCAAGATGAGTCTAGCAATAAGATTTTAATTAAAATCATCAAGAGAGTGATGGAGAAGAACAAGAAGGCTTGGGACTCCAAATTGAAGTTGGCATTCTAGGTAGATAGAGTAAATGTGAGAAAAGCTATAGGAACTATTCACCATTTGGCTTAGTTTATGGCCTAGATGCTAGGTTACCAATAAATAACCTACTGAAGATGTATAATTTCATTCAGGAATATGATGAAGAGATATGTGATGATATGCAACATAGGATAAACAATCTAGTGCAATTATATGAAACAAGGAGAGAAGCTTAGAGTAAAAATATGATGATGTAGTTGCAAGTTAAGCATACACATGACAAGAGATTTTCTCCCAGAAAGTTTGAGGTAAATAGTGTGGTGTTGGCCTAGAATGCGAGAGCTCAGGATAAAGGTAAACATGGAAAGTTTGAATCATTATGGATGGGCCCTTATATGATAGCTAGTGCACATGGGGAGGATTCCTATTTCCTCCAAAGCTTGATAGGTGAACTTTTTGAACTGCCTATACATGGACAGTTCTTAAAACCATACTTCTCCTAAGTATATTGTTACTCCATGTACATTGTAGATTTTGTACTTTTTGTGTATAGGTGTGCTTGTTTTTTGTTGTGTGTAGTTCAATTTTACTACCTTGTTTGGGTAGTTCCTAGGGTTTTTGATCCCTTATATTCTGATTGGTTTGCTTCAACCATAGATTCTAGGATCTCGCTATGCCTACAAGAGACATACATCCCCAGTTGAAGCCACTGATGGAACCCCTGAAAATTTTTTTCCATCTCCAAAATCTTGATGAGTTTAGGGAGTTATGAGTTTTTTTATCTCATACTGATATAAAGGTTTTTAGGGTTACTTTGGTCTCATTTGAAAATCCCTTGGAGTCTATATTCTTGGCTTTTTTTTTATTTCTCAGTTGACTCCTTCTGTCAGTTATCTATCCTTTAAGTCATGACTTTTGACATCGAAACCTGTGGGTAACCGGCCCCTTGGTCTTGTTTAACTGGTTAATGCTATTGGATTATTATTATTATGAGATTATCCTAAGTCGAGCTGAACATTTCCCAGTAATAAAAATATTAAGTCCTGTGTGTTATTACCATGGCCTCATTGACCTATTTGGGTCCATTTTAGGGTTAACATTTTTTCACATGTGTAGGTGTAGGATCCCTTGAATGTAGTGCGATTAATGAAGAGAATTTGAGCCATTTCCCGCTTTTCCATTCCATTTTTTCTTGAATTATTTTATTCACACAGGCTCATGGGTGAAGGACATGTGTCCCTGATGATTGGTGGTCCAAACATCACTGAAAAGGTGTGTAAATGGTCGGTAAAGATAGATCAATGGTGGGAGATAATTGAGGTGGCCACATTTGGATCATTCCCTACTGACTCAAGTGGGCCCCATCCTTCCTACCGGTTTCCCAACGGGGAAGCAAGCATCTATCGTGTGGTTTAACCTTGAGGACATGGGAAGTAAAATGTGTGTTACTAGTGTACATTTATTACATGTGCCTAAAGATCTTTTGATATGAGCCATTGATGTTGTATGAAGAAAAAATTGAGGCTAGCGAAACAATGTGTATGATGAGGCCATGAGATCTAATCTCAGCCACTTCTCGTCTTCCCGTTGATAAAATTTGAATGAGAGTTATGGCTCGTAGGGGAAATGGAAGACATACACATGGATCATGGCTGAAAATATAAAGAGATGTTGGAGCCCACATACTATGATCAATTCTTTCCATGTGGCCTCCTATCATTTGGAAAATATTGTGGTTGTGCATAGTCAAATCTTTCATAAGTATGTTGATCAAATTTGGATCGTGGATCAATCAACTTGCTAAAAGAATAAATGGATGGTATTGAAAACTTTTTTTTTGGCAAGCAAGCCATTCTAGTTCAGGTGAGTGAGCCTTAATAACTAAAAAGACATTGAGCTACCGAAGTAATGAATTGCATGATTATTAATATTCATCTCAAAAGCATAATTCAACATTACAAGTAAACTCAATACATTCCAGGAGCTCATGCTATGGTTGCTAAAAAATATTCTCACGTCGGAACTAGGGTTTTCAACCTATGAGAAAACATTAAGTCATTTTTTTCTTTTCTTCTTGCATTATTGATAAGTTATGTTTTCTCAAGCTTAAGTCTGTTAAGGTTTTTAGTTAGTTTGGTTGTTAAAGGTTTGGTGTTCATAAAAAGGGATTTTGTTAATTCTGAATTTGTATAATTCATGGTAAACCCTCACAAAAGCCATAGGCCTTGCTCAATTAGACTACAAAACCCTTCCTTGTTGAACTTCTTGCATTATGGCCCCTAAAGAAAAAAGATATTCATCTAAAGGGGAGGCTTTCGCTCTAAAGAGACCTCTGAATAATGATATTATGGATCAATTTCCACCTTCCCTAGTGACAAACCTAGAGGCAAATTGATTCCTAGAGGACCGCAGATAGCAGAGAGTTTTTTCGACAAAAGAGGTTATGCCAAAGATTTGAAATTACCCTATACTAGATGGGAATTGTTCTATGTTTGGTTCAAGAACAAAAATATGGGTGTCCTAGTGGGAAACCCTTGGAACAATGATCTAGGAAAGTTAGTTGTGCCAAATTTTTATATGGATGTCGAATTGCTGAAGGAAATAACTGCTAACTATGACCCAGTCATGAGGACTATCAGAACCTATGATGGAAAAGAAATGGTTAAAATCATTAAGGAGGAATTGGGTCTTGTTTTCAAGCCCACCAAATGGAATGATGAAATGTATAAGATAAATGAAGATTATCTTAGATAGGAGTATAAGAGAACCAAGATTTCATTTAGAGTTCACATTTTACCAAGAATTCTAGCAGAAATTGTAGAATGGAAGATTGTGATAGGATCACATGATAAGGAACCCTTCCCTGTTAATTAATTTGTTCCTTATTTCAAAAGGACTTTCTATTCCATTTTACAAATAATTGGTTATAATCCTATCTCTAGAATACCGATGGCTTGGATGTATATGGCTTCCCATATCCAACATCCCCAATATTGTGCAGTATATGATTATGCAGGATTTATTTATGAAAGAATGCATGAGGGGCTGGTAGGATTAAAGAAAGGTGAATCTAAGGTAGGATTCAACTGGTATGCACTGTTGATGCATATGTTCTTATACAATGGTGCAATGTATTTTGGACAAAATATTGATTTGGAAAGAAAAGCAGGTGACTTGGATATACCCATGCAATGTTGGACCACAGTCATGGATAGGGATGACATGACATATGATTATGTCACTTTCCAAAAAAAAAATGTTTCTGAATTAAAGAGAGCTTTGATTGTGAAGATACCTAGAATTCCTATTTCTTTATGTGATTGCTTGAGACCAAAGGAAAGAAGGCCTGAGATATGCGTTGATCATAATTGGGGAGTTGTTATCTCACTCCCTGATTTCACTATTTTAAGAGTATATGGTTCTAAAGTAGCACCTCATTTGTTGTTGAGGTTTGTGCTAGAAAGAATTGGTTTCCTTGAGGTTATGTGGCAACTAGGAAATGTTGAGAATGAATATTTATTGAATCAAGGAAAGGGAAATTTCTTTCCTTTATGTACACATGTTTCTCTGATTTTGTAATGACCAAAGGAGGTTGGAACAATATCATTGAAGTTCTCAAAACATATCACATACATAGGACAATTGAGAGGTTCAGATATGATCCTGAAGGTTTAATGGACTTGCTGAATGAGAGAAACAAGAGCTACAAATATGTCCACATTTTCCATTATCTGGAAGATGTACTAAGGAGTATATTAGACAACGTGGAACAAGAAAAGAGGTTGGCAAGGTGGATTGCATTTAATAAAATTAAAAGGAAAATAAAGCAGGAGGAACCTAATTTTAGGGTCCTCCCTGAGGCTGAGCATATAATTCAAAAGGTGGAGCATGTAACAAGAAATTTTGATTCAATAGTAGGCCACCTTGAAACTAAAGGGGTGGTTAGTAAAGATAAAGGGAAAGCTCCAATTTCTGAAGAAAAAAGTGGAGGAATGTGTACTATTGGAGAGGAGTCTACATCAAGAGCCCCTAAGGAACCAAAAATAAAGTTTTTATAAGAAGAAAGAATAAAGAAAGGAAATCTGATGAAGCCTGTGTTCCCACTCAGCATGAGGAACACAAACCACCTTCCCTTGTTCCACAAGAGCGACCCCTATCTCCATCGAGGGAGGAAGAACCTGGAATTGTGGATGTTGATTCTCCACCACCAAGTGAAATACCACCTGGGGAGCCACCATTGAAAAGATAAAAGATTAAGGCCACTAGTTTAGTGGATTATCATGACGATGACATTTGGGTATTAGGGCAAGAAATGCAGGAAGGAGTGCCAACTACATCTGAAGTGAGGGCAACCAATCAATTAGGAAAAAGATTGAGTAATGTTGATCTCATGGGATCAATGGAAGTGATGACATGCAGATTGAGGCATGTACACAATTCTTGGATGATGACTCATTTATGAAGACTGAAGGTTTTTTGACATTTGGATATAGGGCTAAAAGAGATGAGTATGCAAAAAGCATGGCTATAGAAAAAAGCCTCCATCCTAAGTTTCCTGATGTTGTGATTTAGAAAAAGGTGTTAAATGAGATGAGAGAAAATTTTCAAAAACTTACTACAAAAGAAGGTCGAGAATTGGTGAGAACACGTGGTATCTTGTTGCTACTAGAGTGGGATCTAGCTTTAGCCATAACTTTTGATACAATCAAGAAATGTGATAGACCACTCTATGATACAAAAGAAGAAGTTTCACTTGCATTACAAGGGTCTTATTTCAATGAAGAGTGAGAAGCCTTACCTATTTGGTCTTTATCCCCAATCACAAGAAAGCCAGACATTGTTGAGCCTACACCTGATTAGAGGGGAGGCCTAATAATAAAGAGTGTCAGAAACATCGACCTTAGAAGATGCAATTTTTTCTATTCATGTTGCACAATTCACTAGGGCCACTTCGGAGTTTGTGACTATTGAGAAGGATAAAATCATAACAAAATTGAACAATTTGTTGGTTAAGTATGGATATCTTGAGAGAGACAATATGCAATTACATACAAAAATAGCATTGTTAGATGATGTATTGCAAAAGTTACAACCTAGAAAACTCAAACAAGATTATGTTGACTCTCCCACTACTATACAAGAGGACATATCCCTTGAATTTATAGCTGATGTAAGTAATTCATGGGAAATTGTGCCATATAATATTGGAAGTGTGCCCATTTCAACAGTAGAACCCAGTATATCAGAGGGGCCACAAGCGGAATGGGATGTCAAAAGGGAAGAGTTGCTTAGGAAATTAAGTGAATACAAATAAAATATGTAAAATTCATGATGAAGATGCTTTTAGGAGCAACATGAGGATTGTCACAGTGGTATTAGAGCATATGAACAAAAAAGTGAATCAAAAACTAAATAGTATTCACTATAGCTATTCATCCATGGTTGATGCAATTAAAATGTTTGATATTGACAAAGAAAGAGCCATTCTACTCATGTAGGTCTGGATCCCTAGAAAAAAAGAAATGATATTGATTGGGATTGGGGTTAAGCAGGATCCCAATCCACCTGAAAGGTTTAAGCCTATTGTGATTCTAGTAAATAAGATTGAGGGATACAGAGGGAATGTTGAAACATTAGAGAACGTGATAAAGGAATTGGTGAAATCCTTTCATGAATCCCATCATGGTCTTCTTCCATCCATCTTAAGGGATGATGGTATAATTAAGACTTTGCATGAAAGGAGAAGTGAAGTAAACAATGTTATTTCAAATCAAGCTATAAAAATATATCTAAAATTTGATATGGATACATTAACAGTGAATATGGATATGTTAGTCCATGCTGAGACTATTCTACTAGAATTTGATAAATATTCTAACTAGATTGTCACCAAGTATACACCTTATAGGAAAAGGGCTGATGAATTAATGAATTTTGATTGGCCTACTGAAGAATCCTAGCATGGAAGGGTAGGTATTTGGAAGGAGTGGGGGTTTTACACTAAGGGTGGTTGGTTAGTGATTTGAAAGTTTGAGGTCTACAACCATGATGAATAATGAACAAATGAGATTGCACCACATAGCATGGATCTAGTATAGATTAGGCTTTTGATAAATTATGGATAAATAATGTGCATCTTATTCAAAGTTGATTTGATGACAAGGTTGTAGACGTGCTCTTAGCTTTTGTCTTTTTCTGCTTTCTTCACACTTTCCCTCCTTTTCACTTTTGTGCATGGGCATAGGTTTCGAGGTAACTATTCAGTTGAACTCATTTTGAAAATTGGACCTGATCTCCAAAAATGAATGAGGACTACATTCATTTATTCACATGTTTCCCACCTCTTGGGAGTGCATTGTAACTAAATGAGAGAATCTTTGATGTAGCAGTCCAATAGGGTTTTGACATGTGTACTTTTTGGCCCGAGGCTTATTTTTTCTCCTTCGTTTCTATAAGAAGGAATTGAGGGCTAGGAAGTAGGGGTTTGTTGTTTTATGCAATTGACACTGTGAATTATAATAGGAATACTAAGCATTCTTTTAGATTTTTTTGGATTTTTAAGCTTTAGGGCTCATAATTATGTGTCTAGTTTTGATAACAACATAGCAAAATATATACAGAGAAATACCAATTTCATGGCTATTGTCTCTTTGTGTGCTCATTTTATGAGTTATGAATGAAAGTAATCCAGGATGTCTTTTAGTTGTCTCCATTGTTCACCAGTGGATGTTTGATTTCATTCTTGCTTATTGATTCAATGAATTAATGTAAATGCTTGGATGAGATTACCAACTTATAAAAATCATGTGCTAGGATATTGATAAGTAGTATTAGTCATGAATGTGATAGGGGAATGTTGTAATGCCATATCTCTTGAAATTTTATGTTGCTATTCTTGAATTGTTATCTAGTTATGTAGGTTGATTTTGACTCTATGCTTAGGATGAAGACACTGGTTCATGTAAAGTACTTGTAATTCAATTTCTCTGTTGATTCGTCAACTAATCACTCTTAATTTACAAACTTTTATGGATACCATTGTAGTTGTTTCATGTTTAGGTCCCACCTTCTCATGTTTTAAGTATAAGATGTTGATGAATAAGCCACCAAATTATTTAATGTATTAGGATCTTGAGCAGTCTAATGAGAAGTATCTGTTATTGGCAATGTATTTGATTATAATTGTACGAATTCATAGGTATACATTGTGGGATAACCCTCCTGGGTTTTACAGAGCCCAAAGTGTAGGAGTAGAAGTTTTGCAACTTTCACTCATTTGTTGGCCAATCCATTTGGAGTATTGATTATTGGAAATGGTAAAGTCCATAGGAATTTCTGGAGATAAGTTTGGTTCTTAAAAAATAACCAATAGATTGGCAACTTTGCTAGGGAACAACTAGGTCCAAAGTTTCTAGTTCAAACCAGTTACTGTCAGAGTCAAGTGTTCTGTTGTAATACTCTTCACCATGTGAAGAATAATTGGTTTAAATTATGTTACATTTGTCATAGCACCCTCAATCTTATGCATCAATTCTTGTCTCATTCAGTCACCTTATTTCGGGTTATGTTTAAATTTCTCTCTAAAGTTACACGTACAAAGTCAAGAACCAATCACTTAATATTTCCTAGCATCCTGTGTGGTGACTCTGAATTCTCTAACACCAGTGTAAAGCTAAGTTCTCAAAAGGAACGTAAGAAAAGGGATTCTAACATATTTGACATTATGAAGAAGACAAGAAGTTATGCAAAGAAACATCCTGAGCAGAAGGTAGAATTTGAAATTGCTAAAGAGAAACAACCCGCTTGGGTAAAGAAGGGTTCTAAATCAAGTAAGTCCGTTGAATCTCTTGCTGAGTTTTCCCCTACTTTTAAGGTTGAAATGAGTAGTTATAGTACTTGTGATAAGGCACATGAAGTGGAAGGGTCAAATATAGACCAAGGGAGTTTCCCTGTTGAGTAGGTGTTTGATAGTGAGCTTAATATTTCAAGAGAGGAGGATAGGTGGGAGTTTTGGGGAAAGGATAAGGAATTTTATGAGCCTTTGATCCTCGAAGTTGGTTCTATTTTTAATAAGAATAATTTTAAGCCAAGAGGAGAATCTCTTGGTGTACAAGTGCACATTTCTCTTGAGGAAGATCCTATTGACCAACCTTACTATACTCCTGCCCCAAGTGAGCATGGAGATGTCCTAGAAAATGAGGAAGACATAGATAGAGACATGAAAGTTATGGAAGAAGAAGAGATGAGACTTCGAGAAGAAGAGAATAGACTGAGAGAGTTAAAGGAAAGGGAAGATAGGATTAAAACTAAGCAAGTGGAGAGAGATGCTAGAAAGAAAAAAATGGAGAAAATGAGAGAAGATGCGGCTAGATGCAAAACCTTTGAGGAGAATATTTTTAAGTTCACCTCCAAAATAACCAATGACATTCCTCAAGTAACAATCCCAATGGGAACATCTTCTACTAATACCTATACCACATCTGTCTCAACTATTAAAGCCTTAGAGCCTCATGTTACTGCTAAGAAGACGTCATTTGTGGATCATGGGGAGAGACCCATTGATCAACCTAAGAGAACCTCCTTCAATACCAATACTAGCACCAATACCTCATCCTTTGAAATCCCTACATAGAAGGCCAAAATAAATCCAATTCCATCTACTACACCTCCAAATACTGAGATATTGAGGTTACAATTGGAGAATGAAAATTTGTAAGAAGATTTGAAAAAAGCTGAGATGGAAGCTTCAAATGCAGAGATGGCTCAGAAGATTGCCTTCCTTAAAATGTCCACATCCACTCCAGAGTCTTCAAGATCTAGACATATCAGTACTGAGTCAGAAAAGAAGAATTCTGCTTAACATACTCTTGGTGGAGGAGGTGGTGGAGGTGGAGGAAAAGATAATAATAATAATTCTTATTTTGAGAATGATGATAAAGGAAGTAAGAAGAGCAATGGTGATGGTGAAAATGGGAAGGGTAAAGATAACAACCACTCTAATAATAAGAGAGATGGTGAGCAAAAGGATAGTCATAGGGATTGACATACTAGGAGACCACTCCAGGTAGATAGATACCAAAAGTTATGTTTCACTGGAATACCTGGTTACCCTAATCCATTCCCTATGGATTTCAGACTTGCTTTAGTCAAATTCTTTGGTAATAATGCCTTGAGTGGTGAAGACCATCTCAAAGCATTTTCGAATGTTATGGATGATTGCAAGGTAGAGGTAGAAGATGTCATGATGAAGTTGTTCATGCAGTCTCTCATTGAAGATGCTCGAGAGTGGTATAGAATCTTTCCTGCCGAGAGTATTGGCTCTTGGGAGGAATTCAAAAGAATGTTCAAAGAGCAATATGGTGACAAGACTGATTCAAGTTTCTTATTGAATCAATTTAATACTATTGCTAAAGGTTCCAATGAATCTGTTGTTGAGTTTAATACAAGATTCCAAAAGGATAGAAAGAGATTGCCTCCTCGTTTGCAGTTGAATGATCATGTATGTATGGTAAACTACTGCAATGATTTTGATGCAAAAATGAGTTATCACTTTCTAGATAAAAACCCTCAGACATTAAGGGAATCCTTCAAGATGGCAGAGCATATTGAGAATATTAGCAGAGCAACTGGTAAAGTTGGTAGGAGAGATGATCCAAAACTTTTTAGAGGATTAAAAAAGGAAGATAAAAGTTTAGGCATTAAAGGAGGAACTATTGAGGACAAGCTTGGAAGTTTTATGAAAACCATAAATGATAAGATTGTGAAACAGGAAAAGGTGCAACAAAAAAATTAACAAAGAAATGAAAGACTTCCTCGGTTACAAGATCACCCATTTAATACCAATTGGTATAATGAAAACCCTGTTCCCAATTATCAAAGAGACACTCATAATAAAGTTCCTCCGGATCCTCTACAAAAGAATTTAGGAAATTTTGTTGAAGATACCCCCTGGTGTATGACTTGTCAAATGCCACATTATTCTCAACAATGTGCAGTTGTACAGATGGTTGAAGTAGATGAAGACATGCCTGGAGATTCTGATCAACAAAATGAAGAAGAAATTAATGTACTTATGCCAATGGGTGACTCTGATGTTGCTAACAGTGAGTGATCTTCTGATGGAGATTTTTGTGATATGGATGTGGATGACCAAAGGCAAGTAGCTGGTGTATATCATCAACAAGTCTTTTTTGATTTGGATGATGAAAATGAAGTTGAGGTTTACAATTTGGAAGCAATCAAAGAAGGTATTTCATTAATAAGACCCTCATAGGAGGATATTGAAAGATATACTGCAACTTTAGCAGCTCAAGCTAGAAGTTCCTATCATTTGAGGAACAAAATAGTTGGAGGTGAGCAGGGTAATCCTGTGGGTATTTTCATCAAAGAGTAGAATGCCAAGAGTAAAGAACACAATCTTGATGGAAAAGTGGAAACAACCAAAGCTAAGGAAAGTAAGCGAGATAAAATTTGGGCTGAAAAGGCGAAAAATCCAAAGGCTACTCAAGAGTTCAAGTTTCCAGTTGCAAAGGTAAAAACATAGAAGCATAATCCTGATGTCACAAGAAAAGATGCTAAGCATAGAGTTGAGGCAATAGGAAATCAATATAAGGTGAGCAACAACAAACATGGTATGCTCCCAATTGAATTACCTAAATATACTCATGTTGATATGTTTCAATTACTTAGCCAAGTAAAGGTTTATGTACCTTTTCTTGAAATGATGAGAATAAGCATAAGGCAATGACAATTATCAATGGTGTTGCTATAGCCTGTAATGATTTGGTGGAGCCCACTCCACCTAAATTGAATGAAAAAGAAAAGAAAGACAAGGAGGTTGAGGGAGTTATTACTGAAATTCCCCAAATCTTCCTAGGAAATTCTGTAACTACTTGTCCTGACAAGATAGATCTATTTTTCCTCACCTTAATGGTTAGGGGAAACTTCATAATTTTTTTAATTATTGATTCTGAATCATCCAAAAATATCATGACAGCTAAAATCATGGATGTACTAGGATTTAAAGTCGATGGCACGCATGGAAAGTGCTATGCTATGGATGCAAGAGAAGTCCCTATCATTGGTGTGATAAATAAACTTCCCTATAAACTAGTAGCCTTCCCAAAAAAATATCTCAAAGTGAGTGTGGTAGTGGTAGATATCCCACCTAATTATGGAATGCTTCTATCTCAAAAATGGAGTGCATCCATGGGCGGCAGTATGCAGTGGGATATGTCTTATGCCACTTTTCCCATTGATGGTAAGGATGTTCAAGTGATGAGAGAACCGAGGGTGCCACATATGTTGGAGCATGCTCCTGAGGATGACACTGTTCTTTTCATAGACACTCACATCAGTGATTTGAAAATAGAAGAAGCACCAAGAGAGGTTGAAAGGTGTCCTGCACCAATAGAAAATGAAATGTCAGGGTTCTCTGACAAGGATGGAATTTGGAAAATGTATTTTGATGGTGCAATTTCCAAAGAAGGGTTGGGTGCAGGGATATTGTTGGTAGCTTCTAGTGGCAATACTTACAAGTTTTCCTTCACATTATCTTTTGTCTGTATGAATAATGTGGCAGAATATGAAGCCCTGTTATTAGGATTGAAATTGGTTGAGAAGCACAAAATAAAAAGGTTTATGTTAATTGGTGATTTTGAGCTGGTGATTTCCCAGGTAAGAGCTAAATATGCCTACAAAAATAGCAGGTTGAAGCAGTACATAAATGTTGTTTGGGATTCCATTGAGCAATTTGATGCTTTTGGAATTGAATGGATGGAAAGAGGACATAATAGAGTAGCTGACCTACTTTCTAACATTGCACTGAGACCTGATGACATAACTTTCATAGGAATTTCTAAGGTGGAGGTACAGGAAAGGCCTTTTATTCCTGATAATGTCTACAACTAGCAGATATTCAATGGTGATGAAGATATTCTCAGATTCTTGAATTGTGTAGATAAATATGAAATTCAGGAGATTGAATTTGGTGGATTTGTTGAGAATATTGATGGGAAGGATATGGTGTTTGAAAAATAGATCACCCAATTAAAAATGAATAAAATCCCTAAAGGCCTGGTAGCTCTTGAAAGGGTCTTTGATAGTAAGGATAGAAGCAAGGTCAAAACAACTACTACTCACCTAGAGGACCTAGAGGACCTAGAGGAAATAAATTTAGGGACTGAAAATACTCCTAAGAAAGTTTACATAGGAAAGAAGATGAAGCAAAAGGTAAAATAAATGCTAATTAACTTGCTCAAAAAATAGAGGAATGTCTTTGCTTGGTCATATGATGACCTCAAAGCTTACAGGGAGGAATTATTTCAGCATGAGATTCCTCTAAAAGAAAATGCTAAACCTTTTAGGCAAAAGACAAGTCTGATTAATCCTACTGTAGCTCCCAAGATGCAAGAGGAGTTGGTAAAGTTAAGAGATGCAGGCATCATAAAACCCATCAGACATTCTTCGTGCGTATCTAATTTGGTGCTAATAATGAAAAAGAATGGCGACATAAGACTGTGTGTTAATTTTAGAAACCCGAATGTATCTTCATTAAAGGACAACTATCCATTGCCGAATATGGAAGCCATGTTACAAAAGGTAATTGGTTGTGAATTACTATCATTGATGAATGGTTTTTCAAGTTACAATCAAGTAAAGGTAAAGGAATCTGAGCAGTATAAGACTACATTTATCACTCCTTGGGGTACCTATGTTTATGTCATAATTTCTTTTGACTTGAAAAATGTAGGTGCCAATTTTCAGAGAGCTATGGATGTAGCCTTTTCAGATTTTATTGATTTATTTATGGTTGTATATCAATATGACTTGATTGCTTATTCTAAAAAGGAAGAAGACCATTGTATGCATTTAGAAAAGATTTTTCTCAAGTCACTTAAGTATGGGATATCTCTAAATCCAAAGAAGTGTGCTTTTGGGGTAACTAAAGGGAAATTGTTGGAACATATTGTTTCAAAAGATGGAGTGAGAATAGACCCTGAGAGAGTAGCAACCATAGACAAAATCCCTCAACCAAAAAATGTTAAGAGAATTCAATCATTTTTTGGACAAATAATTTTTTTAAGAAGGTTTGTGACTAACTTTGCAGAGATCACAAGACCTATTTCCAAGATTCTTAAGAAGGGAGAGAAGGTGCTTTGGAGTGAGGAGCCTAGTCAAGCATTCAAAAGTATTAAACAAGCTATCAATGAGGCTCCAATTTTGAAGTCCCCAAATTTCTCCAAACCAATGCGCATTTTCTCTTTTGCTTCCTTTCATATTGTTGTTGTATTGTTACAAAAATTGAAGAAGTCCTTGAACAACCTATTGCATTCTTTAGTAAGTCTTTGAAAGCTGTAGAGCTGAAATATGACATGTATGAGAAACAAGCATATGCTATGGTTAAGGTGGTGAAGAACTTCAGAACTTACCTACAAGGAGCTACTGTTATAGCATTTGTACAAAGTGCTGCTGTCAAAGATATTTTCACTTAGTAGGAAACTACAGGCAAAAGGTGTAGATGGATCAACAGGATCCAAGAATTTAATATTGATGTTCAAATCACCAAATTAGTAAGAGGTCAGGGTCTCTCTAAATTAATGATAGAAGCTAATTTGGATGCAAATCAAATCAATTCAATAGAAGTAATTGATGTAACACCTATCTGTGATATGAAAATATGCAGATGGTACAAAAGAATTGTCCAATACTTACAAACTCTTCAATTTCCTGTAGACATGATTGATAATGACAAAAGGAAATTGAAGTTACATGGCATTAAGTATGTAATTATTGACAATGAGCTATGGTGGAGGAACCTGGATGGTGTACTTCTTAAATGTGTGGATGGGAAGCAGGCACTAGAACTCTTGTAAGAAATGCACAATGGGGTATGTGGAGGTCACTACATGGCAAAGACCACTACTCACAAGGTTTTAAGAGTAGGATTCTGGTGGCCTACGATTTTCAAAGATGCTCACAAGTTTGTTAAAACTTGTGATGCCTGCCAAAGATTTGCTGGAAAGTTGAAGTTTTTTGGGAAATTTACCACTTAGGCCTGTAACAGTTCAAGCCCCTTTCCAACAATGGGGGATTGATTTCATTGGAGAAATAAAAGAAAAGTCAAGTGGAGGCCATGCTTGGATCCTTGTCGCCACTGATTATTTCATGAAATGGGTAGAATCAATACCTACAAAGAAGGCCGCAAGCAAGGTGGTGGTGGATTTTTTATTGAATAATATTCTCATCAGATTTGGAGTTCCTGAGAGGATTGTCACAGATACTGCTATGTGTTTCAGATCTGACGAATTCAAAGAATTTTGTGACAAACATGGAATACAAGTTTCTTACTCTTCGCCTTACCATCCTCAAGGAAATGGTCAGGCTGAGTCTAGCAATAAGAGCTTAATGAAAATCATCAAGAGAGTGATGGAGAAGAACAAGAAGGCTTGGGACTCCAAACTGAAGTTGGCACTCATGGCAGATAGAGTGACTGTGAAAAAGGCTATGGGTTATTCACCATTTGGCTTAGCTTATGGCCTATATGCTAGGTTACCGTAGAATAAACTATTGAAGATGTATAAGTTCATTCAGGAATATGATGAAGAGATATGTGATGATATGCAACATAGGATAAACAATTTGGTGTAATTGGATGAAACAAGGAGAGAAGCTCAAGATAAAAATATGAAGATGTAGTTGCAAGTTAAGCATCTACATGACAAGAGAGCTTCTCCTATAAAGTTTGAGGTGAATAGTATGGTGTTGGATTGGAATGGGAGAGATCAACATAAGGGTAAACATGGAAAGTTTGAAGTGTTATGGATGGGCCCTTGTCTGATAGCTAGTGCACATGGGGAGGATTCCTATTTCCTCCAGAGTTTATCAGGTGAAATTTTTGAATTTCCAGTACATGGACAGTTCTTAAAACCATACTTCTCCTAAGTATGATGATAATATGTGTACACTGTAAATTTTTTACATTTTGTGTATAGGTGTGTGTTTTCTGTTGTGTCTGGTTTGGTTTTACTGCCTTGTCTGGGTAGTTCCTTGGTTTTTTGTCTTGTGTGTTTTGACCGGTCTGCTTCAACCATAGATTCTAGAATCTCACTATGTCTGCAAGAGACATATGTACCAAATCAGAGTCACTAATGAAACCCCTAAAAATTCTTGTTCCATCTCCAAATCTTGATGAGTTTAGGGAATTGTGGATTTTTGTCTCCTACTAATATAAAGGATTTTAGGTTTACTTTTGTCTTATTTGAAAAAACCTTTTAAGTCTATATCTTCACCTTTATTTTATTTCTTGATTGAATCCTTCTGTCGGTCATCTATCTTTTAAGTCATGAATTTCGACATCAAAACCTGTGGGTAACTGGCCCCCTGGTCTTGTTTTACTGGTTAATCCAGTTGGATTATTAATCTGAGATTATCCTAAGTTGGGCTGAACATTTCCTACTAATAAAAACCTTAAGTCCTTTATGTTGTTGATGTTTCTTCATCGCCCTAGTTGGGTCCCTTTTAGGGTTAATTTTTTTTTGACATGTGTAGATGTAGGAGCCCCTGAGTGTCATGCGATCGATGAAGAAAATCTGAGTCGTTCCTCACTGACCCGTTTGCTTTTCTTTATTACTATAACAACCACACGGGCTAGCAAGCGATTGCCACCTGTCTTCATTATGATGGGTCTGAGGATTAGTATTGCTGAATTTCATCTTGGTTAACGGTTGATTGCGGGTGACGTGGATCAACTTGGATTACTCCTCGCCATCTCATGTGGGTCCAATCCTCCCTGCCAGTTTCTCAATGAGGAAGCGGGTGTTTGCCGCATGGAATAACTTTGAGTACATGGTGTTGGTTGTTTTTATTGTAACCAAGTTGATCTTCTAATCTACCTATGGAATGGACAATTCCAATCAAGGGCAGCTCAAAGGACCTAGACCAATTGACCAGGATTTTAAAGACCTCCTACACTTTGGTCTCTGCAAGACCCGGGAGATCCCTTAATGTGTTTACAACCTCTACACCATAATTATTAACAACATCAACAATAATAGATAATCTCACTTAATAGCTCAATAGAATGGGATGATACTGAATAAAATTGGTTGTTCATCAATAATATCAACCATTTGGAGCATGAGATAGTCACAACAATACTTTACAGTAAAAGATATTCATTGATTTTAAATTTGTAGCAAGCTCTAGGTGAACACAAACAAAATAATGAATCTCACAAATAGATACAACTTAGATCAGTGCCCTATATCCATTGGAGGAGTCAAATTCATAAACATCGAAGGGTTCAAGACAGATTCAACACACAACATATAAGATCTTCGATGACATTGCCTTACAATATCACCAATTTGTATCCTAAATCAATACTACTTATCAAATCCTTGCACATAACATATACACCTACAATCCCATTTAAGTATTTTTAATTAATTATTTGAATTAAAGCTAAAATAAGAATTGCACACACCACAGTAGTGAGATGAACAAAATAACCCTTGATCATTTTATTCAAAATTCAGATATGCTTGTACACTGGAGAGACATGAGCTCGAATTAATCAATTTAATTCAAATGCCAGTATTGTCTTAAAACATTAAATCTCCATGAATTCAAAACCTACAACAAAAATGACTCAAAACCTAACTTACATTTTCTCTATAGCTATCAGACTTTACAATTGCTCTGCAACTTCACCTAGACTCGACCAAAACACTCTAACTTGCTAACTCGTACTTCTGGCCTTGAAATCCTTCTTATAGAAAATGAAGGAGAAAACAAGCATCAGGCCAGAAAGCACACATGTCACTAGCCACTTGGACCGCCTTGTGACATTTCAAAATCTTGTTACAACAACAACCTCCCCCAGAGAATCTTCTTGTTCATTCCTATCTTTCCCGTTGAGAATGGTTTAATGTAGCAACAAATCTTCAAGAATTTTATGCTTAAACTTTCATCAAAAATAAAAAATAGAATCTATTGTAACTGTATGGCTGATTTGTTAATTGTTAGCAGCCTACTCCCTCTTCACTCCTCCTTAGTTAAATATATATTTACCCACTATTGGTACTCTTCATCAGTTTTCTAATTAAAATTGATTACCTCATTTACCTTGAAACTATAAGGCATATAATTAACTACCATTAACTTCCACTTGGTTTGCTTCTCTTTCAAAAGACTCAAGGAATGAGCTAGTGCTGATAATTTTATCCATACAACTCACTAATAAATCAAAATCTGAGTCATAAAAAATTAACATAATTTGAGCACTGATGACCTCATTAGCCTGATCCTGCCACTAGTGAAGTGACTTGATATTTCCCTACTCATCAATTATGTTAGGTAATAGTGTGTCACTCCAATCATCAAAATTCTTTACCAATTCTTTGATCTTCCTACTCAAGTCATCTGGTAAGGCTTGAAAACCTTGCAATGACTTAACCAACACTTGAGTAGGCCTTAATGACTGGGGCCTATTATTGACATCAAACCTTGAGGCCTTAAACATTATATCTAAATGATTGGCCCTAGGGATCCACTTCTCAATTAGTGGTATTGCTACCTCCTGATCTCTGTCAATGTTCTTTATTGTACCTAATAATAAAGAATAAGAAGAATACACAGCTGACAATCTGTCATCAACCTTCTCATTTAAATGTTGCAATACAGTAGTAACAATCTCCTTTTGCCTTGAAAATACTCCCTCCTCACTCACCTTCAGAGATGCCTGTAGCTCTACAATTTTGTGCATTAACTGCTTCTTTGTTGGATCAATAGAGCATTATAACTCTTCCTCAACTGGTTCCAATGTAGGACCGAGGGAAGGAGTTTGGTTGGGAGATACCAATGTAGAGACAATGGGGGAAACATGAGGCAATGATCTAATCACTGGAGCAACTGATGTTTCCCCAATTTGCTTGTATTTCAACCTGTCCACCTCTGCCTACAGCTCAATATTCTTTTGCTGCACGGGCTGATGCAAGAAGCTGGGTCCACAAAAAACTCAAAAAGTGGAAGTGTTTTTGCTGTTTTTCAGAATTTGTCACACTTGGACTGAAAATTTGAGGCACTTACACAATGAATCTTAAAAAAATCTAGTACTATGAAATTTAATATTTTGAATCTAGTTTCCAAATATGTAATTTATTCAAATACCCAGATGATATAAATTAATTTTTTATTGAAATGGATAAAAACCACTTTTTAAAAGTCCCTGTTTTTTACCATACCATGCACGTGTACGGACACCACTTTTTGACCCAAATAAAAGTATTCTGATAATTCCTTTTGGGGAAAGAGATCTAACAACATGAATATTGATGAGGAATTTTTTTTGTAATTTTATTTTTAATATTAAATTTTTAATTGAATTTGTATTGGCCTTAATTACTATTTTTAAAAATCAACATGTACGAACAACATAATTGGACTTAAACTAAACATTCTTTGAATTTTTTTTTTTCATTGGGTAGAGAATTGTCTAAATATTGATGCCCTATAAAAATTTTTAGAAGAAACCTTACCAAAAAAAAGTTATTAAAAAATTAAAAAAAATCTGATATTTCAAATTTATGGGCCAGTTTTTTAGAAATTAATTAAAAAATAACAAATATAATCCAATATTAATAAAAATTATATATTTGGAAACTATACATCATGTTATCTAATGGATTTTTAATTTCATAGATTGATTCAAAAAAAAAGTCTATCAGCCATATTGCAGAAGTTGGACATTTTTTTGGCTGAAACTTCCCCTCTTCGTGGACCCAACTTCTTGCTTTTACCCGCACCTTGTTATATTCTCCAATTGTAAAATTATATTTTTCCATAAGGCTCCTTTTTTTAGCCTCCTCTCTCTCTAGAGTCTTTTTTGCCAATTTGGCCACATTTTATAGTTAAATTTGTGGCCTATGTGGTTGAGATCTCTAAAGCTCTTTTTATTATTATCCCCCCTCTCAATTTTGGGTTAATATCAGTAATATTTGGCTTTCTCCCTTGGGGGGCCAAAGCCCAAATTGCCAAAGTCTCATATTCTTCACTAAAGGCAGAGTCTTGCAATGCTGCCTTGACCTCTTCTTCAGAATTTTGGAGAGGATGCTTGGAATTCAAAATGGCATTGAAAGCTACTGCATCAAAAATGTCCCACTCAGGTAGAATCAAGACACTAACTTGATTGAATATTTTTCTCCCTTCCTCTGGAGTGATGCTCTTGAATTCATTCATTAATTTAGCCTTTACCTCATCATCATTCTCCTGGTCTGACCTATCAGACCTCAGTTCTCTTCTCTTCTTACACTTCTCTTGATATTATTCCAACTTCATTCTCCATACCAGTTGCAAGAAGACTGTTGTTTTCACAAAGGCATCATCATCCAAAAATTATTTACAAGCCTCCATCCTTGCATCTTGCACACATTTACCTTTCATATCTAGGTCTGATAGAACCAACTCAATTGGTCTTGGAGGGGAAGGCATGCCCATTTTCATATCTTGATCGGTGACAACAATCTCATCCACCAAGTCCTCTTGGGACTGCTCAATCCTTCACCTCTTGGGGCTTGGCGCTGATGGTGGTGGTGAGGGACTTTTCTCAGGTGATGACTCCAGATCAATTATTTTGATTTCCCCAAGTGTTTTGAGCTTTGGACCTGGTTGTTCATGCAATTTCATTATCTGTTTTCCCTTTCTATCTTCTTCTTCTTCATCACTTCTATCATTCCTTTTCCTCCTGTAAATAGGCCAATCATCTAAAGGTTGGTAGGTTGGTCTCTCTTCAAGTGGAATTACAACTTGTTCCTGTATGCCCAAGTCTAACTCCAAATTTACTTTCTTGGTCATCAAAATACCCATGACTTGTTTGAAATTGTCCATCAAAAAGTCAATCTTTTTGTGATAGGGGCTGAATTCCATCAATGGATCACACCTAGGATCCATCTTGTGTATAGTGGCCAATAGCTTATCATAAGCTACCCATTTCTCCTTGTTCAACTCCTGCTTATTTAGATCAAATTCATTTTTGACTAGGTCCTCAGAAAAATTGAACTCATGCACAAATTTGGCACCCTTTATTCTTTGTCTAAATAGGGCAAAGAAACCCTCAGGATCATGTTGCCTCTTGGGGCCAAAACTCAAATGGTATACTTCAAAAAAATTTCCAAAATGGATCTAGCCTCCGTTTGAAAATACAAAATCGGACACCACCGTATAGTCAGGGTAAAGAGTCCCCTTACCCTTTCTTGTAAGGTTATCTTCATGGATACATCCAATCTACCACATAACCTCAACAAATCCAACTCTTGGTGGCACATTATACGATAATATATGCGGGGTCCCTTGAAAACCATATACCCTCAAAATAGTGCTGACTGGGTATGGAATAATGTCACCCCAATTATGGCAAATCTTCAAATCTGGTCTCCCCCCTTTTGCCTAAGGAAATCATGCAACTCCTCAGGAACCCTGGGTAAATTTACCATCAATTTGGCCCTCAGTCTTTATGCAAATTAGTCATTGAACTGCACATAACTAGCATTCTCCCTATTGTATGAAAGGTCAACAGTCCACACTTGTACTGACAACCTTTCTCCATTGACAAACTGCTTCAATCTCATCTTCTCTAAGAAAAATTCAGCATTCTTGAACAAAAACATGTGCATTAACATAGAATACCAGTAAAAGGGGGGTGCTTGCATCATTCTGCTACAATTTCAACAACCCTTCATGTATCTTCTCAGCCAAGAAGGAAGAAAAATCATATACTATAGAGAAATTGGGGTGTTATATCTGCACCCCCATGAAAATATAAGCTATAGGCATCACTGTATTAGGGCTAAAACCCAAAATCTGGCACAATGAACAGAAAGTGGCCAAAAAGTGTTTGGAAAAATAGTCCAATCTAAAAGGCTCCTGGTCGCTAGGGCTAATATGAAATCTTGAACTTCCTGCCCTAGCCAAATGAGGTGGGAGCATCTTAACTCTAAAAAGGGATTTCATCTTCCCATACTCCTATTTTATTCCTTCAAGATCAATAGGGACCAAAAACTCACTGGGCTCACTCAAATCAAAAACTTGTCATAATTCTTAACAAAACCTTTCCATTGTTATCTCTAACTACCCGTGTGACAGGATCATATCTTGCGGCCACTGCCTTGAGAAAATCCACATCAGGGAACACATTTGGAACTATCAGTTTCCCCATATCATACATCCAGCCATTTGAAAAAGGATGGGGAAAATTCCTTTGTCCAAACCACAGTCTGAACATTTCCAAGCCCTTGAGGGGAACCCTAGCATCGACTATATTGAAACAATTATACACTAATCCCTCCCCTAGGGTTTTTCCATGCATTAAAACCAACCCCTTTTTCCTATCATTCGTTGACAAGGGCAATTGATCTAGGAAATCATCATATAGGTTTCTATTCAAATAGTCAATCTGGTTGGAATGATGTTATTATGGTGCCATCCTGAGCAAACTAGGGCTTCCTTATATTTTAGACCTCAAACAAACTAGGGCTTTGTGAAACCACGAAATTAAGAAACAAATACCTTGAAATTTTCCACAATTTAGTTCACTTATAGCCCTAAAACAATTATCAACAAGCCTCCAACAAGCACACAACAAATTCCCCCAAATTCAGATTATAATTTGACCAAGAGATGCAAAATTCAACTTACGGCTTTGCGCTCACATAAACCCTAATCTTCACTGCAACAACACGTAAATTCATCCTCGACTTTGAGATTGCTCCGTGAAATTGCTTGAATGCTTTGTGATACAATAGAATAGAAAAATGGTCACTTTATTTCAATCAAATCATGCCAGAGAATGTCTCGTCTGCCATTAAAGCTCACTTGTGCGCTGCACCAACTACTCCAATCGCATTTGATGCAGATTCAAATATTACTCGTCGATCTGTCACTTTGGTCGGATCATCAAACGACTCCCTTCAAATCAATCTGACACAACCATCTACCATGGCAAAATGGCCCACCACATTCTGCATCACCAAGGAAATCCACATGGCACTCGCCCGTGATATCGTAATCAGTAAAAACCTTGCAAATTTTGATCATGCAATGGCGGGCAACCATGGATCTTAATCATGGAAGATCCTACTCGTTCAAAATAACTACCAACTCTATCGTTAAACATCGAGCACCTTTCCTATCGAGGTTAAAACATCTTCATCCATTTGAACCACACACATCTTATAACTGCTTTAGTAACCCGCCAGATAATGTATCAAAGTTGGATTAATATATTAAATTATTCCTCTCATTCCTTTAGCTTCACCAGATGTGACACGTGGCACTCGCCCGTGATATCACAATCAACCAAAACTGCGTGGTGGGGTCATCATGGGATAGCGGGGAACGACTGAGCTCAATCATCGATTCATCAACGATCATAAAAAATTTACCCTCTGCAAAATATAAAAGATTTGTTAAAACAAGAGGGGACATTACTAGGTTGACGACAAATGATGACATAAGTTGTTTTTAAAAGGAGCGTGGGGCCAACCTAGACTTAGGAAAGAATAAATTCTAGTGAAATAAATAAAATGACGGATCAAAAAGGGGGCCAAACCTAGACGAAATAATAGGGCATAAGTTGTGTTTTTAAAACCCTCCTCCAAAAAGTAACGACCAAATAGATCCCAGCCCAAGGTATAAGACAAGACACTAGGTTTTTACATAAAAATATGAGAACAAATGTAAAACCCCAACCTTAAGATTTTCTCAATCATTAAGTAGGACCAGAAACATAGGCAAGATAAAATGGAACTTATAGAGAAAAAAATTGAAGTTCCATTAGTGGCTCCTGTTGGGGACGTTCATTCCACTGGAATGAAGCAAGATCTCAAAATATTAGGTTGAGCAGACCAATTGTAGAGATGACCAAAAGGGGTTGTCCGGACCAAACAACCCAGCAGGAAAGAAACCTACCACAACATATATACAAACCTAAACTACTACTCATGGAAAAACATACTTCAAGTGAAGTACAACTTCAAAAACTATCCATGAAATGGAAATTCAAGAATATCCCCTGTCATTTCATGGAGGAAGTATGAATCTTCACCCCACTTATTGTTGATAAAAAATGGACCCAACCAGATTGCATCAAATTTTCCATGTTTTCCTTTATCTTCTAATCTGGCATACCACATTAGGACCATATCACCATCTTGGAAGCTCCTTGCAGTTGCCTTTTTATCATACAAGTTCTTTACTTGCAACTACAATTTTTCATTTTTCATTTGAGCCTCCCTCCTTGTTTCATCCAATTCTATGAGAGCTTATACTCTCAATTGCATTTCATCATCAATTTCATTGTCGTATGTCTAGACAAACTTATACACCTCCATCAGATTATTTTGGGGTAACCTTGCATTTATCCCATAGACCAAGTCAAATGGGGCACAACCTATTGCTTTCTTCACAGTTACCCTATCTGCCCAAACTGCTAATCTCAACTTAGAATTCCATGCCTTCTTATTTTTATCCAGGATTCTCTTGATGATTTTCATCAAGATTTTATTGCTTGATTCTTCTTTTCCATTTCCTTATGGGTGATATGGCGATGAGTAAGAAATTTGGATCCCATGCTTCTCACAAAATTCTGTGTATTCTTCATATCTGAAACACATTGCATTATCCAAAACAATCCTTTCTGGACATCCAAACCTAGTCAATATGTTGCTCATCAGGAAGTCAATTACCACTTTACTGGTTGCCCTCTTCTTTGGAATTGCTTCCACCCACTTGGTAAAATAATTAGTGGCCACAAATATCCATGAGTGGCCTCCACTAGACTTGCATGCTATCTCTCCCAAAAAATCAATACCCCATTGTTGAAATGGAGATTGCACTGCAACTAGTTTTAGAGGCAAGTTACCAAATAATTTTAACTTACCATAGAAACACTGACAAGCATCACATGCCTTTAACAATTGGTGTGCATCTTTAAAAATAGTAGGCCACCAAAATCCAGCCCCCAGTATCTTATGTGTAGATGTTTTGGCCATGTAACGCCCTCCACAAACTCCACTGTGCATCTCAATCAGAATTTCCTGTGCTTGATTTTGATCTACACACTTTAGCATGAAACCTTCCCCATTTCTCCACCAAAGCTTGCTAGCTACAACAACATACTTGATAGCATGTAATTTCAATGTCCTTTTCTCATTTTCACTCAAGTTATCAGGACACTTCATCTTTTGCAAATAATAGATCACACTTTTATACCATTCAGAATGTTCCATATCACATATGTGTGATCTATTCTCCTCTTCTTGCAAATTATCTAATTTTCTTCCAGATTACTTTGGGCCATAAGCTTGGCCAATCCTTGTCCTCTTACCAGCTTAGTAATCTGGATCTCAATATTGAATTCCTAGATCCTATTGATCCATCTACACCGTCTTCCTGACACTTCTCGCTGTGTGAAGATATCCTTGACAACAACACTAGGTACATATGCAACTACAATAACTCCCATAAAATAAGGCCTGAAAGCTTTTATTGCCTTTACCAATGCATATGCCTGTTTCTCATTTATATCATACTTAAGCTCTGTAACTTGTAAATATTTTCTGAAAAAGGCTATAGATTGTTCAAAACCTTCTGCATTCTTTTGCAACAACACAACTACAATTGTGTGGAAAGAAGCAAATGAAAACATTTGTTAGGGTTTAGAAAAATTAGGGGTTTTCAATACAAGAGCCTCCTTTATTGCTTGCTTAATGGCTTGGAAGGCCTGTACAAACTCCTCTCCCCATTCAATCTTAGCTCCATTCTTAAAAATCTTGGAAATTGGGTGAATTGTCTCAGCAAAATTTGTTACAAACCTCCTTAGGAAGTTTATTTTTCCAAAGAAAGATTGTATACCTTTGACATTGCGTGGTTGTGAGATTTTGTCTATTGGAATTAATCTCTCTAGATCAATTTTTACTCCATCTTTAGAAACAATATGTCCAAAAATTTTTCTCTCTCTTACCCCAAATGCACATTTCTTTAGATTTAAAGAGATACCATACTTCAATGCTCTACTAAATACCTTCTCCAGATGCTCATAATGATCGTCTTCCTTCTTGGAGTATGTTGTCAAGTCATCTTGGTATATCACCAAAAACAAGTTAATGAAATCTGAAAATGCCACATCCATGGCTCTTTAGAAAGTAGCCCCTGCATTTGTCAGACCAAAAGGCATTCTCACATAAACATATGTTCCCCAGGGTGTAGCGAATGCTGTTTTATATTGCTCAGACTCTTTGACCATGAGTTGGTTGTAACTAGAGAACCCATCCATCATAGACATCAATTCATAGCCTATCACACTTTGCAACATGGCTTTCATATTTGGTAATGGATAGTTGTCTTTTAATGAAGACACATTCAAATTTATGAAGTCTACACATAACCTGATGTCTCCATTTTTCTTTCTTACTGGCACTAAATTTGATACCTAGGATGAATGTCTGATTGGCTTGATGATCCTTGCATACCTTAGCTTCATTAACTCTTCTTGCATTTTGGGGGCTAAGGTAGGATTAATAGGCCTTTGTTTTTTCCTAAATGGATTAGCACCATCGCTCAGAGGAATTTCATGCTGGAACAGATCTTCCCTATATGCCTTAAGATCATCATAGGACCATGCAAACACACGTCTAAATTTCCTCAATAAATCAATTAGCATCCTTCTCACCTTTGGTGACAGTTTCTTTCCAATATATACCTTTTTTGGTGATGCCTCTGTTCCAAGATTTATCTCTTCCAAGTCATCAGGATGTGAAGCAGTATGATTAGCCTTTGTCCTATCCTGATTATCAAATACTCTTTCTAATGAAACTAAACCCTTAGGAATTGTATTTTTTTTAACTGAATGACCTCATTTCCAAACACAGTATCTTTACCATCAATTGTTTATATAAAAGCTCCAAATTCAATTTCTTGACTTTCATATTCATCCACACAATTCAGGAATCTTAGTATGTCATCATCATTATCAAAAACTTGCCAGTTTTTGATATTATCAGGAACTGATGGCCTGGTTTGCACTTCAACCTTTGAGATCCCAACAAATGTTATATCATCTGGTTTTAATGAAATATTTGCTAATAAATCGGCCACTTTGTTGTGGCCTCTCTCCATCCAACCTATGCCAAATGCATCAAATTTTTCCAATTCATCCCAAATATAATTCCTATACTGTTTCAACCTCTTATTCTTTGATACATACATGGCTCTAACTTGGGAAACCACAAGCTCAGAGTCTCCAATTACCTTGAGCTTCTTAATCCCATTCTTTTCAGCCAATCTTAACCCCAACAACAGGGCCTCATATTCCACCACATTATTGGTGCAATCAAATGATAGAGTGAAAGAGAACCTAAATGTATTTCCACTCGGTGATCATAACAAAACACCTACACCAAATCCTTATTTTGAACTTGAACCATCAAAGTACATAGTCCACAAGTCATCACACTCTGACAATTGTTTTACTTCTGTATCAATCGGTGTAGTGGGCTTATCACAATTGCTAGGGAACTCCTCAATTCTAAATTTGTTTATGCCATTATCAATAAAACATTCCATATTTTCAGTTGGATCATGCTCAATAATGTGGGGAACTTTTGATTCTCTCTCAATCTTGACACTCTTTCCATCAATGGAGAAAGTAGCAAATGACAGGTCACACTGCATGTTGCCCCCCATTGATGCACTCCACTTTCTTGACAATAGCATCCCAAAGTGTGGTGGGATGTCTGCAACTAGTAAAATCATGTCTAATTCCTTCTCAGGATACTGAGTCAATTTATAAGGCAATGCTCTGATAGTCCCAATAACTGACACTTCCCTTGAATCCATTGCAAAACATTTACCTTGAGTAGTATCCACTGTCAAGCCCATTGCCTCCATGATCTTAACTGGCATAACATTGTTTGATGCCCATGAGTCTATCATACAATTCCTTAAAGTCTTCCCATTTATAACAACACTTAAGAAAAAGGGGTTTATGTTTTCAAGGCACATATTAATAGAATTCCCTAAATATGTAGGGGTAATTTGTGACACAATTCCCTCCACTTCTTTCTCCTTCATCCTTCGCTTCTTTACAACTACCTTGCTCAACCCTATCAACAACAACACCTGTGATCAAGGCTATTGTCTTTTCCTTATGTTCATCTATTCTCATCATTTCTAGCAAAGGTACAATAAATTTAACCTGAGAAAGCACTTGAAACATATCTATGAGCGTATATTTTGGCAAGTCAGACACCACACCTCCATCATTTTTTGTCTTCTTTTGTTGTTTTATTCCCTCAAGTTTCTTCTATCTCCTATCCTCTGAAGTAGGTTCAACAGACTTCGTAATCACTTTAGTCTTCACCAATGATGAAGCTACATCTTCTTGAGGCTTTGGACTTTCATTCTTTTTTGCCCAAATCTTATCATTCTTAACCTCTTTAACTTTGACAACATCTTTCTTGTTATCAAATTTAATACCCTTATTTTTGTCCTTTTGTTATTTAATAAACAAGCCAACAGGTTTACCTTGTTCACCACCCACAGTTATGTTTCTCAGCTAAAGTGAGCTTCTCATTTGAGCAGCCATTTCCTTAGTCAATCTTGCAATATCTTCTTCTGATGGTCTCCTTAGGGACACTGAATCTTCATCCTATTCCATATTACAAGCATTATGGTCAAAATCACCTTCCTCATCAGAAAAAACCTGTTGATGGTATACCTCACTTCTTTGCCTCTGATTATCCACATCAACTCCCTATGATTCATGATTAGAGGAATACTCTGCCTCATCAATGTATGATTTGGCCATGCAAACATCCACATCACCCTACTCAATTTTAGGAGTCTTCTCATAAGTTTCCCACTCTATTCCCTCAACAACAAGCAATTGAGCAATACCACAGTGATTTTGATCATGTGGATGTTGACAAACCTCACACCATGGCTTGTATTGTACCAGATTTACTAAATGCTTCTGCAAGGGATCTAGAGTATGCTAATCATGATTAGGCTTTTGGCTAGGCAAGATTGGTTTCCCACCTTTCCAATTTTTATTATAAGGGTAATTTTGCAACCTAGGCTATCTTTCATTCTTATTATATTGTTGCTTATCATTTCCTATACCCTTTTCTTCCTTGGAAATAGTATATTTTATGTCTTTCGAAGTGCTCAAGATCTTATCCCATTTCTCATCATCCTTAGGCTTTGAAGCAGAAACCTTCTCAACCTTATCTCCGGGATTTTTCAAAAGTGTGGGCTCTTCTCTCCTACCATATTTCCCAGAAGCTCGCCTATTACTCTCAATGTTTATAACCACCCTGAAAGCATCCCTCATAGTCTGAGGGTCTTTATCTCTGAGGAGATATGCCATTTTAGCATCAAAAGAATTGAAATATGTGGTTAGAAAAAAATTCTCATCAAGCCTCAAAACCTGGAACAACTTATACATTGCCTTTTGAAATCTTAGATTAAACTCTGATACAAGATCGTTTAGTGACTTCTTGATATTGTTGAACTCATTCAACATGAAACTAGCATTGGTTTTATCATCATACTGTTCCTTGAAACATTTTTCAAATTCATTCCATGAACCAATACTAGCATTAGGTAAACCTCCATACCAATCCCTCGCATCCTCTACCAAGGATTGTACAAAAAGTTTAATTACAACATCTTCATGCTCTACCTCATAATCATTCAACATATCCATAAAGGCTTTTAAATGTTCCTCTACTGTCACAACATTATTGCCAACAAATTTACTCATCTTTTCTCTCAAATCATTAGGGATGGGATTTGGATAACCTGGAATACCATCAAAGAATAATTTCCTATATCTTTCCAGTTGTATCTGTATTCTTTGAAATAATCCTTCAATCTTCTGAGAATCAACACCATATCCTATGTTCTGTATCCTAGGGCCAACTTGATTTAGATTTACAAAATTAGTAGCATGGGTTCTCGGTCCAGAATTGTTTGTATTGGTGTCCAGATTTATCTTAGCACCAGATTTCAAGGCATCTTGGTGATTTGATGAGGTTGCAGCTTGTGTAGCCTCATCCATGCTTGAAATCTTTAAGAAACCTATTTTCCTTTTCATTTCTGCATTTGTAGCCTCAATTTTTGTCCTCTCCAATTCCTCAACAAGAGCCTCACCCTCCCTTCTAACCTTTTCTAAGGATGTTTCATCTTTTACTGGTACATGTGGCAGCAGGTCTTGTTTAGGAGGGTGGGAAGTCACCTTATCACTTATCTTAATCCCCTTAGCCTTTTGTTTTCCCTTGTCTAAAATGGGTTTAGGATTTGGATCACTTGGTTGAGGCTTGACAGGGTCTGATGGTTTTGGGTCTGATGGTTTTAATCGGGTATCAACTTGACCTATAGAATCTACCTTAGACACCGAATTTATCTCCTTATCAACAATTTCACGTACAACAGGGCCCTCAACATTTGGCTCAAGATTTTCTTGGTTCAGGGCCCTCATTGTTGCCAACTGTCTAATCAACCTATCTCTCTCAATCACATCATACATCAATTCTGTTTCTCTCTCTCTTTTTCCTTTTTCCTCCCAAGCTCAGGGTTGTCTGACAAGGATGGACTTTGGAAAATTTATTTTGATGGTGCAAGTTCCAAAGAAGGGTCGGGTGCAAGGATATTGTTGGTAGCTCCTAGTGGCAATACTTACAAGTTTTCCTTCACATTATCTTTTGTCTGTACAAATAATGTGGCAAAATATGAAGCCCTTTTATTAGGATTGGAATTGGCTGAGAAGCACAAAATAAAAAGGTTGATGGTAATTGGTGATTTTGAGCTAGTGATTTCCTAGGTAAGAGCTAAATATGCCTATAAAAATAACAGGTTGAAGCAGTACAAAAATGTTGTATGGGATTCCATTGAGTAATTTTATGCTTTTGGAATTGACTGGATGGAAAGAGGACAGAATAGAGTAGCTGACCTACTTGCTAACATTGCACTGAGACCTAATGACATAACTTTCATAGGAATTTCTAAGGAGGAGGTACAGGAAAGGCCTTCTATTCCTGATAATGTCTACAACTAGTAGATATTCAATGATGATGAAGATATTCTAAGATTCTTGAATTGTGCAAATAAATATGAAAGTTAGGAGATATAATTTGGTGGATTTGTTGAGAATATTTATGCCAAGGATATGGTGTTTGGAAAATAGATCATCCAATTAAAAATGAATAAAATCCCTAAAGGCCTTGTAGCTCTTGAAAGGGTCTTTGATAGTCAGGATAGAAGCAAGGTCAAAACAACTATTGCTCACCTAGAGGACTTGGAGGAAATAAATTTAGGGACTGAAAATGATCCTAAGAAAGTTTACATAGGAAAGAAGATGAAGCCAAAGGTAAAATCAATGCTAATTTCCTTGCTCAGAAAATACAAGCACACCTTTTCTTGGTCATATGATGACCTCAAAACTTGCAGGGAGGAATTATTTCAGCATGAGATTCCTTTGAAAGAAAATGCTAAACCTTTTAGGCAAAAGCAAAGACCGATTAATCCTACTGTATCTCCCAAGATGCAAGAGGAGTTGGTAAAGTTAAGAGATGCAGGCATCATAAAACCCATCATACATTCTTCGAGGGTATCTAATTTGGTGCCAGTAAGGAAAAAGAATGGTGACATAAGACTGTGTGTTGATTTTAGATACCAAAATGTATCTTCATTAAAGGACAACTATCCATTGCCAAATATGGAAGCCAGGTTACAAAAGGTAATTGGCTGTGAATTACTATCAATCATGGATGGTTTTTCAGGTTACAATCAAGTAAAGGTAAAGGAATCTAAGCAGTATAAGACTGCATTTACCACTCCTTGGGGTATCTATGTTTATGTCAGAATTCCTTTTGGCTTGACAAATGTAGTTGCCAATTTTTAGAGAGCTATGGATGTAGCCTTTTCAAATTTTATTGATTTATTTATGGTTGTATATCAAGATGACTTGACTGCTTATTCTAAAAAGGAAGAAGACCATTGTATGCATTTAGAAAATATTTTTCTCAGGTCACTTGAGTATGGGATATCTCTAAATCTAAAGAAGTGTGCTTTTGGGGTAATTGAAGGGAAATTGCTGGGACATATTGTTTCAAAAGATGGAGTGAGAATAAACCCTGAGAGAGTAGCAGCCATAGACAAAATCCATCAACCAAAAAATGCTAAGAGCATTCAATTAGTTTTTAGACAAATAATTTTTTTAAGAAGGTTTATGACTAAATTTGCAGAGATCACAAGACCTATTTCCAAGATGCTTAAGAAGGGAGAGAAGGTGCTTTGGAGTGAGGAGCCTAGTCAAGCATTCCAAAGGATTAAACAAGCTATCAATGAGGCTCCATTTTTGAAGTCCCCACATTTCTCGAAACCAATGCACATTTTCTCTTTTGCTTCCTTTCATACTATTGCTGATTTTTTATTACAAAAAAATGAAGAAGGCTTTGAACAACCTATTGCATTCTTTAGTAAGTCTTTGCAAGCTGCAAAGCTGAAATATGACATGACTGAGAAACAAGTGTATGCTCTGGTTAAGGCGGTGAATAAATTTAGGACTTACCTACAAGGAGCTAATGTTATAGAATTTGTACCAAGTGCTGCTGTCAAAGATATTTTCACTCAGTAGGAAACTACAGGCAGAAGGTGTAGATGGATCAACATGATCCAAGAATTTAATATTGATGTTCAAATCACCAAATTAGTAAGAGGTCAGGGTCTCACTAAATTAATGGTAGAAGCTAATTTGGATGCAAATCAAATCAATGGAACATAAGTAATTGATGTTACATCTATCTTTGATATGCAAACATGCAGATGGTACAAAAGATTTGTCCAATACTTACAAACTCTGCAATGTCCTGCAGACATGACTGATAATGACAAAAGGACACTAAATTTACATGCCATTAAGTATGTAATTATTGAGAATGAGCTATGGTGGAGGAACCTGGATAGTGTACTTCTTAAATGCGTGGATGGAAAACAGGCACTAGAACTCTTGCAAGAAATACACAATGGGGTGTGTGGAGATCACTACATGGCAAAGAACACTACTCACAAGGTTTTAAGAGTAGGATTCTGGTGGCCTACAGTTTTCAAAGATTCTCACAAGTTTGTTAAAACTTGTGATGCTTGCCAAAGATTTGCTGGAAATTTGAAGTTTTCGAGAAATTTACCACTTAGGCTTGTAACAGTTCAAGCCCCTTTCCAACAATGGGGGATTGATTTCATTGGAGAAATACTAGAAAAGTCAAGTGGAGGCCATGCTTGGATCCTTGTTGCCACTAATTATTTCAAAAAATGGGTAGAAGCAATACCTACAAGGAAGGCGACAAGCAAGGTGGTGGTGGACTTCCTATTGAATAATATTCTCATCAGATTTGAAGTTCTTGAGAGGATTATCTCAGATACTGCTATGTGTTTTAGATCTGATGAATTCAAAGAATTTTGTGACAAACATGAAATACAAGTTTCTTACTCTTCACCTTACCATCCTCAAGGAAATGGTCAAGTTGAGTCTAGCAATAAGAGATTAATGAAAATCATCAAGAGAGTGATGGAGAAGAATAAGAAGGCTTGGGACTCCAAACTGAAGTTGGCACACTGGGTAAATAGAGTGGCTATGAAAAAGTCTATGGGTTATTCACCATTTGGCCTAGTTTATGGCCTAGTTTATGGCCTAGATGCTAGGTTAGCACATAATAAACTATTGAAGATGTATAAGTTCATTCAGGAATATGATGAAGAGATATGTGATGATATGCCACATAGGATAAACAATCTGGTGCAATTGGATGAAACAAGGAGAGAAGCTCAGGATAAAAATATGAAGATGTAGTTGCAAGTTAAGCATCTACATGAAAAGAGAGCTTCTCCTAGAAAGTTTGAGGTGAATAGTATGGTGTTGGCCTGGAATGCGATAGCTCAAGGTAAGGGTAAATATGGAAAGTTTGAAGCATTATGGATGGGCCCTTATTTGATAGCTAGTGCACATGGGGAGGATTCCTATTTCCTCTAGAGCTTAACAGGTGAAATTTTCAAACTGCTAGTACATGGACAATTATCAAAAGCATAATTCTCCTAAGTATGATGATAATTTGTGTACACTATAAATTTTGTACATTTTGTGTATAGGTGTGTTTGTTTTTTGTTGTGTCTAGTTCAGTTTTATTGCCTTTTCTGGGTAGTTCCTTGGTTTTTTGTCTTGTGTGTTTTGATTGGTCTGCTTCAACCATAGATTCTGGAATCTCACTATGCCTGCAAGAGACATACTTCCCCAGTCAGAGCCACTGATGGAACCCATAAAAATTCTTGTTCCATCTCCAAATCTTTATGAGTTTACGAAATTGTGGGTTTCTGTCTCCTGCTAATATAAAGGGTTTTAGGTTTACTTTGGTCTTATTTGAAAAAACCTTTGAAGTCTATATCTTCACCATTGTTTGATTTCTTGGTTGAATCCTTTTGTCGGTCATCTATCTTTTATGTCATGACTTTTGACATCAAAACCCGTGGGTAACTAGCCCCCCTGGTCTTGTTTTAGTGGTTAATCTAGTTGAATTATTAATCTGAGATTATCCTAAGTCGGGCTGAAAATTTCCTACTAATAAAAACCTTAAGTCGTTTATGTTGTTGACGTATCCTCATCGCCCTAGTTGGGTCCCTTTTAGGGTTAATTATTTTTTGACATGTGCAGATGCATGAGCCCCTGAGTGTCATGCGATCGATGAAGAAAATCTGAGTCATTCCTCGCTGACCCGTTTAATTTTCTCAGTTACTAAAACAACCACACAGGCTAGTGGGCAATTTCCACCTGTCTTCATTATGATGCATTTGAGGATTAGTATCACCAAATTTCATCTTGGTTAATGGTTGATTGCGAGTGACGTGGATCAACCTGGACTACTCCCCACCATCCCATGTGGGCCCCATCCTCCCTGCCAGTTTCTCAACGGGGAAGCAGGTATCTGCCACATTGAATAACTTTGAGGATGTGTAAAGTAACGTGTGTATTACTAAAGTGCATATATTACATGTGCCCAAAGGTATTTTAATATGAGCCTTTGATATTGTATGAGGAATAAAATTGAAGCTAGCTAAGCAGTGCGTACGATGAGGTCATGAGATTTAATCTTAACCACATCCCATCTTCCCGTTGATAAAATTTGCATGAGAGTTATGGCTCATGGGGTAAAGGGAAGATAGAAACGTGGATCATGGTTGAAAAGAAAAAGAGATGGTGGAGCCTGCATACTACGATATTTTTTTCCATGTGGCCTCCTATCATTTGGAAATTGTTGTGGTTGTGCACAGTTAGATGTTTCATAATAAGCTGATCAAATCTGGATCATGGATCAATCAACTCGCTAAATGAATCAACGGTCGGTATTCAAAATGAGGTTGATGGAAAGCAAGCCATTCTGGTTCACATGAGGGAGTATTAATAACTGAAAGGACATTGAGCTACCAAAGTAAGGAATTGCATGGTTATTAATATTTATCTCAAAAGAATAATTCAACATTACAAGTACACTCAATACACTCCAGGAGCTCATGCCATGGTTGCTCAACATTTTCTCATGTCGGAACCAGGGTTGTTAACCTGCGAGAAAATAGTAAGTCAATTATCACTTTCCTTTTGGCATTATTGATAGGTTGTGTTTTCTCAAGCTTAAGTCTCTTAGGGTTTTTTCTTAGTTAGGTTGTTAAAGTTTGACATTCATAAAAGGGGATTTTTGTTTATTCGTCATTTGTATAATTCATGCCAAACCATCACAAAAATCCATAGGCCTTGTTCAGTTAGACCAAAAATCCTTGCTTTGTTGTACTTCTTACATTATGGCCCCTAAAGCAAAAACATCTTCGTCTAAAGGGGAGGCTTTCGCTCCCAAGAGACCTCTGAATAAAGACCTTATGGATCAATTACCACCTTCCACTAGTGACAAACCTAGAGGCCAATTGATTCCCAAAGGACCACAAATAGCAGAGGGTCTGTTTGACAAAAGAGGTTCTATCAAAGATGCTAAATTACCCTATAATAGATGGGAATTGTTCTATGGTTGGTTCAAGAAAAGAAATATGGGTGTCCTAGTGGGAAACCCTTGGAGCTGTGATCTGGGAAAGTTAGTTGTGCCTAATATTTATATGGATGTTGACTTGTTGAAGGCAATAGTTGCTAACTATGACCCTGTCATGAGGACTATAAGAACCTATGATGGAAAATAAATGGTTAGAATCACTAAGGAAGAATTGGGTCTTGTTTTCAAGCTCACTGAATGGAATGATGAAATGTATAAGATAAATGAAGATTCTCTTAGACAAGAGTATGAGAAAACCAAGACTTCATTCAGAGTCTACATTTTACAAAGATTTCTAGTAGAAATTGCGAGACGAAAGACTGTGATAGGATCACATGATAAGGAACCCTTCCCTATCAATTACTTTATTCCTTATTTCAAAAGGATCTATTCCATTTGCCAAATAATTGGTTATGATCAATGCCAATGGCCTGGATGTATATGGTTGCCGATATCCAACATCCCCAATATTATGCAGTATATGATTATGCAAGATTTCTTTCTCAAAGAATATATGAGGGGCTGGTAAGATTAAAGAAAGGTGAATCTGGGGTAGGATGCAACTGGTACTCACTACTGATGCATATATTTTTATACAAGGGTGAAATGTATTTTGGATAGAATATTGACTTGGAAAGAAAGGCAGGTGACTTGGATATTCCCGTGCAATGTTGGACCACAGTCTTGGACAAGGATGATAGGACATATGATTATTTCACTTTCCAAAATTTATTTGCCTATGAATTAAAGAGAGCTTTGATTGTCAAGTTACCCAGAGTTCCTGTTGCTTTACATGATTTCTTGAGACCAAAGGAAAGAAAGCCTGAGATAGGCGTTGATCATAATCGGGGAGATATTATTTCACTCCCTGATTTCATTGTTTTAAGAGTATATGGTTCTAAGGTAACACCTCACTTGTTGTTGAGGTTTGTGCCAAAAAGAATTGGTTTCCTTGAGGTTATGTGGCAATTAGGAAATGTTGAGAATGAACATTTGTTGAATCAAGGAAAGGGAACTTTCTTTCCTTTATACACTTTTTTTCTTCTGATTTTTTAATGACCAAAGGTGGTTGGAACAATATCATTGAAGTGCTCAAAGAATACCACATGCAAAGGAGAATTGAGAGGGTCAGATATAATCCCGAAGGTTTTATGGTCTGGTTAAATGAGAGAAATAAGAGCTACAAATATGTCCACATTTTCTATTATCTAGAAGATGTAATAGGGAATATACCTGATAGTGTGGAATAGGGAAAGAGGTTGGAAAGGTGGATTGCATTTAATAAGATGCAAAGGAAGATAAAGCAGGAGGAGCCTGATCTTAGGATCCTCCCTGAGGCTAAGGATATAATTAAAAGGTGGAGCATGTAACAAGAAATTTTGATTCAATAGTAGGCCACCTTGAAACTAAAGGGGTGGTTAGTAAAGATAAAGGGAAAGCTCCATTTGCTGAATAAAAAAATGGAGGAGCAATCTCTACTATTGTAGAAGAGTCTACATCACGAGCCCCTGAGGAACCAAAAATAAAGTTTTTTGTAAGGAGGAGGAGTAAAGCAAGGAAATTTTATGAAGCCTGTATTCCTAGTCAACATGAGGAACACATGTCTCCTTCTCCTGTGCCACATGTATCTCACCCATCTCCACCAAGGAAGGCAATACCTGAAATTATGGATGTTGATTCTCCACCACCTAATGAAATACCACTCGGGGAGCCAACATTGAAAAGACAAAGGATTAAGGCCACTAGTTTAGTGGATTATGATAATGAAGACTCCGATGATGAAATCTGGGTATCTGAGGAAGAAATATAGGAAGGAGTTCCTACTACATCTATAGTGAGGGAAACCTGTCAATTGGGAAAGAGATTGAGTAATGTTGATCTCAGAGGGATCAATGGAAGTGATGACATGCGGGTTGAGGCATGTACCAAAATTTTGGATGATGACTCATTTGTGAAGACTAAATATTTTTTGGAGTTTGCTTATAGGGCTAAATGAGATGAGTGTGTAAAAAGTATAGCTATAGAGAGGAGCCTTCATCCAAAATTGCCTGATGCTATCATTTAGAAAAAGGTGTTAAATGAGATGAGAGCCAAGTTTCAAAACATGACTACAAAAGAAGGTCGAGAATTGGTGAGAACAAGTGGTATCTTGTTGCTATTAGAGTGGGATCTAGCTTCAACCATTGCTTTTGACACAATCAAAAAATGTGACAAACCACTCTATGATACAAAGGAAGAAGTTGTACTTGCATTACAAGGGTGTGCTTTTAGTGAAGAGTGGGAAGCCTTGGCTATTTGGTCATTAGCCCAAAGTAAAAGAAATCCAGACATTGTTGATCCTGCACTTGATTACAAGGGAGGCTTAATAATAAAGAGAGTGTCAGAAGCATCGGCCTTAGAAGCTGCAAATTTGTCTTTTCATGTTGCATAATTCACCAGGGCCACTGTGGAGTCTGTGATAGCCGAGAAGGACAAAATTAGAATATAATTAAACAATTTTTTGGTTAAGTATGGACATATTGAGAGAAATAATATGCAATTACATACAAAAATAACATTGTTAGAGGATGTATTGCAAAGGTTACAACCTGGAAAACTCAAACAAGATGATGTTGACTCTCCCACTACTGTACAAGAGGATATATCCCTTGAATTTATAGCTGATGTAAGTACTTCATGGGCAAGTTTTCCATATAATATGGGAAGTGCGCCCATTTCAACAGTAGAACCTCGTATATCGGAGGGGCCACATGATGAAGGGGATGTCAAAAGGGAAGATTTACTTAAGGAATTAAGTGAATACGAAGAAAGATGTAGAAGTAATGATGAAGATACTTTTAAGAGCAACACGAGGATTGTCACAGTAGTCCTGGAGCATCTAAACAAAAAATTGAATAACAAACTAAATAGTATTCACTATAGCTATTCATCCATGGTTGATGCCATAAAATATTTGATATTGATAGAGAAAAATCCATTCCACTCATAGAGGTCTGGATCCCTAGAAAACAAAAATTGATATTGATAGGGATTGGGGTTAAGCAAGATCCCAATCCACCTAAAAGGTTTAAGCGTACTATGCTTCTAGTAAATAAGATTGAGGAATACAGAGGGAATGTTGAAATATTGGAGTACAGGATAAAGGAATTGGTGAAATCCTTCCATGAATCTCATCATGGTCTTCTTCCATCTATCTTAAGGGATGATGGTAGTATTAAGACTCTACAGGAATGGAGAAGTGAAGTAAATATTTTTATCTCAGATCAAGCTATAAAAATCTATCAGAAATTTGATATGAACACATTGACAGTGAATATGGATATGTTAGTCCATGTTGAGACTGTGTTGCTAGAATTTGATAAATAAGCTAACCAGATTGTCACCAAGTGTGCACCTTATAGGAAAATGGATGATGAAGTAATGAATTTTGATTGGCCTACTGAAGAAGAATTCCTAGCATGGAAAGGAAAATATTTGGAAGGAGTGGGGGTTTTACACTAGGGATGGCAGGTTAGTGATTTTAAGGTTTGAGGTCTGCAACCATGATGAATAATGGATAGATGGGAATGCACTACATAGCTTGGATTTAGTACAGATTAGGCTTTTTTTAAAGTATGGAAAAATATAGTGCATCTTATTGAAGGTTGATTTGATGACAAGGCTGTAGACGTGGTTTTACCTTTTGTATTTTTCTATTTTCTTCATGCTTTTTCTTCTTTTCATTTTTTGTGCATGGGCACGAGTTTTGAGGTAACTATTTGGTTGAACCCATTTTGAAAATTGGACCTGATCTCCAACAACGAATGAGGACTACATTCATTTCTTCACATGTTTCCCACCTCTTGGGAGTACATTGTAACTAAATGGGAGAATATTTGATGTAGCAGTCCAATAGGGTTTTGACATGTGTAATTTTTGGCCCGAGGCTTGTTTTTGCTCCTTCGTTTCTATAAGAAGGAATTTAGGGCCAGGAAGTAGGGGTTCGTTGTTTTTATACAATTAAATTGTGAATTGTAAGAGGAATAATAAGCATGTTTTAGAGTTTCTTTGATCTTAATCTTAAGAGTTCATAATTATGTATGTAGTTTGGATAACATCAAAGCAAAATATATATTGAAAAATACCAATTTCATGGCTATTGTCTCTCCTTGTGCTCGTTTTATGAGTTATGAATGAAATTAATCAAAGATTGTCTTTTATTTGTCTCCATTGTTTACCAGTGGATGTTTGATTTCATTCCTTATTGATTCAATGAATTAATGTAAATGCTTGGATGAGATTAATAACTCGTAAAAATCAAGTGCTAGGATATTGATAAGTAGTATTAGTCATGAATGTGATAGGAGAATGTTATAATGCAGTATCTCTTAAAATTATATGTTTCTATTCTTGAATTGTTATCTGGTTACATAGGTTGGTTATGACTTCGTGCTCGGGATAAAGGCACTGGTTCATGTAAAGTATTCATGATTCAGTTTCTATGTTGATTCATCAACTAATCACTTTTAATTTACAAAATTTTATGGATACCTTTGTAGTTGTTTCATGTTGAGGTCCCACCTTCTCATGTTTTAAGTAAAATATGTTGATGAATAAGCCACCAACTTATTTAATGTATTAGGATCTTGAGTAGTCTAATGAGAAGTATATTTTCTTGGAAATTTATTTGATTATAATTGTATGAATTCATAGGTATAAATTATGGGATAACCCTCCCAGGTTTTATAGAGCCCAAAGTGTAGGAGTAGAATTTTTGCAACTTCCACTCATTGGTTAGCCAATCCCTTTGGAGTACTGATTATTAGAAATGGTAAATTCCATAGGTATTTATGGAGATAAGTTTGGTTCTTAAAAAATAACCAACAATATTTTCTACCAATAACTCATATTGAGATGCATTATTAGGAATGTCTAAGAGAGATCCAATTGTATCCATTGCATCAATTGCTTTGTTCTTGATTCTCAGTATTTGCTCAAAGGAGATTTTATCAAAGTATAGTTTGAAACTATTGACCATGCACTTATATTGCATCAATTTCACATCCTTGGTGTCATAATAATCATTAACTTGCTTTGTCACCAACTGGGAATCACCATAAACCCAAAGCTCTTTGATTTTCCATTTTATTTCCATTTAGAGACCTGTTAACAATGCTTTGTATTCTTCTATGTTGTTTGTGCATGGGAAAGCTATTCAAAATGACTTGGGAATGGAATCTCCTTGAGGTGTAATGAATAGAATTCTAGCTCTTGAACCATGACTTGTGTAAGATCCAGCAAAATACAACTTCCATGTTGTTGGGTTTTCTATGACAAAGCTTGATTCATCTAGGAAATCAAATATCAAAGGATGATCCAATTTCACTAGTGCATCTATGAGTTGATCAGCTATCACTTGTCCTTTTATTTATTTTCAATCAACATACTCAATATCATACTCACTCAGGATCATAACCCACTTAGCTAGTCTTCTTGTGAGAGCTTCTTTGTTGAGGAGATATTTCAGAGGATCAAGTTTGGTAATCAATTTTATCTTGTGATTCAACATGTAGTGTCTCAATTTCTATGTTGCAAATACCACTGCTAGACATGCTCACTCAATAGGGCTATAGTTCAACTCATATCCGACTAGGGTGCAACTGATATAGTAAATTGCTTGTTCTTTGCCATCATTGTCATTATGTGCTAGCAGTGCCCCCAATGCCGATGTTGTTGCTGTCACATATAATACCAAATGTATTCCATCAATTGGAGGCATAAGAATTGGTGGGGTTAATGGGTAATTATTGATTTGATTGAATTCTTCTTGACACTTCTCTGTCTAGTTGAAGGGAATTCCTTTGCGTAAAAGGTGTTGAAATGGATGTATCTTGTCAGCTAGTTGAGCAATAAACCTGTGGATTGATTGTAATCTTCCTTGTAATGTTCTTATCTGATTGATGTTTTTTGGTGGTGGCATTTATAAGATGGATTTTACTTTGGCATGATCAACTTATATTCCTCTACGAGAGACAATGTATCCCAAGAGTTTGCCTAATTGGACCCCAAAAACACATTTCTTTGGATTTAACTTAAGTTTATAATTTCCAACCATGTGAAAACCTTATCCAAAATAGCCAGATGTCCACTTCGTTCTAAATATTTTTAGAGAAGGTCATCAACATAATCCTCCATAAATACTTGCATATAATCATGGAAAATGGTGGTCATAGCTCTCTGATACATAGCTCTGACATTTTTAATTCCGAATGGCATGACGTTCCAATAGAAGGTTCCCCAAGTGCCAAAGGCTGTCTTTGATTGATCTTCAAGAGCAATTCTTATCTGGTTGTAACCCAAGAATTCATCCATCAATGATAAAATTTCATAACCAGCGGTAAGGTCTACTATGATGTCAATGTTTTGCAAAGGAAAATCATCTTTAGGACAATATTTGTTAAGGTCTCTGAAATCTGTACATACTCTGATTTTCCCATTTGGTTTGGTGATAGGGACAAGGTTTGATATCCAATCTACATAATCAATTTAGTGGATAAAACCAACGTCCAAGAGCTTCTTTAGTTCCACCTTGACTAAAAGTGCAATCTATGGGTGCATTTTCCTTAACTTTTGTTTATATGGATTAATATTCGACAACAATGGAAAGTGATGCATAAAAGTTCAAGATCCAATCTAGGCATATCAGCATATGACCATGCGAAATTGACTTGTCTTTTTGAAAAGAGTGTTGTAAACTCAGGATTTTTCTTGATGGTCAAAGATGCTGCTAATTGTATGATTCTGGAGTTGTCTTGTGTACCAACGTTTACCTCTTCTGTTTCCTCAATTAGAAATGATGATCTCTCTTAGTCTATTGGGAGACAATCCAGTCCTCCATCCTCATGCACCTTAGAGAGGTTTTCACCTTTAGATACGTCCTTTATTTTTACTTTTTCACGGTCAACAGGCACCTTTTGGTTTTCACTTGAAGACCTATTATTTTTATTTTTACCTTTTTCATTTTCACTTTTGCGACTAGAGGACATGACGACTTCACCAAAGTATGCTGCATGATTGAGTTCTATGACAAAGCCAAATTTATGATCCCAACTTTATGGCCAAATTTGGTGGTTCTCATTGATCCCAATCTATGAGTTGTGGGTAGACAAGGGGTAAGCCATCATCGGTATTGTCAAGAGTCATGGTGTAGGAAAATAGGGTAAAGACAGAGTTAGAGTCATCATCATCCCAAGGGGCAACATCAATTGTTTCCTTAAAGTTTTTGATCCACTCTTCTCTTTTCAAAGGGACTTTTGGATGGGGACATGGTAGGCTTAGAGGGGAATCAAGTGTAAGGATTTGACTAAATTTTTTCTCAAGGGGAGGATCGCCAAGTATTTCAAACAATTTTTCAAGGTGCATGAAAGTAGTAGAGAGGATAGGGAATCCCATTCATACTCATTGGAATCAACATCAAAGTCCTAGGAATCCTCAGATGTCTCAATCTCATCTGAAGCATTGACAACCTCACTCAAAGGCAACCTGATACCCTGGATAGTCACTTTTACTGGTATGAACCATAACCCTTGGCGTTTTAGTAGTTTAGGAGGTTGTAAGGGTTCCAACATTCCTTGTCTATTGAGGCCAAGGCCACTGCATCCATCATATCCTTGTCATTTCATCATCTAGAAACCTTTTGGGTACTATTCAACTGGCAACCTCTTGGATTCAATAACCTCTTCTTCTTTATACAACTAAGTGAGAATGTGGTCATCCAAAGATTCTTCGACTAGCTCCCCCCATTTAGTGAAGGTGGTAGGGGGATTACAGATGATGACCTTAGGTTGCACAAGATGCGGTTCTCCAAATTACTTTGGTGATTTAGGTAGCTTCCCAATGAAAAAGAGACTCTTCATGTTGTATTTGCCGCATCCTTTGTCTTGAATCTGGATTTTGGGTACATAAAGTGAGGTGAATGGAGTAGAAGGTTTGACAAGAGTGGATGGATCAATTTAGTTGGATGGAATGGTGGTGGAAGTGGAAGGTGAGGCCTCTCAATTGATGGACACTTGATGTTCGACGGTTCCTTTTAGGTTTGAACAATATTGAAAAGGATTAGGGTCACCAGGAATAGTAATTTTGGTGCCATTGTATGGGAACTTGAGGCACTAGTGGTAGGTGGATGGAAAAGCCCTCATGGCATGGATCCATGGGCGACTGAGGAGAAGATTATAATGCAAATACAGATCCAAGACATGAAATACTATGTCCTGTATGGTTGGGAAAACTCTTACAGGAAGTGAAATTACACCTTCAGATGAATTCTCAACATCGTCATAAGCTTTAATCACAATTTTCTTGGTTGGGTCTATATAGTTCTTAGAGTATCCCAATGCTTTCACCAATTTTAGTGAGTACATGTTCAGACTTGCTCCACCGTCTACTAGGACTCGTCTGATCTTGTGTTTATTAATGAAAAGTTCTAGGTGTAAGGGGTTGTTATGATCAAATTTTGGTGTGGAAAAGTCTTGCTCGGAGAAGGTGACATGGTGTGGAATAGATAGGTATTCAATCATGGCCTGAAATTCATTGACATCTAGGCTAATGGGTACAAATGCTTATTGCAATGATTTATCAAGGATAGCTTTGTGATGTGGTGATATGTGGAGGAGCTCCAAAATGGAAATTTGTGCGAGTGTCTTTCCTAATTGGTCTAGGAGATTGTATTGGCCTTTTGGTTGTGAATTGGAAGATGGTCCTGGAATAGTTATTTTGGTTCTGTGAGTAGTAACAACACATTCTAAACTTGGCTTGTTTATGGTAATAGTGGAAATGCGATCATCAAAGGGTCTCACATTAAGGATGATAGTGCTGTAATCGTGTTTGACAGCTGCATAATTAGCATTATTGTTGCTCCCTAAATTGGAGGCTTTTCCTTTATCATGGTATTGTAAGGGAGTTTTGAATATGGCGTGATCAACATTGGTTTTTCCTTGTGAATCTCCTACCGATACAGTTCTGTTCTCGATAAGGTCTTGGATGATATTCCTGAGTGTCCAACATCTAGCTATTTTTTTTCATTTCCCACAGTGGTATTCACAGTATTCATCCTCTTTCCACCAATCGAGTTTGATTAATAATGTTTCACAATTCTTGATATCTAGTAATGTGATGACATTAGATTACAAAAGCTGCTTAAGGACCAATTTGATAGGTTCACCCAAGGGGGTGTATGTTCTGTTGGTGTGTGGAGGACCTCTGCATTGTTGATTATTTTGGACTGCATTTAGCATTTTTTTTTGACCTTGTGTTTGGGTGTTTGGAACATTGGATGTATTAGATGCAGAAAGACCTCCAAGTTGAATGGTTGGACCTTTAGTTATCATTTTGGCATAAAAAACTCCATCATTCGTGATATTCTTGTTTCAGGACCAATATTTGTTTATGTCATTATTGGGCTTTAAAGTTTCTTTATTTAACTTGACTAGTCCTTTTGCGATAAGACCTTTTTCAATAAGGACACTTTTCTCAAGGATTTCATTAAAATTTGTGCAACATTGAATTTGTAGGTTACTCATCATATCTTTGTCAAGATTTTTAACAAACATGGTGACCAATTGTTTCTCAGGAATGAGACAAGGGAATTTGCTAACCAAGCCTCACCATCTCTAGTAAAATGAGGAAAGTGATTCCCCTTCTTATTTGGTTCTGCTTAATGTTGCAAGGGTGACATATTTTTTAATATTGAAGGCAAAGTGGTTAATGAATTTTTTGGCTAGTTCACCCCATGTTCTAATCCCTAGAGGAAGATGTGCAAACCAACCTAGAGCTGGCCCTGTGAGGCTTCATGGGAATAGTATCATTAAATAGGTAGGATCATATGAGACTTCCATACATGATATGTTGAATTCTTGAATGTGCTCTATTGGATCCCCTGTCCCCTTATACTTAGGCAAAGGTGGTGTTGTGAAATGAGGGGGAAAGGGCGGCATGTACAAATTTTTGTCAAATGGAAAGGGGCATAGTTCCTCAATGAAATAGGTCTTTTTGTTGGTTCCCAATTGTATGTTGGTCATTTTTTGTTGGAGGTTATGCACTTGTTGTATTAACATATCTACAAGAGCTGGTGTTACATTATTTTTATTTGAGGTCATGATATTGGTATTAAGGTCGTACGTTGGATTTATCGTGGGACCTTGGTTGCCATGTTGATGTGTACTATTTTGATTTGGGATGGAATTGAAATTTATGTTTTTTCCAAGGGTCATGTTTGCATGTGGTATGGTGTTTTCAGATTGAGGTGTAGATCCTTGGTTAGTGCCTTGATTTTGAACATTTGGTCCTTGATTTGAATTTTGAAATGGAGATGTAGGTCCTTGGTTGATATTTTGAAATGAAGGTGTAAATCCTTGATTCACAAATGGAGGTATGGGTCCTTGGTTAATGTTTTGACATGAGAGTGTAGGCCCTTTATTGATGTTTTGACATGAAGGAAATATCCCTCGATTGGTGTTTTGAGATGAAGATGTAGGCCCTTGATTGGCATTTTGAAGTGAAGGGATAATTCCTTGAGTAGAGTTTTGAAATGATGGAATGAATCCTTGATTATTGTTTTGGAGTGATGGGATAGATCCTTGATTATTGTTTTTATTTGGGATCCTTCATGAGACAATGTGAACCTTTCTAGGTTTATTTGGTGGATCTTGACTTGAGGAAGGTGCACCTTGAAATTGGAATAAGGAACCTTGATTTGTGTTTTGAAGCGTGGGTATAGGACCTTGGTTTGTATTGTGAATCAAAGGTGTAGGACCTTGTGATGTGAAACCTTGGCTTATGTTTTGAAAAAGTGGATTTGTGAAGGTCTTACCCATGGGATTTGATAAACTCCCAATTGTGAAAGTTTATCCTTGTGTGATTGTAGAGGTTGCGTTGTTTCCAAATGTAGAAGTGCTAGGGATATGTGTAGTAGTGGTTCTCATGTGTGTAGTTGTCCCAAGGGGTATGTTTGATGTTTGTTGTAATGAGGGAATGCCAAGTACAAATGGATTTTTAGTTTCCTTTTCTACAAGGGTTGATACCTCAAAGCCTTGAGGTAATTTGGCACCCTTTTTAGCTAGGGCATAGAAAAATTTGTTAGGGTTAGCACTAACAAATTGATCAACCATGCTTAAAATTCTTGGGTCTTGATAAGCTCTTTCAATTTCTTGAGGAGTCAATTATTTGTTGAATTCTTCTAGGCTCATGTATTCCCATGTGTTGGTTTGGTTTCCTTGTGATGTGTCTCTTATAGGTGTAGAATGATTTGAATCTATTCCAAGGGTAGTGTCATGAAAAGGGTTACTTGAAAAATCCATGTCCTTTATTTTGGATTTTGACCTTGTTTCAACCATGTGAGACTTTTACAGGTTGAGGAATAATGCAAGATGTTAATGAACTAAACTTGGATTTTAGGATACGAGAATGCAAGGTGATAATGCAAGGATGATAAATGAAAAATGAAGCTAAAGGTTGATTAATGATAATGCGACTAAATGATGCTAAGGTTGAGGTGAAGGAAAGCTATGCTAATTCCAAATGATAATAAGTCAAATGGATGCCAAGTTTAACTAATTTAAGGGAAAATGGTATGATGCTAAGACTATGGTGAAAATGAACTTATTTTTTGTATTTTTTTTGGGATAAAGGTGTAAAGTGAAATTTAGGTTGAAGATGAAAGTTTGGAAATGTGATGATAAAAGCTATGGTGTGCAAAGGAATCCTAAAATCTTAAAAAAATAATGGAAATCAAGCTAATGTGAACCAAAGGTAACAATTCCAAATGTTATTGACCATAAGAGGATAATTTTGACAAAGTAGAGTCAAGGCTAGGACACAAGATTAAGACTCAAATTTGATAAGGTGACAATGACAAGGATTGAAAAAGTGAAGGATAATGGTCAATGACAAATAGAATATGAAACCAAGGATTTTCCAAAAGCTCAAAGGTCTTCCTATGTTCAAAATATGAAGGCCTAAATGCAACATAAGAATCAAGGTTTAATTTATGCAATGCAAAGGATGGAGGAAGATAACCTATAATGTAATATATCCCTAAATGGTAATGCTAGAATGAACTAGTAAATCTTGCAAGTCTTTGTTTTATCAGTCAAAGATTGCTGTGAAAATGATTTGATCATATTTTGGACAAAGATTTTGAGATTTTCTATTTATTAGAAAATTGCGGCTCTTTTTTCTGCAAATGCATCACACAGTTGCGGTTCAAGATATCATATGTGGCTTTCCAGTTATCAAATGTGGTGCAATATAGCAGTTGTGGCTCTATTTTCTACGAATGCGGTTTAGAATGTCAATTATGGTTTTTTAGTGTTTAAATGCGGTTCACAAGATCAATTGTGGTTTTATGTTTGTTAGTTGCGGTTCACATAATTTTATCTTGATGGTTTTAATGGTTTTCATCTGGCATTTGAATAGATTTTGATGACTTTTAAATGGAAAACACAAAATACAGTATCAAGCACTTGTTTTTGGTCTGGTTTTGGATGTGAAAAGTTTGATTCCAAGATAAAACACACATAGACAACAAGCAAAAATTCTATGGTTGGAAGAGACAATATTTGCTAGGTTCCCACTTGGATTTCTCCAGTCATGCCTATTCAAAGTGGATGACCTAGGAACTAGGTAACACTGGCTCCCCTCCACGACACTCACTTCTTGGGCATACCAAATTCTGAATTCCCTAGGACCACAAGGATCTCAAGAAATTTTCCATCTTTATAACGAATCGTGAAAGTGTGGGATGACTTTAGAGGTCTAACCTCCTGCGCCAACAAATAGAAGGATTTTGGATTTCTACACAAAGGTTTCTAGTAAGGGCATCCATTTCAGGGGATACTATGATAAAATCCCTCAAGAGGTCTCCCAACCCTTAGAACAAGGGCTTTTTGCATCATAAAGATACTAGGGAAGAGCTATCATGTACCACTTCCCATCGATTGCAACTTTTGATGCAACCACAAATTTATATAGCGGTTTAGAAGAGCTTGGATTTACCCCATTACCAGTTTGGTCATTCCCACCTTTCAAAGTGGGGTGGTAGGACCTCTAATAATGGGTAAACAAAAGTGAGGAAGTACACTTATTTTTTGATCCTCCCAAATCACACGAAGCGTAAGGAGAGAGCATATTTTCATGCCTTTGCCTCACACTCACATGGGGTTCATTTTAAGAACTAGATCCAAATATGTGGTGTGATTCTACAAATGAAAAAGAGGTGCTTTTGGTCACTCAAGATTGGCTAACGACGTGAGAGGAGAGAATACACACTTTCTAAGACACTTGTAAACCACCAAGCATGAAGAACATTGGTTAATTTTAAGCCTTTCTTATTATTTGAAGACACTTTGTAAATTTTAAACCAATGACGTGAAATGCAAGTTCATTTTAGCACTCATGAGTGTAAGAATGTAGGTTGTGATTCTTTTTAGACCTTATGAGTCAAAAATGAAGTTTTTTATTCTTTTTAACCTTTATGAGTGAAAGATGTAGTTTGTTGTTCTTTTTAACCTTTATGAGTGGAAGATGTAGATTCTTTTTAACCTTTATGAGTGAAAGATGCAGAATATTTTTAACCTTTATGAGTGAAAGATGCAAATTATTTTTAACCTTTATGATTCTGATGCAAGTTGTAAAAAGGAAATTTGCTTGAAACTAAAATAAAGCTCATTTTTTTGTTTGTTTGTTTTGAAAGAAACAATTTTATAAGAGCTCCAATCCAAAGCCACACACTAAAAACATAAAGTTAGCAACCGAAAAACACTACACTACTAAAAAAGGCTTCAAAAGAAAAGAAATGAAAAGACATTAAAACTATAAATTTATACCGAGAAAATGCATCGTTCCTTTTATCAATTACATTTCTGTGTTGTGTCGCACCAGAGCGATTGCGTTGCAATTTTGAATTTGAATTTTCCCGCCTAGCAGATGCGTTGTTTCTTGTCAAATGCATCGCTTCTTTGAGAAAATGTGTCATTTCCTAGCAGTTGCATCGTTGCGTTTATTAGATGCATCATTTCATATTAAAAATCTATAAAAAACAAATAAACCATACAAAATCTTGCAAAATATTGTCCTTCATGTATGGTTCACCAAATGTAAGATGGGGAAATCAACCTAGCCTAGATAAAGTGACAACCAACACTTCTAACTATAAACCCAATCTAAAAAAAGAGAATACAAATAAGGAGAGAAATCAAAATGTAAGCAAATGAAATAAAAAACTCCCCATTGAAGTTGATTCCTTCTCTTGTCTCTCCTTCTTTTACAAATATGCCCTTAGATTTGTAGTCTAACTTATGCAAATACCTGCAAATTCTAAGCAAGAAAGTTGGAGATAATGTTTAAAAATGGGAGAGAATGGCTTCTTTTATAGATAACCATTTGAACAGACGGACAAGATTAATCATCTAGAAAGATTCCAAGATCAACAAATGAGGAATGATGAGAGGGAGGTTATGAAACGAACGGTCAAGATCAATTAATTTTTAGTTTGATTAATGGCTGCAATTAATTGAGACGAGAAAAGACGAGATAAGATCGAGAGTGAAAGAGCAAGAGGAAATTAATTGAAAAATCAATAAAGTTCGAAAAGGAATTTGCATCTTGAAATAATGGAAATATTATCTCATTGTAAAAGGAAAAGATGAGTTAACTTTTTGATTTAAATAGAAATTTAATTCAAAAAGTGAGAGAAAAGATGAATCATTAATTAAATAAAATTTAATTAATTTGTGACAGAAAAGCTATCAATGAATAATTAAATAATTATTTAATTATAGTTGAAAGTGGAAACAATTAAATAAATAAATTTTATTTAATTATAGAGGAAAGACATTAGTAACGTAATTGAATAAATATAATTTATTTAATTTATCAAGGAGGAATTAAGATAGAAATGAATTAATTAAATAATTAAAATTATTTAATTAATAGAAGACTTATGACTTTAGAAAATAATTAAATAATTAAAATGATTTAATCATGAAGAGTGAGAGGGGAAATGATGGAGAAATCAGGAGTCGCAGGCTTAGGACAATTTTTAGTGTCTACAAAATGTATGCATATGGTGCTCTGGCTGCTAGCTATTGAACCGTCGGAGGTCGGAACATTGCTATGTGATCCCAAGCCCAAATTGTTAGCAAAGTCACCCCACAACTCAGACTCTGTTCTCCCCTGTATGTGATATCATAGAGTTGGAAATAGAGCATCACCAATAGACATGACCCCCAAGCGTATACTGTTCCATAGTGAACCATCGATCTCAGCACCTCTCCCCAACCTACCAGGAAACCATGACCTCTGCATTCAAGAATCATCACTCCTGCTATTAGTGCACGTAAAACACAATCATACCTGTCATATGTCTTTGATAGGATCTCCCATATGATCTCGTACCCCTGGATCTTGAGCTTAGTGTCATCATCACACTCTTAGTACTCATATAAGGCCTGCAGTCCTCGAGCGGGGTCATACCATACTCGCTCGCTGTGAATCGATAGCCGTAGGATCCTGTATACATCCTCTAGGGTGACTGTCACCTCCCCTGTTGGAAAATGGAAGCTTCTCATCTTAGAGTGCCACAACTCTGCCAATGCTATAAACATCCCCTTGTTCGCCCTAATCACAGGCATATAAGTCACATAAAACAAACCTAGGTCTAACAATGCTTGTCTCTCCTCCTCGCCCAACTGGTCTCGTAGTCGAAAAACATATGGTCTCAACTCCCATGTATAAATAGGAGGTAGACGCTTCTAAAATCATCAAGCAAACCATTGTGTCAATCCAAGACCTTCAGTTGACCTATCAGACCTAAATTGACCAAGTGAAAATTTCCTAATCTGGGGAAAATCTTTAACCAAACAATTGTGTCATAGTTTTGCCAATTACGTCACATCTAATTTTCACTGGTTCGCAATTGAAATTGCATTGCTCACCCTTCAAATACGTCATATCATACAACGCTTGCATTGGGTGTTGCCACAATAATGGGTTACACTTTTTGGGACATCCTGATTTTGGCCTGAAATCACATATTTTTGGAAAATATAATGATTTAAGCCTTTAAAGGTTCTATTTAAAGGATTTAAATTAGAGAGGGTTTAACCAAAACCCCTTAGATCAAACCCCCTTGGATATAACCTCGTTAGTTTTAAACCATACCTATTATGGAGTCTCTTCTACACCTATCAAAATGCTGATAAAAAACCACTTTTGATTTACCTTTTAGGGGATCAAATGAAGTCATTCAAAATTTATGTTTTGCAAGAATGTAGCTCTTATTATAAGCTTCCCAAAAAGTGTAATTTTAAATATATTTAATTTGATTATTATATTTATTTTTTATTTCTTGTGAATGTAGGATTTTCAATGAACATCAAGGTCTTTGTTTTACACATACGAAAAAATAGGAAAATAGACAATTTTGTTTTAAAAAAAAAACATGTGCACTAGGTATTGATGTCCTTATTCCAACCAAAAAAGAATAAGTTAATTCAAATGCATACAAAAAAAGTTATGTGGGTCGAAGTACACCTCTATCAAAATTATAATTACTCTGACATGGAAAATTAATTAAAAAAAATATGCATCAAAAAATTATGAAAAAATATCCATGCACTAGATATTAGGGTCTAAAATTTGTATTTCAAAAATTAGAATTGTATCCTTTCTTTAAAAAAAGTTATGCTGGCCGAAGTAAACATTACTTTTTAAAAATGTTGTTTTGTAGAAAAAATAAGTTATTAAAAATTACGTAAAAGGATTCATAATTTATTTTTAATATTTAAAAAAAAAAATAATTACAATATACACACAAAATGTCACAAATCACTACTTTGCTTCATCTTCAAATTCTTAATGGTTTAGCTGCTATAGGTGTAAGAAAGTGAAGATCTGGTGAAAAATGCTGATCAAAATGTCAAGTTTGGCCAAAAAGTGTAACCCATTATTGTGGGATCACCCCATTGCAACCTTTCGATGCGTCATTCCCATCCAAAAAATGTGATCCGAAAAGTCACTTGTGTCACATAATTTTGTGCGTCTCACCATAAATGCCCCTCCCCTAACCCTAATGCAATTGCGTCACAACGAGGTGATTGCTGCGAGCCACTTATCACTCATGTCGAATGCGCACACAATTGCGTCGCAAAATTCTATGACATAATTCCCTGCTAATTTTTTTCCCTAACTAAATGCGTAGAAAATGAAAAAAACCAAAAGTTAGGTTAGTAGTACGTATCGGGTGTGCTCCCTTAGGTTGGCGGTATCTCTGGATGCAATATGTGCAGTGGGTGGCCTCTAGAACAGGTGATATCTTCGTTACAAAATCACTTTGAGCTCTAAGAATTTCTAAATTGGGTATGCACAAATGAACCTTTTTCTCAATCAAATTGCTATGTATAGGTTCAAAATTAAGGTTTTGACCTACCTTGTCTATTGGGCACTCCTTTTGATAACTTCGATCTTGAATTTGACACCTTTATTGATCTCAAAATTCAATTTCATCTTCACCATTTGATTCCTGGCCATCAACTTGACTTATCGGGACAATTTTCCAATTTTTTTTGAAATTTTGAAATTTTTTCCGAAGGGGGCATACCTGTACCCTAACTTCATTGGGGCATCCTTTGATTGAATTTCTTTGACACAACACGATGAATTGCATTATGTCAAAGAGGGAAAAAATGTAGACACTGAAAAACGTCCTAAGTTTGTGAGCACCATTTTTCTTGGTCGTTGTCCTCTGATTATTAAATAATTTTAATTATTTGATTATCCTTGATCATATTACTTTATTAATTAAATAATTTTAATTATTTAATTAATTCACTTTCTAATCTCTATTCTACCTGGTCAATTAAAATGAATTAATTGCGTCGCTAACACGTCCTTTCTTCAATAATTAAATAAATCATTATTTAGTTAATTATTTATCTTTTATCATTCACCTATAGTCAGATAATAATAATAATTATTTGTCTATGCAATTGACCTTTTCATTCTTCTATAATTAAATAATTTTCAAGATTATTTAATTATGTGTCATTCCTCTCCCCATTAAATAATTAATTCAAATTAATTATTTAGTGTCTAATTTCCATCTCTCCCCATTTAATCAAATTGATTTAATTAAATGCCCATTTTCCATTTTTTCCTCAAATATAATTTGAATGAATTATTTATTGTCGACTTGGTCAAATATTCATTCTCATGAATTAAATATTTTTCAATTTTTAATTCATTCCATTTTCCTCCACTTGCTCATTAATCTTTGTCACAGTTTTCTAGATGTCATAGCCGTTGGCGTCATAACAATCAATTTCCCACCCCTTTTTGGTGCATCAATTCTCCACCGTTGATCTTGGCATCTTTCTAGAAAATCAATCTTGACCATCCATTTCATAACCTCCCTCTCATGAATCCTCATCCATTGATCTTGAAATATTTCTAGAAGATCAATCTCGTCCGTTCTTTCGAATGGTTGTCTATAAAAGCAACCTTCCTCTCCCATTTTTACCTTAACAACCATTTTGTCTCCAACTTTCTACTTACTATTTGCAGGTTATTGCACAACTTCAATAACAAATTTAAGGGAAAAGTTTTCAAAAGGAGAAATAGGAGAGACAAGAGAAGGAATCAATTGCAATGGGGAGTGCTTTACTTTGAATTCTTTCATTTCATTCCTCTTTGTTTGTATTCTCTTATTTTGGATGAGGTTTTTAGCTTAGAGGTGTTTGGCTGTCACTTTATCTAGACTAGGATGTTTTCCCCCATCTTACAAAAGTGTTTTGTTTGTGTTGTTCTTTTTAAGCACCAAATGAAAATTCTCCTAACTTAAGAAAGCTTTGAAAACGATTCATTTTTATATCACTTAAAACAAAAATGTGTTGTTTGTACGGTTCTTTTTAAGCACCAAAATGAAGGATTTCTAACTTAAAAAGCATTGAAAATTTGAAACTCTTTGACCATTTGTCTTCCCTATAACAAATGTTTTAGTTTTTTTGATAAAGAGATGCACCATAAATCTTGTAGGATTTGCACAAAATATGTTAGAAACTTTCCAACCACAACACATAATCAAACATTAGGGTTAGACAATTGATTAAGCATCAAAACCCTACAACCTAGACCAAATTGTGAGGTAAGTTAACTTTAAGTGCATTAATGGAAAATTTAACTATAAAAATACTAAAAACTACCTAAACCATTGCAAAGATCATGAAATTCTACCCCATTTAAAAAAAAAGCACTAAAAAATACTTTCGTATGACCAAGATATGGTCGTTTGAAGATAGGGTAGAAAAGGTCCTGATTACCAGTCAATAGTGCCCTGTTATGTCAAAAGCGCCCTCTGTTAGAGATAAAAGGCACCAAAAAAGTCAAATGCACCAAAACATAGGTCAAATACGCCAGAATCACTGTCAAAACCACTAGAATCACTGTCAAATGCACCAAAACAGTGTCAAAAGTGCCAAAACTGTGAAAGCAGATGCAAATTTTTTTTGGGCCTATACGTGAGGACTTTTCCAGAGCACTTCCGAGACCTAAAACTTGAATTTTTGCTCAAAAAATGGTTAGTGTTAAGGACCGTGGTCCCATCGGGTGTGCCAAAATGTGTGAAGGGGAAAATCATGGAACGTAAACAAGATAAATGCAATGAAATAAAAGCTAATCTACATAAAAATCACTAATCTACATCTATTCCTTCACTCATGAAATGACTTTCTAAGTTATTGAAAACACACAATGAAATCCTACGATTATCAAAATGAATTCAAAATAAAAGAAAGGTTACCATCCCATGTCAGAGTATATTCACGAGATGTTAGGTTGTTCATATCACTGCGAAGCCTCCATTGTTGTGTGCGAGAAGCTTTGATGCGATGCGTATGTTTGTTGATCGAAGATATGTTGAAGTTTTGTCAATGGTGATTAGAAATATTGGCAGTACTTCGTTGTGCAAATGATGTTGATTATTCGATCCTTTTTGTGAGGAAAGAGGTTTGTTATATATAATTTGTGATTTGAAATGGACGATCAAGATCATGTAGTAGAATATCTTGATCAATGGTCGAAAGATGTTGAGAGGATTTTGATGGGCATAATTTGTGCAAAATAGATTATGTAATTAGTGTGATTGAGGAATAGATTGACCAGTCAAGGATATAGACTGATCAATCATGAATTATATTGAATAATTTGTGGGATTGAAGAATAGATTGATCTGTTAGAAATTAGATGGAACAATCAATGATTCATAATTTGCTCAATTAGGAAAGTGGTTGAGAATGATTAACTAATCGATTTAATTAATTAATTCATTTTGGGGTTGAACATGCAAATCAAGTTTGACTTTTACAAATAAAGTTGCATTAGTTTGATTTGATTTTTGATGATGTTTTGAATAGTTTTATTCAATTATTCAAATTTGGAGGGAAAGCGAGTTAATTAAATTATTATGATTTAATAATTCAATCGACTTAGGGGAATAAAATGATTTAGCGACGTAATTAAATAATTGGTATTATTTAACTAATCAAGAGGAAATAAAGTTAGATTAGGACTTTATTAAATAAATATAATTTATTTAATTGGTTGATTTGATGAAAAGTGAATTAATTAAATAATGCCATTTTATTCAATTAATATCACAAATAAGGGTTTTCGGACTTTATTAAATAAATGAATTTATCTAGTTCATCAAAAATAATAAAAAATTTAATTAATTAAATAATGTTGTATTATTCAATTAATAGAGGAATTATGATTTTTGATGCTTTTGATGTGAAATGCAGTGATATTTGATAATAATGATGCTGATGATGTAAAAATGTCATTTAAAGTGTGTGATAAGTGTTAGGTCAATTTTACATCTCTACATTATCATATATTCTTATATTATATAATATAATAGTATAACTCTATAACTATCAATATTATTATAGTTATTATATTAATATTATTATATATTAGAGTTTATTAATATATAGTTATTATAGTATAATATATAAATAGTTATAGTAATTTTATGATCTATATAGTAATGGTTATATTATATACTATAACTATTAATTCGTTTGTTATTATTTTAAGTTTATTTAATAAATAAATTAATATATAATAATTAATTATATTAATATAGCTAATATTATTCTTATTAATATATATTTTATAATATTATAGTATAGTTTTGATTAGCAAGAAAAACAAGTTTTGAAGGGACTCAAAATTCTTTACATCAAAATGTTGCACAAAAGGATAGATACATCCAACAACCAAACAACAACCAACAAAAAATAAAAACAAACACCAACAATCTACTTCATATTCTTCAAGGTATCAACAATCTCTAACTCTTGGTTGTAATGCAAGTAGTCAGATCCAACAACTCGTTCTTCTCCTCTTCAAATGGATTCTTCTTGCTACCATGGATTCTAGTACTAGGCCCCTTTGCTTCATCCATCATTTATTTTTTCCTTTTTCTTTTGTAACCAAATATTTCTTTTTGCTAGTCTCTAGGACAACAACCATATATTCCTCTTTTAGCTCCTTAAGTTTCTCCATGAGGATCCTTAGAGCCTCAACACTATTCTTAATCGGGCATTGACTTATCTTCAAGAAATTCTCAATATTGGTATTAATCTCCTGAATTTTCTTTTCCATAACCAACATACGACTCTCATAATCCTTTTTTGACACATTGATGGCTTCCTCTACATCTTCTAACATGTGTTGCAACTCCTTATTTCTAGACCCAGAATGGTCCCTCTCCTCATTAGAGACTCTTTCCTACAAACCTCAAACTTTGACATTGGTTTTATTTGTCTCTAAGAAAAACCATTTGACCTTGATTTAAAATATTTATACACTCTCTCTTGCTAACCCCAATACGCCATATATTTCATCTATGTTCTCATGTAGGTAAGAATAATCTTCAGATAAAGGAGGGATATTAGCAACATTTGTGTTTTCCTTGGTAGGGCCTTTCATGGGGGTCTAGACCATGGCCATCATATCTTCAATTTTTTTCCTTTCCTTTACCATCCTCCTCCTCAATTTTCTCCTTGCCTTTTCCAAACTCTTCCCCACAAGGTTTTGAGTTTTATTTTCCTCTCCTTTGCACTTTGAATCCCACCTCCTCGTCCCCTGTTTGAGATCCCTCCAACCATGATATAGCCTTCTTTGGAGAGATATTTTTTCTAGTGGTCTTTCTTTTCTTCTATTCTTCACCATCAAAGGGAGTTGAAGATAAAATTTAAACAGATTCATCCCATTTTCCCTCCTCTTTCCATTCATCATCATCATCTTCCAAGGAGTTAGAACTCATGTCCAAATGGCGTACTAATATTGGATTTTGTTTTTTTCTTAACCATACCCTAAACCTTTGGATTTTGTTTTTCTTAACCATGCCCTAAACCTTTGGATTCAACATAGGGGTTTGGGTCTTAACATATTCCATGATTAAAAGTACTAAACCCTCATGTAGAACTAGAAATTTTAGGTTTTTCAAATACTCTTTCACAGGTAATTCCAACAAAGCTAGGAGAAAATAAGGAAAAGACACTAAAATATTATGCCTAAAGTGATTTAGAAAAATCAAATGGACACCCAAGATAGCTGTATACCTTCCATCTAAAGTAATGTAGCGCATACCAACCTCTGCAACCTCTGTCCAAATGGGTTTTATAAAGAGCTTGTCATAGCCCCAAGAAGATAGTTTCACTAGCTTTTCTCGTTCATCACCCTTAAAAATTTGATTAAGGGATTCTTTGTTAGCTTTATTGTCATGAAATAACTTTTTTCCTTGCATTAGTAGCCTAATTATCTTCGCAATCACCTCCTTATGTCATGCCCACATTTTATACTCTTTAACAACCTAACATTCCATAATGAATTTACTAATTTGCAAATATATTTTTTTAGACGGAACTAACATATTGCAATACTTAAGTCAGTAGACAATGATCTCATTAGCTAAGATTAAATATGGTTATGAGTTGGTCAAGGATTTAACTCCCTAGGTGGCCACATATTAGGTATCAGAGCCCAGGTTGGTACACTTGAAACTTTTGGGGAATTATATCAGAGTCCTAGTTGTTGTGCATGTTGTGCCTTAAGTATTATATACAAGGTATTTGACTTAGGGTAAATGTGTGTTGGACATCTAGGAGGATTTACCTACATGTACTTGTGAAAAACTATGTGAGATGTGAATTTTGTTATAGGGATGATGTGAATTTGGTTATAGGGATGCATGTCTACTGTGATTATGTTTGGATATGTGGTTTATTCCCTAGGGTTGACCACTCCTACGAGAGAAGGGTTTGTTAGTGTAAATAGGGGTTGAGTGGGCAGGAGAAGACCTTCATTATGACCTAGCCTATTTGAGTGAGGTGAGCTATGGTGTGGCCCTCACCTCTTCGGGTAAGGTGAGCTATTGTGGGGCCCTTATCTATCTAGGGGTGAGGAGAGCTATTATATGGCCCTCATTGTCATTTGGAGAATGTCTCCCCCCATCTCCCCCTTTTTATGGATCCGCTAGTGATTCATATGTGATGCCATTACTTGTTTAATATTCCCTTGTCTCTCTTACTTCCATTTGTCATTGTAAACCAAAAGGGTTGAGGACAACCCTAAGCGTGCCCTTATTCTACAACATATTTATTATTGATGATTCAGTTGCTATATGATTGTCTCGGGACATGTTGATTATTATATGATTGTCTCTGGTTGTGTGGGACACCTTGCTATTATATTATGATTTATTGATGAGATCTATGTGGTTTGAGACCACCTTTTCCCCTCCTCCCCCTTAGATGACTTGATTGAAGTCACGAAGTGATCATAATGTGATTTTGGATTCACATTTATGATTTCTGATATGATTTTATTTGATCAAGATGAAGCCAATAGTTTTTAATTTCTTTAAGTTATTGATTGAATGCATTGTGAAAATTGTCCTTGCCTCAAGGACTGGTTGTTGAAACTTTTCTTTCGAATTTCGAATTGTTGATTGGTGGCCACCGTTGAGAATTTTATCTTTTCTTGTAAATTTTTAATGGATGCTTTATTTAAAATTTAAATTTTTTTATTTTGAGGCTTTATCAATCTTATGTTACTGCTGGCATATGTGTAGTAATGTGGAATATGTTAGATTTTCATACTCATGTGGAGTTACTGATAGGTTGTATGGGGGAGTAGATGGCCTGGGGATTTATTATGAATGGGTAAATGAGACTGGTATGGGAAGATTGCTATCCATTTCCCCTTGATTTATTAGACATTTTGATGTAGAGGTTCCTCGGGGAGGACCTGACAGTGATTATTTATGTGATATGGATTCTCAGAGGAGGATTTAGGGCACTTAGAATCCTCATCCCTTTTGTGTGAGCCTTGTGTTGTGAGTCAAGTGAGTTCTTTTCTAGTCATTTGTGTGTTGGCTATGTCAATTTGGTCATGCAAATGAAAAAATAAGAGATAACAAGTTTAAGAAAATAAGAGCTAAAAAGGAAGATTAAATAATTGCTTAAGCATTATGTGCATGATATGTTGATGGTATGATAATTCATGTGACTTCTTGTTAAGTCTGGTTGAGGTACTTTTGGATATCTAGTGTTGTTTGACTAATAGGATATTTGTCAGTAATAACATAATGATTGAGCAATTCAAACCATTTTGGGGTGTATGATGTATGTAATTGTCAGCATGTTGGATCTTGATGACTTTGTCTTCAATGTCGTGTGTATAAGAACCTATACATGATTTGATGTTACTCTTAATTGAAAGGAAATGGTGTTTGTAGATACTCATATACTCATGTTATACTAGTGGGTCATGATGTTTTACTCATACTTCTTGCTAAGGCTAGGTGCTATACCCCCTTATCAACTTCCAAGAGGAAGTTTAGTCTTGGGGGGGGAGGATGTGAGGCCTCATCATTTTCCGAGCATAACTTTCATATTTTTATAGTGGAGGTCGTTTATTAAAAGCTTAGGATTATCATACAAAGTTGTGTACCTTAGGTACTTAGGCTATGCTTTGATGCGTTTAATCATTTTATTTAGTATTTGAATCGCCATCATTATGTGTTTCCTATGATGTTTTATATTGTCATTTATTATTTAACTATGTATTATGGTGAACATATGAAATGGTGTTATATACTTGGAAATTGTACATCACACTTACTTATATAGCTGTTATAAATGTTCATTGAGGGGTATGGTTAATGCATTTTGGGATTCATGCACATAAATTGCATACACATGTCATTGTTTTAATATTTTAACATCATTATTCTTAATATACTTGTTACATATGATTTAATTATTATTCTCTATTTCAAGATTATAGTTTTGATAATCATCAATATCTACACTTGTGATTACATGGCTTTTAGGGTGTCTTTTGATATAGATATTGGTATTAGATTCATCAATGATATTTCCTTTATTTCCTTATCAAATTATTTTAATTTTTTTTTTACTCTACATTTAAATGTGTAATGATGATAACATTAGTAATGTTATTAATATGTAGCTTTACACTCTATAATCAAAAGTATGGCATAAACATGGTTATTTGAGAGGGGTATAAATGGTAATGTCATTACCATTGATGTTAATATTGGTATTAATCTTTATGTTAATAATGCACAGTAATAATAATGAGATATTGATGAACATAATAGTGATTTTTAATTATAACAGATATAGATATTTAAGATACTTAATAAAATGAAGAGGAATTTAAATTATACAAATATATGGAGAATGGGTATTAGAAACATAAAGTTAAGGGGTAGATATAAAATTAGTACCTATAAATGTATTTTATATGTAATTGATTATTAAGTTAAATTACTAAGGCAATACTAAGGGAGTGATCACGTGAAGTAAAAAGGGGGAGATACATAGAGGTAGATAAAATAAAAGTTAAAGCAAAGAGAATAATAAATATTCATAGAGAGGCAGTTGGCGTATTGTTATTTTTTCTGATATACCATGGAGGCATGGACGCCACATGAAAGGATGTATTTCAAACAATTGGCATGCCTCAAGTCCAGGTGTCCATGCTTTGCACGGATATCTTCCAGGCAGGGAATTTGGATTTACATCGTCATTTCCTTTTGGCTGGAGAGTTCTATGCCTTTTCAATAAATCCATTTTGTGCATATCCTACAATGGTGTGGATCACTAGAGAGGCATTTGCTGTTGGTGCAGACAGCTGGGACACTGGCAAGCTACTGCTATGGTGTCGCTCCCCTAAACTCTTCCTCCCTGGTATTGACATTTCACTTCTCCAATTTGACGAGCTGCAGCCTGAAAATAAGGTTTTTACAAAGGTTTAGAGTATGTTTATTAAAATGAAATTACTGTCCGACTTCTAATAATACGCACATTTAGGTTTTAACAGTTTTAACAGTCTGTAAATAGGGTTTCTGGGAAGGTTTTAGAGTATGTTCATTTAAAATGGAATTACTGCCAAGATCCTAATAATGAGCACCTTTAACGACATCCTTCACCATCCGTAGTTAAGTGTATATCAACATAATTAATATATGATGTATATTTTATAACCATTACAAGCAGTCTGTCAACAGTTTATGTGCCTTTCCGTGCTTCCATATTTTTACATACATTTCTACTAGAGCATTTCCAAATGTAACATGATAGAAAACCACCTTTTTTTATTCTTTGATGGAGGTATATATACGCTGTTCTAAGGCTCCCATTTTATTACAAGGAGGGAAGATGCTGGAAAAGTTTGTGGAATCCAACTTACACCGCCAATTTCATTTGCTTGAATGTTACTAAAGCCTTTAAACAAATCCATTTGTGCATTTCTTGAAATCATTGCAATTTCATGAGATCACGTTTTCTGGGTCAACAGTTCACACGCCTTGCCTATGCTTCCATAATTTGCTGTCAACAGTTCACACGCCTTGTCTATGATTTCAATTTTGCTGTCAAACGGTTCATGTGCCTTGTTGATGCACCCACATTGTTCCAAATCTCCCATTCTGGTGTGATCAGAGTGAATACCGGGAAAAAGGCTATGAAATTTGGCCTTCCACCTATCGATTCCATTTGCCTGAAAGTTTCTAAAACCTCTTCACTAAAACAAATTTGTGCTTTAATCAGGGGTGCATTCTTATGGATCATCCTACCCTATTTTTGGAGGTTAGATTTCATTATTCACAATATATTGATATACTAAGTAAACTATCACAAAATATTGATATACTATCTAAATTAGATTGTGAAGTTATTACAAACTGTGTATTTCTATTTGTTGATTTTTATTTTATGTACAATATTTTATAATCCCTTTTCTTGTTTATGATGTTTTTGTTTCTGTCATTTTTCAACTGCTTCTGATCTGGACATGAAAATTGAGTGAACTCAATCTCTATATAAAAATAAAGATAATGATATCTATGTAATTCAATTGCTTTTATATAGAAATATATATGTTAATTTTTAATGAACATTTTTAATCAAATTTCATAATTCATCACTCAAAACTGACAAAAATAATGAGTAAACCATATCACTCTAACATATCTCTGTTTCTATTTCTGTAAATATGATATATGTAATTATATTCCTCCATTCAATTTTACTTCTAATTATTCCTGAAACTGTGCTTTACTTAGATGTGGAGCTTTCATTAATTTGACCGTTTTCCTTCTATTTATTGGCTATTCTTATTATAATGCTGTTGTTGGAGTCATATCCATGCTTCACTTATATCTAAAATTGTTTTAAAGTTCTTTATCTAAAATAGTCCTCAAAAGAACATGGATCTCTGCATCTTTTCATTGCAGTGATGAGTTTTATCACCTTGTTCTATCCATATTCACTCAATTACAACCATAAGTTCATTAAATATTAAATACACATAACTAGTAGAGATAGCAATGCCAACTCTCAATAAGATAAGTAATCTAATTTGGGATATTAGAAAATGAAGTTAAATCATTCTTACTTCATTATTTTTTTTTAAGATAGCAATGATAGGATCCAACCATAACTCCTACACCTTTTTAAATTTTAGAAAACTGTCCACACTGCTACTCAATTTGGGCCATTCTGCACAAAACCCATGTTCCAGAATTTTAAGATTCACCTCTTTTGCACACAATTCTAGATAGAAGTTGACTGCCTAGAAACTGCTTAAAAGAAATCTGGGTTATCACTATTCTATTTTTTCTCTTCGACTTTAGTACAAGTGAATTGTTGTTTTTGATTATATTGTAGTCAAAATGGATCATAACTCGAACTGGGTTATTCTTTACTAGTTCCATTATCATGGACATTGCAGTTGAACTCCTTATGACAATTAGAGCATATATTTCAGAAAAATAGTAAATGTGTGATGATTAATAGTAAGATTGAATTGGAAAATTGGTGATTGCTGGATTAGATAGAGTATAACTAGCCTTCTAGTGGTTATCAGTTCAGCCAATCAATTAAAGTCCTCACTTGTGATGTTTGCATTTCTTTTCATTATAATTTCTTATACTTTCATGAAATTGAAACCGGTCACATGATGGTATTTACCCTAAAAATATAAATATAATAATAATAATAATAATAACTTATTATGTTACACATTCATGACTGTTTGGGTCAACTATCATCTCTAAAAAAGAATAAGTGGTATACCCAGTAGTTGATATTGTGATAGAATTTTAAGAATTTTTTTTGTAACTTATATTTCCATTTACTCTTTATGTATGCATGGCTAAATTTTGATCCATCTTCAAATGATTTTTAGTTGTTACAAAGTTGGCCACTTATGTTGCATGGTTGTATTTAGTTGGAAATTAGTGCCTGATGTAAGGAGGAGATTACAATCATGGAATATATTTCCATAAGCTTTGCTGATATTTATAATAAAATATATTCTCATAAGTATAAATAAGATAACAACAACAAGAGCAAACTATAGTTAGCTTCATGTTATTGAGTATTTGCTTCATGTTATTGAGTAGTTGTATCCTGTATTCTTTCCCATTCAAGGAGTTGTTTTGTTCAATTGAATAATTAGATAATCCATGGGAATCAAAGTGTTTTTGAATATTTAATTGCTAATTAGAATTGATTGAAGTATCACTACAAACTCTTCTGGGACTAAGGTACCCTTTCCATTTTCTTATCGATGCAAAATCAAGTTCTTGAATTGTTGTCATGAGAGGCTTGTATTAGCTGAAGGAGAATATTGTAGTCAAATGTCATAAAAATCATTATATTATTAGTTAATTGTTTTTATAAATAGGCCCGAGTGATATGCATTTATTTATTTTTGGGTTAGCAAATGTATGGTTTAGGTTATGATTTGCTAAACCTAGCTTATTATCCATTAGCGTTGCTTGATATACTTATACCAATTAGACTAACTATGAATTAATAATTATTCATTACAATTGTTAATGTTGGTATTATAATTGATGGACTATCGTTTTGGATAGCTTTAAGACTTAATTTTATTAATTGCCTATATTATGATAGTTCAATTTATTATCTACACATGTGATCTAAAGATGTTGGTTTGATATGATTAAGGGAATATTAGTGAATAGGGGTTAAGGAATAGTAAAGGATATCTTAGTCCAAGTCGTCAACTATATGATATGTCGGTAATAATAGGAAAAATACATTATTGTCTTGATTATAATTATAAATGGTTTTAATTGATAATTCAAATGTTGACATTATATTTCTGATTCTCATTTAGAATGACCCTTGAAATAACTTCATTCATTAATAATCAAATTAGTAATTTATAATTTAATATCATTGAATGGTTAAGTTTTATGCATTAGTTTATTGAGTAGTATTTGACTAGTGGCAAGGATTTGATATCTATTGAAAGTTTACTTGTATTAACGGTTTGTTTGTTAACCAAAGAATGACTTGGAACCATTATTTTCTCTCATGGTTGATAGCTATAATAAATATAAGTATGTCTATTATCGTGAGCTACCTATCAGCAAGGGGATATCGTTATGCCTTATAAATTTTCTTGTGCAAGTATGAGTATATATTTAAGTAGGCTATATTTTTGCAAGCATATCCTTACCCAGGTCCTCAATCCCCGACTTCACCTAAGTGGGTGGCAACTGCTTGTGAAACTGTCTGGGGTAATGGACCCTAGAAAGGGTTGCATACCCACTCCTCTAGTATGTGTTTTTATGAGTCATGTGATGCGTTTGAGTAAAGAATTAATCTTAGCACAGTATTTTTGTGTTATTGTTGGTCAATGAAATGAGTTGGGAGAATTCAAGTTGTCGAACTATGGTGCCTTTGTGAAATATATACGTAGGAAAGGCCATCAAGCGATGAGCCCCCAAGGCATTAGGTTGGGCCCTTAGGACTATTCATCTAAGTCTTGATCTAGATTTGTTTTTCTCTCTCAATTGTCCTAGTTAAGTTCAATATTCATTTTCTAATGGCTTTTCATATTACTTCTTTGGGATAGAACACCAAATTACATGTTTAATTATTTAATTATTTTATACAAAGTTATTAAAAATAAAGTTCAAAATATAGAATAGATAAGTGTGTTCTTAGGATTTGACAAATGGTGTAACCTAATTTGGAATTAGATCCTCTGTATTTCATTATTTGTGCATTGTGAGAATTATTCAATATAACTGCATTCTTCTTTTATTTGTAATATTATTATCTTGTATTACCTTTGAACTTGTCATCTTGGGTATGGTTTATCCTTTTAATTTGATAGTTAAGGAGGAAGGTAGAGTTAATGAGTTGTAATTCCCTTGGTTGCATCTGGTTTGCATTAAAGATTCAATCTTCCGAGCAATGCTGATTATCAACATGGTTGGGAAATATTTATAATATTGTTTATAATTTGTGATCTCGTAAATTAATTATTTAATTGGTTGTAGTATAATAAGTCCTGCATGCACCTATATGTTCCATATATATAAATAGATTTGATTGTAAGATTCATTTATGGATAATACAAGCTATTAGGTTAGTTGATAATTTGATTTATTGTACTTAGATTTAATATGTTGTATTTGAGATAAGTATATTTTATGTTAGTTTCTTCATTTACATTCAATTTTGGTATAATTGATGCAAATAGTTGAAAGAGGGAATTAACATTAGAATTGTTCAAGGGTAATAATAATAACTAAAACTCCAGTTCATAAGTTCTTTTGCTAATTTCATGGTATTTTGTGTCTTCATAAATCTTGAAAGTATCCATCACCTTACATGTAAGGTGTAGTTTATTTGAATAGAGTCAAGGGTGATATGGTCCCTTACACCAATTCGGATTATCAAGTACATATAGTGCAAATTACGAAATAAATTGTTTATAGCATTTGTGGAGGATGTGTGTATTAGAGTGTTTTCTCTCTGCTACCTAATCTGTGGCCACCTAGGGAGTTAAATCCTTGACCAAATCATAACCATATTTAATCTTAGCTAATGAGATCATTGTCTACTGATTTAAGTACTATAGTATGTCAGTTCTGTTTAAAAAAATATATTGCAAATTAGTAAATTCGTTGTGGAATGTTAGGTTGTTAAAGAGTATAAAATGTGGGCATGACACCTTCATATAGCAAATTCTTTACCATCGATAGGGGAGAGGACCCTGTAGTTGTGCACCCTAACTTTGCACTTCTCAAAATCCTATGTGGAAATTTCAAATCACTCCCAATTTTTTACAACAACTTACTTGGCAAGTCCCCTGCTTATAACTAAGGTTTCAGGGCCACATCATCAAATATGATGCCACATCAGCATGCTTTTTGTCAAGGAGTCCAAAAAGGCCCAAAAAAAATGTGAGACCAATACTTGTGCATTCACAACATGTTTTATTGAGCGCTAATGCAGAATCACATGATTGGTTGCTTTTTAGATCAAATGAATACATTTTGTTTAATCATGGGTAGTCATCATCAACACTAACAACTTTAAAGTCATAACTATTGGTTCAATATTGATAAAAATATTGGACGTTATATAAACAACTACTATCACAACTATTGAAACATGCTCAGGTACTGGGTCCTCTCCCCTAGTTGGAATGTTATTTTTTTAGCCCTTGAAAAATTGCTTAGAGGCTTCCGGATCATGCTCATGTAGCCTTTCCATGTAGGGGTTCAAACTCCCCTCTAAAATTTTCCACACCTTAGGTTTAATGCGGACCCCATCCCAAGATAGAGGATCCACATGACTTCTATCTCCTCCCATGGTCACACAAATTCTCTTGGTTTATTAACCCCAAATATTATTCCTAAACTCCTAGCTAAAACAAAAAGGGAAAAAGATCCTTTTACTACCCATAAAATGTGTGAGATAATGAGGAGTAATTAAGTCCACATCTCATCCTCTAATATTTTATGTGTTGGCTATATCATTATTTAGAATGGTGATAACTTTGATGGGTACTGAAGAGTACCCATACCAAATTTTAATAGATTTCCTTCTCACTCCTTCATTATCGAATAAGTTCACCAAATGATTACCCTCACACATGATATGAGTTATCCTTGTGTCATCAAATGAATTGATCATACTTGAAGAATTAGAGATTAACGACTTAATAGATCAAATAGGGGATGCAATTTATTAAGACACCTTATAATTTTTAATGAATCCCCTTCCACCCATACCTTATGAAGCCTCTATCATAGGCAAGTTTTATACCATTGTACATTGTCGCTACTTCAGCTAGATGATTTGTCTATGTTTTCAATGGAAGTTCCATTACTAAAACAAACATGCCCTCCTCATCTCTTAACACTCCTCTACATCCAGTTGGCCTAGGATTCCCTTTAGCCACCTCATCAAAATTAATTTTTATCCACCCATTTGGCAGACACCTCCACACCACATTCTCTCTAGAATATTTCATGTTCCTAAGAGGAAAATATATGTCATCCCCGAGATTCCACTTATTTGAAACTTGAGACTTATACTCATATATCATATTTTTTGTCCTTCCATTTACTTTGTAGCTCTTAAAATTTTAATTAAAACATCATCCTTCTTAGGTTTTGAATCTATGAATTCATAATTGTATCTCTCTTTCCAAATACCCCAAGCTACATGAGGGGTTGTTAGAGACCATAACATTTGAAGTGAAGGATTAGTAGAAGGACATATCCATTGGTCACAAAAATTCCCAAAGAAGTTAGGAAAAACCCACACTATGTTCCAAAGAGAAAGAATTTGACCCCAAATAGATTGAGAGAAGCGACAACCAAGGAAGATGTGAAAGGAATCTTTAGAGATACATTCACAAAGGGCACATCTATTAGGGTAAGCGAACCCCCTTCTACATAAATTATCAATAATTTGACCCCAAATAGATTGAGAGAAGCTACAACCAAGGAAGATGTGAAATTAATCTTTAGAGCTACATTCACAAAGGGAACATCTATTAGGGTAAGCAAACCCCCTTCTACATAAATTATCAATAGTAATTGTTTTATTTTGAACCATAATCCAAAAGAAAATATTGATCTTAGGGATTAACAAATGATTCCAAAGAAAGCTCCAAAAGGGAGGAGGATTTTGTTGCTCCAATAGCATACCAAAAGCTAAAGCCACTAAGAACATACCATACAAAGAGGGTAACCAAATTAAATTATCTTTTTTGGGAAAAGAAGGGATAAGAATTCGATAAATGTACAATTGAAGGGAGGATGATTTTGTTGCTCCAATAGCATACCAAAAGCTAAAGCCACTAAGAACATACCATACAAAGAGGGTAACCAAATTAAATTATCTTTTTTGGGAAAAGAAGGGATAAGAATTCGATAAATGTACAATTGAAGCTCTTCCAAAGATGGGTCATTATTCGTTATATTTATGTATTTCCCATTATTAATATAATCAGCAACCCAACATCCAAGAGTTCTAATTCAAATATCTTTCATAGGTAGAGCCTAATGAAGTTCCCTGAGTGGAACTTTATCACACCACACATCATCCCAAAACTTATTTTTTCTTTTATAGCTCTTAAATTTTTAATTAAAACATCATCCTTCTTAGGTTTTGAATCTATGAATCCATAATTGTTTCTCTTTCCAAATACCCCAAGCTACATGAGGGGTTGTTAGAGACCATAACATTTGAAGTGAAGGATTAGCAGAAGGGCATATCCATTGGTCACAAAAATCCTCAAAGAAGTTAGGAAAAACCCACACTATGTTCCAAAGAGAAAGAATTTGACCCCAAATAGATTGAGAGAAGCTACAACCAAGGAAGATGTGAAAGGAATCTTTAGAGCTACATTCACAAAGGGCACATCTATTAGGGTAAGCGAACCCCCTTCTACATAAATTATCAATAATTTGACCCCAAATAGATTGAGAGAAGCTACAATCAAGGAAGATGTGAAAGGAATCTTTAGAGCTACATTCACAAAGGGCACATCTATTAGGGTAAGCGAACCCCCTTCTACATAAATTATCAATAGTAATTTTTTAATTTTGAACCATAATCCAAAAGAAAATATTGATCTTAGGGATTAACAAATGATTCCAAAGAAAGCTCCAAAAGGGAGGAGGATTTTGTTGCTCCAATAGCATACCAAAGCTAAAGCCACTAAGAACATACCATACAAAGAGGGTAACCAAATTAAATTATCTTTTTTGGGAAAAGAAGGGATAAGAATTCGATAAATGTACAATTGAAGGGAGGAGGATTTTGTTGCTCCAATAGCATACCAAAAGCTAAAGCCACTAAGAACATACCATACAAAGAGGGTAACCAAATTAAATTATCTTTTTTGGGAAAAGAAGGGATAAGAATTCGATAAATGTACAATTGAAGCTCTTCCAAAGATGGGTCATTATTCGTTATATTTATGTATTTCCCATTCTTAATATAATCAACAACCCAACATCCAAGAGTTCTAATTCAAATATATTTCATAGGTAGAGCCTAATGAAGTTCCCTGAGTGGAACTTTATCACACCACACATCATCCCAAAAATTATTTTGTCTTCCATCACCAAGAGGCCATCAAGATCCATTCTGAATAATTTTCCTAGAAAGAAAAATATTCTTCCAAAACCAGGAACCATCCGGAAGATGATCAACATCCAAAATTTCTCCAAATTTTTTATATTGAGAGAAGTACTTATTCTTCAAGATGGACAACCAACTAGTTTAAGGAAAAATAAGTCTCTAAGAATTTATAGCCATCAGGACAAAGTTGAATTCTCTAATTCTCCTAATACCCAAACCTCCCATATTCTTAGGCTTGCAAACATGTTCCGAAGCCACCAAAGGTATTCTTTTCCTTTTCTTAGTTCTAGCCTACATGAACTAGGCTTCTAGATCTGCTCAAGATTTTCCACAAATTTGGCCAAAACTTTAAAGACTCATAGCATAGACTACTAATTTTTGAAGAGTCACTTTAATGAGTTGGAGCTTACTAGATTGGCTAAGTAAGGCCCCTTTCCAACCTGCCAATTTAGGGTTGAATCTATCTTGCATCCCTAACTAGATGGTCAAGTATCTTGTTGACATACAATGGAAGACCTAGATAAGTAGAGAGGAAACTTCCCACTTTATAATTAAGGATAGCAATAAGCTTAAACTAAAGTTGGACAGGCATGTTGAGGAAGAAAACTTACTCTTAGGAAGGTTGATAAGTTGACTAGATGCCTTTTCATATCCAAGAAAAATGGTATTTATCTTCTTTTCTTCCTTAACCAAAGCCTCTCCCGTGATGATAGTATCATCAACAAATTGTTGATGAGAGCATGAAGGACATAGAAAATATGGATAAAACCCTTTCAAAGAACCTTCAATAACATCAAATTGAATACATCTACCTAGATTTTCCACCATAACAATAAAGATGAATGGAGAAATCAGATCCCCTTGTCTTATCGCTCTAGAGATCTTAAAGAAAGGAGAGGGAGATCCATTTACCAACATTGAGAATTGAGGAGTGGATATAAGATGACCAATACGATCAACAAATTTACTTCCAAACCCAAACCTTATCAACACACTAGATAAAAAATGTTAGTTAACCTTATCATAAACTTTAACTAAGTCCAATTTTAAAAATAAAATAGCCTTCTTGTTCACCGAGAGAGTGTATAATTTCATGAATTGATATTATGGAATCTAAAATCTGTCTTTATTTGTGAGTGTACATAATATTATAGTATAGTTATTGATAGTATATTTATTTATTTATTTATAATATTTTATTTAGTTATTATTATATTATTTTCTATTTTATTTTTTAGGCAAAGTGTCACCAAATGGGGTGGATCCCTTCCATTGATTCAAAAAAATAAAATTACATTGTTGTGACTTCAAACCAAGGTGAAAATCATGAGACGAATGACCTCAATGATCTCCTATAACCTTTCAATATGGGCTAGGGTAAACATATTTTCTTAATTGGTTATGAAGAAAGCATAAGTTTTCACAGTGTTCCTTTCTAAGCCTTCTCTCACGAGTTTGAAGGCCTGCTTCATGTCTTCATTACCTCTGGCCACCTGAATGCATATTATATCTCCCACTAGACCCTATTTTAGGTTGCGACTTAATTTGGATAGTGCTTGGGGGAATAATATCTTTGAACTTCGATTGGATATACTTGTAGATTGAAGAACAATAAATTATTTAAATTAAAAATAAAAAATATTAGCCTTTAATCATCAATTTTTTCTATTAGTTATCCAAAGTAAAATACATATGATGGTTTTTCTTGGCTTATAATGATACCATTTTCCTTAGACTCCATGGTCATATATTAATTACTCAATTTATATTATAGGTTTGATCTCATTATAAATATTTGTTAGCTTCCATCACCTATGGTTATAATTAGCTTGGTCCACTAAATTAATATATTATTTGAGACTCCATAATAAAAAGTTTAATAGCTTGGTCCACTAAATTAATATATTATTTGAGACTCCATAATAAAAAGTTTGATAACCTTATTATGGGAGCTTAAAAGAATGTCCAAAATGTTATACTTTACCTCAAGAATAAATACTAACATGTTCAATTATACAAGGGTTTAATTAGTACACCTACTTCTCAATAGTTAACTTTAGATTCTTTTAGATTCAATTATAACTAAACTAAGCTCAACAAATAATAATTGCAACTACCTTGATGATCATTATTTTAAATGATTAAATTTTTTTTTGACTCGATCCTTGGTTAAAATTTCCTTAGAGAAGAGAGATACTTGAACTAATACTATATTGTGGTTATTATGATTTCCTTTACTCAATAAAATATTTAAAATAGGAGATTATAACCCCATTATAATAAGTTTATAATCTATAAATAGATTTAATATAGACAAATTTAGAACAAGTTGATTCTAGTATATTCTTAGAAGAAGATGGTCAATAAGGATTTCCAAGATGGGTTTACCCATCCTTTCAAAATAATATAATTAAATAGTTTTCATAATTATGACCAAATACATGTTACTATTATCTTAATTATTTCAAAATAAATCTTTAAAATTTATAAGATGTTATTTTTATTTTTTTTTTAAATTTTAAAGTTGGGTGACTTAAGTTTTTGAGGGTCCAATTTTTTAGATAATTTTTCATCAAATGCTATTCAATTGAATGGAATAGCCACAACCTACTTCATTTTTAATTTTATTTTTGTTAAAAGTATTTGATTTGGATATATATTTTAATTCAACAATAAAAATAGATGTGAGGATTATTTCAAGGAAGATTTCTCACTTCACTTGAAACTTAACAAAAGATAAGATGTATTTATTTCTCTTCAATGATTTATAAGGATGAAACCACAAATGATATTATTGTAGATATGTTATGTATTAGACATAATAGTTCAATTGTGATGGCTCTACCCATAAACATGGACCGAAAGTGTCATATATACAAATGTTATAATTAATTTTGGTTTACAACTTTTATTTTTTGAACTATAAATATAAAACTAGTTGAAAATTATTCTTCATGATTTAACTAGTTATTATAGTTTGAGAGTTGATAATATTCAAGACATGAGCTACATAAAACAATAATCCATAATCCATCTTTTAATTTTCTTAACTAAATATAAAAAATAATTCACAATTTGATATATCCAAATAAAAAATCTTTCTTATAGAAAGGAAAAAACTTTAAATTCCCAATAATATGGAAACCTATTTAGATAAATTAATCTAACTTTATTTAACAATTAGTTTGATCTCATATTTGACTTATACAAAAATAAAATTAAATCAATTCATCTAACTTTAAATTCAATATTCATCTTAAAAATAATAATTTAAAATAATAATTCTAACTTTAAATAATTAAATTGATTACATATTCAACAATCCATATTTTTTATTTCAATTTAAGATCATTACTAATATTCTAACTAACATAATTTATTTTATTTTATAGTATTTTTCTACTAAAATAAATTTTATTCATTTCAATTTAAGATCATTACTAATATTCTAACTAACATAATTTATTTTATTTTATAATATTTTTCTACTAAAATAAATTTTATTAACATGTTATGATTTACAATTGATTTACGAAATTGAATATTTTAGTGAAATCTCTTTCAATAATCTATTCCAATATATACATACATGATTCTTTAATATTATTTCAACACAAGATATATATGATAATCCTATTTCAAAATTAAATAATTAAACTTATTATAAAAGAAAACCTTTAATCACATTCCTACTTTATATGAAAACAATCATAATCCTTCCCTAAAAATCAATTTATCCTTTAAATACAACATTTCAATTAAATATTAAAATTGTTGTTTATTTCCACTATGTCTATTAGTATTAATAATTTAATGTCTCATTGCATATGTGGCTAAATATAGGCTTATAATTCAAATGGATTTAGAGTAAATATGCTTTTTTTTTACTCATTAAAGTTTTGCATGGGTGCAACTTGAGAAAGGAATGTAGATTTTAAAAATTGAATAGGCTCTAACTAGTCATCATTTCCATGTCTTGTTAGTTGTATTAAAATACATAATGTTTAGGCTCACAACATATATGGGGAAGTCTTATAATTTATTATTCAATGCCATTTTTATTAGGAAATGAAACAAAGAAAAATAGGTTTGACTAATATGGAAAACAGGGTGAATGAAAGGATGTTGTTGTAGTGTATGATCCACCTATCTTTCTTCTAATTTCATTAGGAAAAGAGATCTCTAAAAGGTAGGATTGAATTTCAACCCTTAGGTGAGTCAACCTTATTAGGGGATCTATTGTTTCCCTTATGACAAAAAATGACAAATATGACTAAAATATAGTTTGGGGAGATAAAAATAAAATACCAAATGAACTCAATTCTACAATGTGAAACTTAAAATGCAGATTTAAAGCATAGCACAAACAAAAAAACTACAACTTTTAGGTAGATATGAGAAGGGTAAGATGATGTGTACCAGTCACCAAAAAAGGTTGCAAAGGGCGAATGGGTTTTTGAGCAGGATTCCAAAATATGATTTCAAAATCCTCTGATCCCAAATTTGCACTCTCGATTCCTCTAGATTCCACAATCAGAAGTTCATAAGTAAATTCTGAATATGAGTTTCCATGGCTTGAAAACTTTGATGACAACTTTGACAACTTTAGGAAATTGCCCTTTTGATCCAATTTTCAATCCTTCTTCATCTACAAATTTGCAAACACAAAGAGAGTGAAAATTGTTTGTTTTTGGTGAATAGGGGTTTGCCTTGGTCAAACCCCATTTTGATAATTAAACCTTGATAATAAAATAATGACAAATGAAAGGAATTTTATAAATGAACAAGGCTATGTCACAACTCACCAAACCCTTAATGGCTGCCCTTAGAGGATTGAAGTCTAACACATCACTCTAAGGCTTGGATCTTGCATGAAATGGATTGATTGGATGCTTGATTTGACACTTGATTTGATGCTTGAATGCTTGAAACCTACATCACAATGCTAGCTCCAAAGACATGCATGAATGCAAATAACTTTGACATGATGATATGATCTTGATTGTTGTTGTAGATGCTTGATAAATCTGCTCTCCAATGCTCTTGACAATAATATTTTCTCTTGTAAAAGTCTCCTTAATGCTAGATAATGTTGCCTCTTGATTCTTGATGTTGAATTGATAAAATAACTTATTTATAGGTGTTTATCTAATTTCTCAAAAATTAGATTCCATAAGCCATTTGAAAATTGAATTTGAATTATTAAAATGTTGCCAAAAACATATTAAAAATTTGGTCTTGGCACTTGAGGAGGACCCATTCATCCTAGACCCTAAGTCCAAGACACACATAATCCAAGATGTTTTAATTAATGATGGCAATTATTTAATATAAGTTTGCCTTTTGGAAAATGGGAATAATAAGACTTAGGAATGCATAATTTAGGTAATTAGAAGCTTAATTAAGTCCAATTTAATTAAGGGACCCAAACATAGTGTGAAAAATGTAAAGGAGTACATTTTTATACACTACAATTAGCCCCCACTTTAGTGAGAATATGAGCCCTACACTCAAACTCACACTAAAGTAGACAAATATATGTCGATGGGATAGGATGACAAGGATCAAGGAGGTGGTCAGGCCCCCATGATCAAGATCCCATGACAAACCAACATAAGCACAAAAGGACACACAAGAGAGTGTAAGATATGAAGCAACAAGAAAGAATACATAATCCTACAATGTCAAAATTAATGCAAGAAAAGATGGACTAGCAAGTTGCGTTATGCCAAGTCCATCAAACACATTCTCATGGCACCATAGGCAAGCAAGTTGTGTTATGCAAGGTGGCCAAGAAAACATGCTCACAAGTGTTGAATGTTATGGTTGTATTGCTGATATGTGGTTTTCATTGATGTCAACACTATTAGCATTGATGTCTTGAAGGTTGTATATGTCCAGGATATTGAGAAAATTATAATAAATATGTTGGAGGTTGTCTGTGAAGCTGTGAAGTTCAATGTGATGAAACATTCAATATGTTGGTATTCATAAGTTACACATTAAAGGGTTTGTTGCTGAGCCTATCTAATTTATCCTCCAGAAGTTTCAGAGGTGCCAATTAAGATTGGAGCAAGTTGTGAGTTTCTGTGTTCCTATAGTTATTCTGTTACTGTAGCTGGTGTTTTTGGAAGAAGAGAATGTAATTCTGGTAATTTGAGTTGTTATGTATGTTCCTACGATGTTCGTTGATGTTTCTAGATCGTGCTCTATCCTTGTTGCACGTTCGTGTTGATCGGTTTGCTCATGATCAAAGATTTTTCCTTTGTGTGCTCGGGTTTTTCATGTTTTTGGTCGACATGGTGGTTGTAGCATGTTGTGGATCTTTGTGAATTAATTTTTGAATGTTTGGCGTGTTCAAGGATGTTGTTTTAGGTCTTTATTATGTTGTGACCGAATTTGGTTGGTGCACATTGATATTTTTTCATGAATTGGGCCGACAATTTGTATTCATCCATTCTTTTATTTTTGGCCGACAAAGTTGTTGATGTAATTTAATGTAGTAGATATATAAGAGTGATTGTTTTCTTCATTTGAGAAGAATTCATGTGGAATAGAAATTGTGCAAGTGCTATGTGCGAATAAAGATCAGATAATTCGATTGCAGAGCAGAGCATGAAGAAGTTTGAGCGAAGTGTGAAGAAGTGTTTCTGTGCCTAACCAAAACCATAATCAAGCTTTTGAAGAAGCTAACTTCTCAGTTCAAATCCTTCAGATGGTTTTAATCTGAATATTTTTGTAAGATAGTGTGTCTTCTTTGAGTAGTATACTCTAGGCAGTGTTCCTGAATGCATGTGCATTTGCATTATTGATCTCTATACTTTTAACATGGTATAATATTGTGGAATGACATACACCATGGTTTTTCCCCTAATAGGGTTTCCACATATAAAATCTTGGTGTTCTTTGTGTTTATGATGTGGTCATTGTTTATGCTTAATGTTCTTTCATCAGATCTAAGTATAATTTGAGTTAATTTTAATAAGTTTGAATAATCTGTGACAACTGATTCACCCCCCTCTCAGTTGTTTATCCTTGTTTTGCCAACAATTGGTATCAGAGCAGGTTCCTTTGAAGAAGTTTAACAACTTGAGGTGATCTGAGGTGGCATCATACAAGAAGGATAGTCCTAGATTCGATGGAACAAACTACTCTCTATGGAAGGCTAGAATGGAGTGTCATTTGAAGTGCATTGGTGAACCCTTCTGGAAGATTACAAAGAACAAATATATTATTCCTCAGAATGGTCCCTCTACTCTTGATGAGATCAAAGAAGCTGAAACTAATATTAGGGCTATATAAGCATTGTTGAGTGCTCTTACAGATTCAAAGATGACAAATGTGATGGATCTGAAGACAACATATGAGATTTGGAAGAAGCTGGAAACATTGTATGAAGGAGATGCATAAGTGAAAGTTGCTAAGCTATAAATTTTGAAAGGCAAGTGGGAAAACTTGAAAATGTGTGAAGATGAAAACATTATTTCTTTCATGCAAAAAAGAAACGAACTAGTCATGGGTATCAGATGTGTCGGTGGAACCTTGGATGAACAAGAGATTGTAGCTAAAGTGCTTAGATCATTGCCTACTTCTTACAAAATGAAAGCTCATGCTATTGAAGAGCTTAGGACAGTAATGAATGTGACAAGAGATATGTTGATTGGTAAGCTTGCTGCCTTTGAGTTGAGTGAATTTGGTGAATCTACCCCTAAGACATAATCTGCATTTAAAGCTACTGTATCAAGAAGAAACCAACAAAGATATGATCCAGGAGAAAGTTCCAGAAAGGAATTCAAGTATGAAGATGAGATGGAAGAGATTGAAGATGAAGAAAGAGAGTTAGAAGAGCTGGAAGCATTGACTGTGAAAAGAGAAGCCAAAGGACAAGGTAAGTATACAGGAAAGTTGCCTATTAAATGTTTCTCTTGCAATAAGATAGGTCATTTTGCATCAAGGTGTCCTGAAAGAGTTCCTAGGTTCAAACATGACAAGCCTAGATTTCAAAAGAAATGTTATTATGCTGAAGAAGGTGTTACTGATGATGAATCTAATAAAGAAAATGGAAATGAAAATGGATGGGTATTCATTGCTATCAAGGAAAATAGTTCGGTGTCCACTGAATCTGCTAGTAATAAGAATATTGAGAAAGCTCTTGCAACCAAAATTGAAGAAAAGGATGAGTGAGTGATTGACAACAGATGCTCACATCATATGACTGGTGGTGTTGTAAGATTTGGAGACAACAATGCTGGTGTGATTTGTGGCAAAGGGACTATTTCTCTTGGTGGTAAATATAATACTGATGATGTCCTTTATGTAGAAGGATTGAAGCATAATCCGTTGAGTGTTGGATAGATGGTTGACAAGGGATACAATATTCAGTTCAAAGATGGAAAATGTAGGATACTGGGAAGTTTTGGAAATGTAATTGCTTCAGGTACAAAGACAAGAGGTAAAATTTTTCACCTGAGTGCTGCTAGTGAAAGTTGTTTAATTGTTCAAGTTGATGAAAGATGGTTATGGCATAGGAGGCTGTGTCATGTGAATTTTGATAATATTGTCAAAGTAAGCTCCACTCAAGCAGTTAGAGATCTTCCTAAGCTAGTGAAGCCTACTAAAACCATATGCAAGGAATGTTAGATGGGAAAGCAGACTAGAGTTTATTTTCAGAGAAAACAACATCATTCTAATGGAGTACTAGAGCTGATGCATACTGATCTATGTGGTCCCTCCAGAATTAGAAGTCTACAAGGAGAAAGGTACTTTATGTTGCTTATTGATGATTACTCTAGGATGATAAGGGTTGCTTTATTGAGGGAAAAACATGAAGCATTAGAAAAGTTCAAAAGTTTCAAAGCTATGGCCGAGAATAAGACAATTTGAAGATTAAATGCTTAAGGTCAGATAGAGGTGGTGAGTTCACTTCCTGAGAGTTCAATTCTTTCTGTGAAGAGCATGGAATCAAAAGACAGTTATCTACTCCCCGGACTCCTCAACAAAATGGAGTTGTTGAGAGAAAGAACATAACAATTCTAGATGCTGCTAGAACGATGATGTTGGAAGGTAATTTGCCTCATATCTATTGGAGAGAAGCTGTAAGCACTACTGTATATACTATTAACTGAGTACATGCCAATGGTAATTCTGGTAAGATTCCTTTTGAGCTATGGTTTGGTTATAAGCCTACTGTTAAATATTTCAAAATCTTTGGAAGTAGATGTTATATCAAGAGAGATGAAGATATAGGCAAGTTTGATGCTAGAAGGGATGAAGGAATTTTTTTGGGTTATTCTACCAAGAGCAAGGCCTACTATTGCTATAATAGAAGATTGAAGAAAATGGTTGAAAGTGAAAATGTCAGAGTTGATGAGGACACTGCTAGATCATCTAGATACCGTGGATATGATTCAGATGACCAACATGATAGTACTGATAAAGGAAAGAATGCTCAGACATAGAATCAAGTTCAAATTGTTCTGGTGAATCAAAAGAGTCTAGAAGGAGAAGCTAGTGAAAGTACATAAGAGAGAACAAAAGAACTAGAAGTTTGAGAGAATCCCAAAGTTTTGAGGTATGTAAAGCTAAATCATTCTGAAAATCAGATTATAGGAGATAAGAACAAAGGTGTGTAGACTAGAAGAAGAATTGCAGAAGAGTATTGTCTGATTTCTAAGAGTGAGCCCAACGATGTCAATGAAGCATGTAAAGATGAATATTGGATGGAAGCAATGAAGGAAGAACTGATGCAAATAGAGAAAAATGATACATGGATTCTTGTTCCCAGACCTCAGGATAAAAATGTGATTGGAACCAAATGGTTCTTTCAGAATAAGCTAAATGAACAAGGTGAAGTGGTTAGGAATAAAGCAAGTCTGGTATGTAAAGGGCATTCATAGATGAAAGGTATTGATTTTGAAGAAACCTTTTCCCCTGTTGCTAGAATTAAAGCTGTAAGATTGTTTCGTACTTATGCTACTTTTAAGAACTACAAAGTCTATCAAATGGATGTAAAGTCAACATTTCTAAATGGTGAGCTAGAAGAAGAAGTATATGTTGAGCAACCAGATGGATTTAAACTGACTGATAAGGGAGATATGGTTTTCCGATTGAAGAAATCACTGCATGGACTCAAGCAAGCCTCTAGAGCTTGGTATGCTAGACTGGATAAATACTTGTTGAAGCTTGGATTCAATAAAGGTACTACTGACAATAATCTATATTTTAAGATGGATCATGATAAAGAGTTGATTATTGAAGTCTTTGTTGAAGACAACATTTTTGGAGGTGATTATGACTTGTGTATGAAGTTTCCTGATGAAATTAAAAGTGAATTTGAAATGTCTATGATTGGAGAGATGAAGTACTTTATGGGATTACAAATCACTCAGTTAGACAATGGAATCTTTATATCTCAGTCCAAATATGTAAGAGAGTTACTGAAAAAGTTTGGCATGGAAGACTCAAAGCCTGTTGGTACACCCATGGTAACCAGATGCAAGTTAACACAGAATGATGATTCTCCTAAGGAAAATCAGATAAGATACATGTCAATGATCGGTGGATTGCTTTATTTGACTCAAAATAGACCAAACATCATGAATGCTGTATGTATGGTTGCTAGATATCAAGGTGATTCGAAGGAATCTCATGTGACTGCTGTAAAGAGAATTTTTAGATACTTGAAAGGGACAACTGACTTTGGCCTATGGTATCCTAAAGATGATGATCTTACTTTGAGTACCTTTACTGATGCAGATTGGGCAGGAGATGTGGATGATAGGAAAAGTACTAGTGGTGGTGCCTTCTTTTTGGGGAAGAATTTGGTGTATTGGTTAAGTAAAAAGCAGAATTCTATTTCCTTATCTACTGCTGAGGCATAATATATTGCTGCTACAAAAAATTATACTCAAGTAATATGGATGAAGCAGATGCTGAGAGATATCAAAATTATGTATAATGATCCTATTGCTATATTTTGTGATAATTCAAGTGCCATAAACATTTCTAAGAATCTGGTGCTGCATTCAAAGACAAAACATATATCTATCAAATATCACTTTTTGAGAGACAAGGTGAGTGATAAAGAAGTTAGACTGGAGTATGTGCCTACTAAGGAACAAATTGTAGACATATTTACTAAGCTGTTGCCTAAGGATACTTTTGAGTATCTCAGAGGGAAGTTAGGGGTGATTTCCCCTCCTAATCAAAACTAAGATGCAAGTTTTTGCATCAGTCTGTGCACTTATAGTCATATCTTGTTTCAGATTGATGTTATGGTGGCTGCTACTCAGGGGGAGTAGTCAGATGATTCAAATATGTGGTTCAAATCTTGTGTGTACCTTTTCCATTGATGTCAAATGGGGAGAAGAGTAATATTGGAAGAGCTAAAAAGAAAAGGGGAGAAGAATAGTGCAATATCTAAGGGGGAGCCTGTTGGAAAAGAGTTAGTTGTGTTGATGGTCTTTTTCACACAATGTGTTGCCATCGATGCCAAAGGGGGAGATTGTTGAATTCTTTCATTGTATTGCTAATATATGGTTTTCATTGATATCAACACTATTAGCATTGATGTCTTGAAGGCTGTATATGTCGAGGATATTGAGAAAATTATAATAAATATGTTGGATGCTATCTATGAAGCTGTGAAGTTCAATGTGATAAAAAAATTAGTATGTTGGTATTCAGAAGTTACGCATTAAAGGGTTTGTTTCTGAGCCTATCTAGTTTATCCTTTGGAAGTTTCAGGGGTGCACATCAAGATTGGAGCTAGTTGTGAGTTTCTGCATTCCTACAGTTATTCTGTTACTGTAACTGGTGTTTCTATAAGAAGAGAATTCAATTCTGGTAATTTGAGTTGTTGCGTATGCTCCTATGATGTTTGTTGATGTTTCTAGATCATACTCTATCCTTGTTGCACGTCTGTGTTGATCGGTGTGCTCGTGATCAAATATTTTTCCTTTGTGTGTTTGAGTTTTTCATGTTCTTGGCTGACATGGTGGTTGTAGCATGTTGTGGATCCTCGTGGATTAATTTTTGAATGTTTGGCACATTCAAGGATGTTGTTTTAGGTCTTCATTATGTTGTGACCAACTTCGGTTGGTGCGCATTGAGATTTGTTCATGAATTTGGCCGACAGTTTGTATTCATCTATTCTTTTATTTTTGGCCGACAAAGTTGATGTAATTTCATGTAGCGGATATATAAGAGCGATTATTTTCTTCATTTGAGAAGAATACATGTGGTATGCGAAGTGTGCAAGTGCTATGTGCGAATAAAGATCAGATCATTCGATTGTAGAGCAGAGCATGAAGAAGTTTGAGCGAAGTGTGAAGAAGTGTTTCCGTGCCTAACTGGAACTGTAATAAGGCTTTTGAAGAAGCTAACTTCTCAATTCAAATCCTTCAGATGGTTTTAATCTGAATATTTCTGTAAGACAATGTGTCTTCTTTGAGCAGTGTGCTTTAGGCAGTGTGCCTGAATGCATGTGCATTCCCATTATTGATCTCTATACTTTTAACAGGGTATAATATTGTGGACTGACATCCACCGTGGTTTTTCCCCTAATAGGGTTTCCACATATAAAATATTGGTGTTCTTTGTGTTTCTGATGTGGTGATTGTTTATGCTTAATGTTCTTTCATCAGATCTCAATATAAGTTGAGTTAAGTTTAATAAGTTTGAATAATCTGTGACAACTGATTCATCCCCCCTCTCAGTTGTCTATCCCTATTTTTCCAACAATAAGTGCAGTCCAATATACACTTGATGAGCCTAAACAAGTGAGAAACACACAATAGGTCTACAAAGTGTAAAATCACAAAACAAGTGATGATGGGCAAGTCATTCCAGGTCTACAGGATCCCATATGTCAACCATACCAAAATTTATACTCCCTGCTAACTTTGATAAGGTGGAACACTAAATGGTCAAAGGTTTTCACAAGGCTAGCAAGTTGCATTATGCTAGACACTTATGACATAAAGGAACCAAAAAGAAAGTTGTGTTATGCTTAGTGGCTAAACGTTTTAGTTTAAGATAGTCAAAGGGGTTTTTTGTTAGTTTATGAAAGGTCTCACTTAGGGAACATCACACTCAATATCACCAAGAGAGGACTAGTCAAGGATAAAAGATTCACACCTTAGGGAATACAAGCCATAACATTACCACTAAGAGGAATGCCATATACCAAGAAAGGTCATGCTCTTGAAGGACTTCAACTTAATATCACCACCAAGAAGACACATCACATGAAATAAGAAGACCACACTTTGAATAAAAAGTTCACACTTCCTAGGAGATGTATGCTATCACCACTAAGAAGGGAACATGCAAACAATGAATGGGGGGCAATATGCCCCCACTTAAAATGTCAACATACTTGTTATGTTGGTATTTTAAGTAGTAAGAGAGGAAGGAGGATCCTTGAAAAGAATGTGCACCTCCCAAAAATTAGTTATCCTTGCCCCCAAGCATAGAGACAAAGACAACCATCAAGGACTATCATATTTCTGCCAAGATACATATGGTTGTACTTAAGATTGTACCACCATGAATGGAAATGGGAAAGACACATAAAGCTACTAATGCCACATAGTGATGAGCAACATGATAGGATGAAAATCATTATAAATTAGAAGAAATAGGTGCATCAACACAAGGAAGAGCACCACAATCCTTAAGATGTTGAATTTTATTACTCAAAGCCTTACATTCATTGGTTGAATGACCATGCACTCAATGATATGCACAAAATGAACTTTTATTATAAAATTTCTTTCGTGTTCTTGGAGGGAAAGATATCAAGTGGGATTGGAGAAGCCTCGACAAGGTACCCTCTTGATCAATAGTAGAAGATGTGTCTTTCTTTTGTGAAAAAGATATTTCTTGCTCAGTAAAAGGTGTCATACATACACAAGACTCTTTAGATTGTGATATTTTGTACTCTCCCTTAAAGGAGGGTGTAAAATCTAATGAACCCCAATCATCGCTAAGACATGTGTTTGAAGATGAAGCAATATTTGTCCTAGGAGTGTTTTGCATGATGACATTAATATTAAGTGAATGTTTCTTTGATGAATTTATTTCTTTCAAAGGACAATAACCAAGACCTTGTGTTTGTTCTTGCAGGGTAGGCTCTATAGGAACACGTATGCCTTGTAATTTAATACCACATCCTTTTCCATTATAGCCAAGTTGTTTCAAAAGCTCATAACATTTTCCATAAAATTTTTCCATTTCTTTCGAATTTGGTGGTTTCTCATGATCACACTCATCATATGTGGATGTATAATTTAGGTTTTCCTCTTCTTTATTAAAAGTTGTGGACTCACATGCCTTTTGTTGGTGTTTTTTAAAACCCAAGCGGATTCCTCAAAGCTTCTATGAATTTTCCATGTTCAATAATGAAATCCTAAGAAACGATTGTCCAACTTCACGAGAAGAAGCAATAATGCTTACTCTCCTACACTTTGGGCTCTGCAAGACTCGGGAGGGTGATCCCACAATGTGATTCTTTACAAATAATTAAACAATTCCAAATACACATTGCATAACAATAGATAAGTTCCCCATTAGCAATCAATAGATGAAATCCTTCAAGAAATTGGAAATTCCTTCAAAGATCCAACTCCTATCAGTAGATAACTTTAAACATAACAAAGATAGGTTGATATGAAGATTATTATGAATAAATGTTCTAAAATCAAATACCAAAGATGTGAGAAATACGACCACTACTTCAGTATTAGTGCCATATCCTAAAACACAGAGTCAAATGAGAAATAATTGAACTAAAAGGCAAATTTCATCCTAAACAATTGAGATCTATATGAATTGCATTACAATTCACGTATCTATACCAGAAATCTATTACTACTTATGAATCCAACTACCAACCTGCATGAACCTACATAATAACTAGAGTATTTAATTGATCCTTTGAACTAGAGCCACAATTATAATATAGTTCACATTAAAGAATAATGAAAATCAACGAAACCAGTCTTTGACCAATATTTCATTAATAATTTATACCAGGTATCACAATTGGAGAGAAAATAGACTCAAAAGATTGTCATATTTGACACAAACATGCTTAAGAACCTCATAATTGACAAAATTCTCCTATCTGACTCTAAAATTTAAACATGGAATCAATGTTTACACTCTCTGTATTACAATTTTACACTCTCAAATCTCGCATTCAACAAAAGACCCCGTACATTGGCCCATAATTCCCTTTTATAGAATAAGGGAGCAAAAAAAGCTTCAGGCTGGAATGTACACATGTCCACACTTGATTGGATTGATATTTTACACATTCCATTCTACAGTTATATTTGCATTTTACAATTGGAGGGAATGCATATAAGACAAAATTTATTTTTAATTGCTGTGTAGAAGAAACCCGCCCTCCAAAAGGCAACCCGTTAAAAGGAAAAGCATCTTTAACCGTTGCAACACTTTATCCACCTAAGCAGTAATCCACATCAATAATCTACACTTCAATCTGGGAGAAGAATGTGTATATTTAATTGTAACTTCTAAGGCCAGACCTGTACTATACTCGACCAAGTCATACTTCTCCACCCTGGTGCTCATATCCCAAAATCATTAGTGAATACCATCTTCCACAATTCAAATTCTACTTCAAATGGCCACTTGAAAGCGATAACCTCATCAATATTTTCTCTATATGGTGCATATTTCACCATCATTGAAGTAGCTTCCTTATCAAAATCTTCTAAGAAACTAATAACAAAGGATAGTTTCTCAAGTGTATCATTCAACATACCAATATCAACATTCTTGCATATTTCATTTGTCTGGGTTGACATGATGTCATTCATTTAGTCTTTCCAAGCCTGCAAAGGCTTCATCTCATCATAATTATGTTGGATATCTGGTAATGGTGTTAAGTCTACTTCATCATATTTAGCCTTTAATTCTTTGATCTTCATTTCCATAGAAGAAAACGCCTAAAACTTCTGTTCTACAATCTCATTAACACATTGATAAGTTGGAATAACCCTGGGATATTTATCTTTCTGATGCTTTTCTCCTACTGCCATGAACTTTAATTGTTCAGCTCTAGGACTCCACTTATCCAACAATGGGGCAGCTAATTATTTATCTCTTGGGAACAACCTAGTTACTTGCAACATTAAAGCATAATTTTCATGGACACTATTTAATTTTCCTTGGACTTTTATATTCAAGTGTCTCAATACAACATCTACAATTATTGAATTGATTTTCAACATAGATTCTTGGGACTGTTGCAATAATTCTTTATACTCCTCAACCTAGTGGATTAATTTTTCCCTTGAAAGCCCTCCTCCTGGGCTACTTGCCCCCTCAATTGCAATGGGCTCCTATCCCATATTATATGGAACAATTGCTAAGGATTGTCCTGGTGAGGGAGGCTGAGGTTGCTCCATTGGTGGATCAGAAATAGTTAGGGTAGAGCTAGCTTGTCCTTGTGACTTCCATGTCTCCATTTGCTGCTTCAATAATGCTTACTCAGTTTCTAATTCCGCAACTCTTTGTTGACTCTTATTGTACTCATTAATAAGGTCATTATATTGGCCCCTCAGAGTATCTCCATCCTTGGTCAAATCATCAATAGTTGCCTTGGTGAACTTGGCAACATTTACTACCATATTTGCTACCTCCAATACTGGGGTATTAGTAACTCTTCTCACAACCAAGTGACCACTGAAATCAACTGGCTTTGTAACTATTGGTTTTTAGGATTCGGTAGACAATGACCAAATTGCTAAGGCATCCCATTCCTCACTAAAGGCTAAGCCTTTGAGTGCCAATGTAGCTTCTTCTTTAGTTTGGAGAAGTGGCCTATTGGCCTTTCTTATTGTATCGAACACCACAACATCAGCAATATCCCATTCTGGGAGCAATAATACTCCACTCTTTTGCACCAATGCCCTACCTTGCTCTGGTGTCATCTCCTTGAAGGTTTCCCTCATTTTCTACATGACATTGGATTGAATAACCTTCTCTGGAAGCTCCAGATGCAGACTCTTTCTTGAGCTACCTTCTCAGCATACACTGGAACATGTTCCCTCCATACAAAATCTTTAAATGCATTTTTTTTTAACAAAAGAGTCATCCCTCATGAATTCTCTACAAGCCTCTATTCTCATATCATCAATATTAGTTATTCCCCTTATTTCATCTTTCCCAAGCCTTAGAGAAACTACTCCAGAACTTGATGGAACATCTTGTGGAAAATATGGCATTCCTTTCTGCATGTCATCAGGGGTCACCATGATCTCTTCATCATCTGTTTCAGGATAATCAACCACTTTTGCCTCTTCAATCCTCTATATCTTGGGTGATGGTGGTTATGTTGGAGAAGGGGACCTGGGGGGAGAGTCCAGATCAATGACATTCGATAAAAAATGCCATGAAGATGATGGCACTGATTGCTTATGAGACATCACTCCAGACTTTTCTAAAGTAACAGGAGTGGGCATGGTTCCTTTCTCAGCTGTTGTTCCCTTCTTTCTAGAATATACCCTAGCCTTTGGTGGAGGTTGATAGGAAGGTCTTTCCTCCAATCTTACTTCAGGATATTCTTCAACAATCTATGACTTTCCTTTGTCTTCCACTATCCATTCCACTTTCAAGACTCCTACCATGCTCTCAAAATTGTCAATAACATATGTGGCCCTATTCAACTCACCACTAATATTTGGCATGGGATTATATGCAGGGTTCTCTCTTTCTTCTTCTCCATCATCTTAGTAAAAGCTATATATTTTGATTTTCTTTCCTCCTGCACCTGCAAGTCAAGGATATTTCTGATGATATCCTCAGGGTAATAGAAATTGTGAACAAATATGCTAGTCCTGTGCTTTGCCTTCATTTGAGAAATGAAGCCCTTAGAATCATGGTTCCTTGGGCATACAATGTTCAACCCATAAGGCTCAAGTAATGTCCCCAAATATTTCCACCCTCCTTTTTCCATGACAAAATCAGTAAATGCTGTATATTCAGGAAAGAAAGATCCTTTCTTATGCTCTGTTGGCAAGTGTGCCATTTGAGCACGTCCCAACTGTCTAATGATTTCTATGAATCCAATTCTTAGAGGCACATCCCTAGGAAAAGCATATGGGTTGACATTAGTGCCATATACCCTAAAAATGGTTATATTATATTAAGGGATGATATCTCCCCAATTATGTGTCAAATTGAACTCAGGCCTCCTCTCCATTGGCCTTAAGAAATCATGAATTTCCTTTAGAATTCTAGGCGGATCATAGATCAAGTATCTTCTCAATATTGACCCAAAAACATTATGAAACACCACATAATCAAATTCACAGTCATGCCTATCTAGAATTCTAGTCCAATATTGGATAGGCATGTCAATGTCATCCTCTTTCTTTTTCAATTCCATATTCTCCCCAAAAACTCCCTCTCCCTTATACAAAAACATGTGCATCAATAAAGAATTCCATTTAAAGCCAACCAATGTTTTTCCTTCTTTTAGAGCTACCAAACCCTCATGCATTTTATCTACCAGATAGGTAGCGAAATCATAAACCACATTGAAAACTGGATGCTGGAGATGCACAACCATATACATGAGGTTAGTAGGCAAGTTAGTCTTTATAATAATGCCAAGAACTTGACACAAGGAACAAATTGTCTTTCTGAAATAATTGCAAAAGTAGTTTATGGGAAAAGGTTCTGGCTCATTCTTGTCAATCACTATCTTCTTTTTATTTTGTATCCTAGACTCAGAAGCTCCAGTAGTGATGTGCGATCTGATTTTCAACTTCTTTTCCTTTCTAATCTTCACTTGTGCTCTAGCTAGTATTGCTTCTAATTGATACCTAGGGTCTACAAGTAATGGATCTTTTCTTTTAAGTTTCTATTCTAACCATGAGGGAACCTTTGCTTGGTGGTCCGGAGATTTATTGTTGTCCTCTTCCTCCTGTTCCTTCGATGGCTCATTATGTTCATGTTTGGGAGCATCTTCAACGTTTCTCTCTTCTTCATCTTGCTCCTCTTCTTATAGCATGACTTTTCTTATGTCGGGATCAATAGAGTCCACATTTTCTTTAGTGATATTTTCTTCTTCCACTGTTGTCCCCTTGTTTTCTTCAGCTTGTTTCTCAGGCTCAACATTCTTTTCTTCTACATTCTCTTTTTCTTTATCTTTTTCTCCTTCTCTGGGAATCTCTTCATGTAACAAACTCTCATCTTGGCCAATTTGTGGAGGCTTATTAGCTTTTCCCATATCAATACCTGTATTAGTTTTCCTTTCATTAGAATGATATTCCTTCAGTTTTTCCCCTCTTCTATATGCTACTTGGGATGCACGCTCTCTAGCTCCTCGTTGGAGGTCTCAACTTTGTAGTAATCATGAAATTTTCTTGCATCTTCCTCCTCAAGAATTTTCTGCCCCTCTTTCTTGTAAGCTACCTCATCCATATCAACTTTTAGACCTCCCTCAGGATGCTCAAAGTAATCATCCTAGTAAGAGTCTTCTGGCTCTTTAGTAATATCCATTGTTGCCACTTTAGGTTAATCTACATTGAGCTTCTCCATCTCTTCAGAAATTTGCATTGTATCCTCCATTTTAGGTGGCTCAGTAGGAGGTGGAGGAAGAGGCATAACAACAAAAAGCTGGGATATTAATTTTTGGACTTGAGGATTAAGGATTTTCCCAGAAAGCTCGAATGACACATTTTGCAAATAAGCAGAAAAGGCATGTGGCAGGGTGAGAGGTGCCATAGAGGTCATTGGTAAAAAAGGTGGTAGAGTGGAAAGAGTTGGAAATGGAGGTAGGAGAGAGGAAGACAAGAATGTGGAATTTGTGGAAGATGAGGAATCAAGCACCACCACGGGAGCGGTCAAGGAAGCAAAAGTGAGGTGGAAAGAGATGCCCACGATAGGTAGGGATGAGACGAGAAATGATTTGGGAGTGGTAGGGGATGGTGTAGTGGTAGAGGCAGATGGAAGAGTGAAGGTGGTGGGTGGTGGTGAGCGAGGTTGCTCAAATTATTCCTCTTCATGCGGGGGTCCCTCCTCTTGGATGGTTGGTATCTCGAGAACAAAAGTTCGTATTATTTTTGCCTTCTTTGGTGGGTTCTGTAATTATGTGTATTTCTTGGTATATACTTTATGCTTGGGCTTCCACTTAGATGTTCCCTTTCTCTTCATTCATCAAGTAATAGGTGGGGACCTTAGAGCCTCACCCAATGATCCTGCGGCGGTGAAACTATCTATTTCACTTTCAAGCTCGTCTTTGAGCTCCCCATATGTCAATTTTGTGCCTTGCTCAGGCAATTGAGTGATCTGATCATCTACCATTATATCTTTCATCTAGACCATTTTCATCTTTGAAAATCTAGTCTAGGACAATGAACAAATCAATGGCCTTTACAAACTGGGCAGTAATTCTGATATAGTTCCACCTTCTGACCTCATGGTCATCATCACAATTCACCCAAAAATATTCAATGTGTGGCTAGTGGGCATGCTGCTTTCCAACTTGTTTCCTTAATTTACTGAGGGGATCCAGGCCTCCTCTCTTTGTGTGTATCTCTAAATTGTATTCAAAAGATCCTTCTCAGAGTACATTCCCTATCCAAATGTGAGGGGATATGAAACCCTAGCACAATGAAAATTGTGTAATAAAGTATGGAAAGTCTATAGCTATTGAGTAAGCTCCAACAATATCATTCTCTTAGTGATATCAAGTTTCCACAATCCATAATGTTTTGCTAAGTGATTTCTGGCTTTGATTGTGTGATAATTTTTTGCATCAACATTTCAGATCACACTCTGTGATCCATCATCAAGATGATAGCAAAGAGAAAGAAGGAGAAAAAATGAAAAAAATCAAGTTTCCACAATCCATAATGTTTATTGCTAAGTAATTTCTAGCTTCGATTGTGTGCTAATTTTTTGCATCAACATTTCAAATCACACTCTGTGATCCATTTTTTCTCCTTCTTTCTCTTTGTTGTCATAATGATGATGGATAATGGAGTGTGATCCAAAACGTTGATGCAAAAAATTAGCACACAATCAAAGCCATAAATCACTTAGCAATAAATACCATTCTCATTCAGGTAGTGGGGAAACCAATAGGGTCTCCTCAAGAATCTCTTTGATGTGATGTATGCGAATTTGGGGAATTGGATAATAGATATCTAGAGCCCTTTATTATTTCCTTAGAACTGTGTGATACCCTTTTGTGATAGTCTCTTGCCAAGGTTTTGATGATGTGCCCAATGAAGGCATTGTTTACCCTCCTGTAATCTTTCTTGAAGTTCCTATACTGCAGTTGAGGGTAGAAATCATATACTCTGAGTTGTCCCTTCTTTGTTCCTAGTACTCCAACATAATCCAATCCTTTATACGAGAAATTTACTGCTAGGAGGTAGACCAGATAAGAGGTCATGTAAAACTATGAAGTATTCTTCAATGCAATGAATTGATTGTGCAAGTTGTTTCTAATGAGATTAGCCCAATGGAACTTGGCATCTCCTCTCAATATTTTTTCAACAAAATAGAACATCCACTCCTCAAAGAAAGAGGAAGTGGGGAGGCCCATTATTCTACTCAGGAGAGTCACCAAGTCATTGGTGTCTTCTACAAAATCACTTTTGTATAGTTTCTGAGGCACTTTGTTGGTACTTCCCCTTTTATCTTTCATCCATGTTTGATTTATTGTCCTTTTGCAGAAAATAGGGCCCTACTTCCAGACATTTAGGGAAAACTCTTTATCAACCTCCTCCATTACATCAAATGTAGGAATTCCAAATGTCCTCTTGATAGATTGGGGAGTCAAATCTACCAACACCCTCCCATCTCCAGTTATTATTCTTCTAGTTTGAGGGTGATAGCATTCCTGAAAAGCCATTACTAATTCTAGAGTGACCAGGGCAGGAGGAAATCCAATTGCCTTGGAAAGTCCACTCTTCTTGATTCTCAAGGCCTCCTCTATTATGGGGTTAACCATCACCCTTTGTCTGAATACATCTATGCTGACATGCCCCAAATTAGTATCAGTGACCTTGTCCTAGTTGGAAGTAATATTCAAGGTACACTCGACCCCATGGAATTTTTACTTCATTTGTTCTTTTTCTTCTTTTCCCCTAGGAGTTCTTGCTGGTTGTTTTCCCTTGTCAACCTTTTCCACTGGCTTCTCCGATAGGCCCTTAGTAGGTTCCATAAATCCTGCACACAAAAGGGTGTAGTAAGTGTCTTGATAGATTGGGGAGGCAAACATTAGTTAAATCATGCAATTATATCATCAACATACCCATATCCCTTTAAAAGATCATTACAATCATTACACTTCATCATTTAAAGCTCTATGGTTTTGTTTGCTGAAATGCGGGTTTGGGGATGCGAGTTTCCACCCTGTGGAAGCCGTGAGAGTAAATACCATAAGTAATACTGTAGGGAAGATGGAATTTTGCAGATGGTCACTAGACTATGAATTTCCACATGTCTTAATTGTCAAGAAAATTTTGCATGAGGCTATTGAGCATGTGTGTGAATTTGTGATGGAAGTGCTTGGAATTGTTTTCTCTGACCAGAGTGACCTTCTAAGCATATGATTGGAAGTTCCAAGGTGGGTCACCGTTGGCTCTCTAATGTTAAGGGATGGTGGGAGGAATGTGGCACTCCGCAAGTGGACTTCCACATTGCGAAAATTGCAAGGTCTCTTTGCTTAATCAATCTTGCTTAAAAGTCCCTCGATGTTCACGATAAATTATACTTGGTTTTTCTACCTGAGGACTTGGTTGTTTTATAGAATGTTGAAGTTCAGTGTGCAGAAGTCACATGGCGGGGCATCACTAGGTGTTTTCTTTGAGATAACAACCCTAAATGTTCTCAGGCAGAGGCCTACACGAATCGACCCACAAAGCATTGCAACTTGGGATTTTGTTCTTTTATTTGAAGTGTTAGGCTTGTTGAAGTGATTAATGCAGGAACTGCATGGTGAGGAGCCATATAGGCTTTACCGTTAAGCGACAACCTGGGTGAGATAGACCCCCATCAACAACAACCCACATAAATAGGCCCGTCACAACATCCATACTTAATGTTTTTAAATATTTTCTTAGGATGATGCCCACTGAGGAGAGCAATGCAAATGGTGCTAGGCGGGAGATCGTAAAGGATTTGTCCTTAGAAATAGAAATGAGGTTGCAGCGGCCTGCATGAGGTAGCCTAAAAGGCAACTCCCTAACAACCTAGGACTTACTCAATTTTATGTCACAATAGGTCTAGTTCATTCATGGAAACAACAAGGGTAGAGCTTGCAAAGAGGTAGGATGCTGAGGTGATTTTGTTTGTGTAACGACCATCTAGGGGAAATTTTTTGAAGGTGACAAATCACACAAGTGCACCCATAATGGGATCCTTCCTTAGCAACTTTGAACACTAGGGTTTAAGTTATGATTTCTTAGTGATGAGTGGTGCAGGCTTTGCATGGTGGAGGGTTGCAAGGATGTCATCATTGAATGCGACATTGAAGGGGTGGAGCTCCGCACAAGGGCTGATGAGGGCTTCAAGGGATTATAGGTGCTAGCTTCATTTTGACATAGTTTTGAACACGAGGTTGAAGGTTATAAAGGCTGTCATTAATCTTGCCAATCTAAATGGTGTTTCAAGGGATGATTTTATGCTACATACTATAGAGGTGGCATCGTTTAAACAAATCAAGGTTCCATTTGCAGCACTGTAGCATTAACAATTTTTTTAATTTGAAAACCCTAGTTATTTAATCATGAATCATCAATAATGAGGTAATCAAGGACCTACCTTCACGACTGGTGGATGCACTACAGTTTGATCCCTCATAGATTTTTTGTGCGTGCAAATGATCCCTTAGCACCCTCAAATTCAAAAATTGTGAACAAAAATGATAGTTGGGAGGGTTATATTTATAGACTAACCCACCATTAATGATTGCATTGAATATAGGTACAGTAGGTAGGCGAGTAGGTGGAGGTGCGGGAACCCATGCCATGACAGATGTTGAGCAAAGCCTCAGGCAGAGAAAATGATTGTGGGACCCGTGTGCAGAAGGTTCGTTGTGGGTCGACGCAGAAGAACATCCGTTTAGAACAACAAAGTAAGGAGGGAATCCCAGTGAGGGAAACCCATAGGGACAGACCCACAAGCGGAAAACAACAAGGCATCCCCGATGGAAAAAAGCCCGTAGTGTAATTTCTACAAAGGCTTGAAACTTGGCAAAACATGGGTGGATGACTTTGGCCGAAGGTATTTGACAATTTTATGGCTCATGACCAACTTAGGCTCAAAAATAGGGGGCATGCAAAATGAGGCAAAGGTAAACTGACTCGACGAAGGAAAAATAGGAAGAGGGAGTCCCTGGTTCGAACGTGGCATGTGTGCTATAGGCACAAAAAATGGTGACTCCACTAGGAGAATTCTCCTAAGCGTTCTAAGGGTAAGGATTCATCCAAAACCTAGAATCTCTAGTTTCGCCAACTGGAAGCAAGCATTGTAAAATGAACTCGGGACTCAAAGGAGAACAAAATCCTTAGTTGAATCAGATCACAAAATATTCTAGAAGTGTGTGTGTAGTAAGTTAATTTCCCTCCCCCATAAACCATAGGGAACAATGACCAATCAACCGGGGAAAGCTACGTAGGTAATCTAACCCCAAAAGTAGCCTGGGCATTGCTCCATTGCTAGTCAGGCATCCATAGCCTCGATGAAATTATTGTTGAAATCTCCACAAACATTGTTCTATTTCCAAATGGGAATCCATAGCCCCTATAGAGTTTGCTTGCACGCCCACACAATTGTCTATTTTTCAATATTTTCTTTCCTTTTTAATTTTCTTTCTTTCTTTCATATTTTTGTTTTCTTTAAATACCCTTTTGCTCAATTGTATAAGCAATAAAGCTTATAGTGAGTTTGGAGATCACAGTGATCACTGGAGTAGATTTAGGATTTTTCACTTGCCAAGGCTTCATTGTAACTATTGTATAGCTCATCAAGAAGATTTAAGATGTGTGTTATGTGAATTCTGAGGTAAGCGTGACAGAATTCAAAGAAGGGTTCCGTTCTGGGTCAAGTTAGAGTTCAAGTGAAGAGACCTGATTCACGAGAGCAAACAAAAACTCTTAGTAACTCATGAAGACTTATCCATGGAACAAAAGGAAACATGCAACAAAGCAAGGCCCTTTGTTTAGGCCAAGCACAACCACTTCATCAAGATCAAAAAACACCCTCAGCAAAAACAAGGGCCGACAAACAAGCGAAAACAAAAAAAAGAAAAACAAAAAGTAAAATACCTACTCTAACTATATATAGGGGTGAGCTTAAATAGCTCAAGCAAGGAAATAATGCTTGAGGTATTTCCCATTGACTAGCAATGAGACATCTTCTCCAGTGAGCATATTTAGGCAAAAGGAATTATCTCCTAGAATTTCAAAAATTTGAAAGGGGCCAAGCCAGAGCTTGTCGAATTTGTCATGTCCCCCTTTCTTCTCATGGGCCTTGTCCCAACATAGGACTAAATCAGAAATCTTGAAGGCCTTAACTTTGGCTCTTCGATCAAACCATCTCTTGACGATGCCCTAATGTTTGAAATTTTTTCTACAGCTTGATCACAGACTTCCTCTAAATGGAGCAACTCAGCTAAGTGAGCTTCAAGGCATTCTCCCTCTTCTTAAAATGTATTGATAAACTACAACATGGGAATCTTGAGGTGGGTTGGGAAAATAGGCTCTAGGCCATAAACAAGGTGGTATGGGGAATTTACTAAGGCTTCTTTGTGTCGGGTGCGATCTTCCCACAGAGAAAAATGCAACTGGGTGTGCCATTCCTTTGGGTTCTTATCTAATAACTTTTGTATGATGTTCGACATGTTTTTGTCTGTGAATTTAGCTAATCTGTTGCCTTATGGGTAGTAATTGGATGAAAATTTGAGTACGATCCCGTAATCGAATGCCCAACTTACAAATTTGAGGGATGTAAATGCAAGACCATTATCATAGACTTATGCAAATGGATAGCCAAAATGATTGATAATAAAACTTTCAAGGAAATTAGTTACTACCTCAATTGTGCATTATCTACAAGCAATTGCTTCTATCCACCTAGTACAGTAATCAGTTGTGGTAAGAGTGTATTTGTGACTCGTAGAGGACGGTGGGTTTACTGGATTGATGAAGTCGAGTCCCCACTGAGAAGATGACCTTACCTCAACAACTGGATGAAGCAGAACAAAAAAATTCCTCTCCTTGGTGGTGGCAGTCTAGAAAACATGACAGGATCTAACATGGCTATGAACATCTTTGAATAGGGCCAGCCAATAATATCCAACTCATAGAATTTGATAGGTGGTCGATGGGCCAAATCCATGTCCCATTCTAAACTTGTCATTGAACTCCTTTAGCACTTCAGCTGCTTCTACTTTCCCTAAGAATCAAAGGTAAATTCCCTCATGATTCTTCTTATACATGGCTCCTTTCAGTATATAGTTGTTTCTTTTCAATTGCAAGGCACGTTTCTAGATTCCTTGTAAATGCAGCAGACACTTGTTGTTTAGCAGGTAGTATACAATGTCATTGTACCATTCATTTGAAGAGACATCCTCCAAGTGATACTACTGAACAGTGAGTTTTGGTTAAATAAAACTATATTCAATACACTTCAATTTTTCCAAAATTAAAACGAACATTTTCTTATTTCATCTCACAAAACTCTATAAGATTTATTATTTATTCTACCACACACATGCAATCATATATCAAATCCACATAAAGCAAAAGCTAGCAGCATCATAGTTTGAGATGTGACACATAATGAACCGGTCTTACACCTGATTGGGGGCAATTCCTTGACTTACGTCTTCATGGGAAATAACACATGGTATCAACCTATTTTAAAATCATCAAAATCCAAAAAAATCATAAAATCATCAAAATCCAAAAAAAAATAAAAATTATCAAAATAAAAATAAAAATCATAAAATCATCAAAATCCAAAAAAAATCATAAAATCATCAAAATCCAAAAAAATCATAAAACATCAAAATCCAAAAACATCAAAAACTTCAAAACTTCCAAAAATAGAGTCAGAGTCTGAGTCCGAGTCAGTCTATGTTAGGGTGGTTGAACTATGTTGTTCATGTGCATTTTCTACGTAGGCAAGGCTCATCTTCAATGGGCCCCTGAGACATTAGATTGGTCCTTTAGGTTTGTCCAAATAAAATCATGACTCAGTATTTTGTCAAATAAAGCATAGTCAAGTCACGTCGAACTATGAGGTCTCTGTGTGTATAACGTAGGGAAGGCCATCAATTGATGAGACCCTAAGGCCATAGGTCAGTCCTTTAGGGTTTGTCAAGTCTGGTTCTATTCTCTATCTGCAAGCAATCATCATTCCAACCAAATCATGAATCGACAAACAAACATAACAAACATATCCATCAAATCGTCAATCTTTCATCCTCAATCAATCAACCATCTTATCATCAATCAATTTATCAAGTCATTTGTCTTGTATCAGAATGTGGCATTATGTCATTTGTCTTATTCGGTCTTATCACTTGTCTTTTATCAGGATGCATCCTTCCTGAGATTAGACTTTGTCTTTGGTCAATCTTGTCATTCACCTTAAGCAAGATGTGTCTTTCTTACAGTTAGGCGCTTTATCAAAAAATGGTCACTTGGTCAACTTTATTAGATGTGTTACTTGCCTCCAATAGGATATGTCTTTCCTAACATTAGGCATCGTCACATTGATTGGTCATACCAATCACACTTTATCAAAATTAATTAATCTTGTCATCTTGGTCAATTAATCTTGCCTCAATTAGGATGTGTCTTTCTTGAAACCAAGCACAATCAATCAAATCAATTGGTCAACCTTTTTCAACTTATCAATCAATCCTTGTCAACTTATCAATCAAATTCAGTCATCTTGGTCAACCTAATCAATCATATCAGGCAATCTTATCAATATTCTTGGCAAACACTATCTTTTTGGAAAACACTTTATGGGTTTGGGTTTGTCTTATCTTTTTAATTGATTCTGGGTCATGTTACTAGTTACCTCGAGGATGTCATATTAAAGGATTTAGAGGAATGATGATGGATCATGATCTCTTTTCTTTGCTTGCTGTTTGTGGTTTGTCTTGGAAAAAAGACTGGGCTAATTGGGTCCTTAGTATGAGCCGAGGCATTCCTTGTCTTTTGGCTTTATCTTTCGACTCCTCATCTCTCACAAATGGTCACCTTGCACACCTTGGTCTATGTCATACCATGGTGTTTGTGCTCCATTTGTGAAAATTTTGGTGCTTGATGATGATAAATATAAAAGCATGTAAGTTGGTCCCTTGTCATTTCTCATATAACTAACCATCTCCTTTGTCCTTTTTCATGCTAACTTCCATCTCTTCCGCATTAAAATTTCTTCCATCTGCATCTTGACAGAGTCTTGTGACACACAAAAATATCTTGCATACATGATCATGTTAGGAAATAGCATAAGAGAGAATTATCATCATAGACAACATTATCATATCAAGCTACATATATTTACATAATAAAATACCAAAAACATAGAAATCATCCATATAACGTTAACATTTTATTGCATTACATTTTGTATTATGATTATGGTTAATTTCCATTTATCACATTGCATAACATTTCATATACATCACATTACATTAATAACATTATGGCATATCATATTATACATCACATTTTTCATTTATATTAAACATTCTCAATCATCACATTTTGCATCATATAGGCATCCCATTGCATCAACATTAAATGCATTTACATATCACTTTTCATTTATCAAATTAAGTCATCCATATTGCATTTATCATCCATACATATCATAAATGCATAAACATTCATAACATAATCATAAATGCATAACCATAAAGCATGTTAAACCATCATATAACTATCTAGAATGCATCAATAGACATTATAAAAGCATGAACATGCATAGCATAATACCATCATCAACATAAAAGATAATCATATAACACTACATATCATAAGCCATCACCAAAAATAATATCATATATTTCTCAAAATATGTTTCATAGCTACAATGTCAAGATGTGTTGTGACCGTCAAAAATGGAGCTCGTAGGCTCAATAATCAAAAAATATAGTGTCCATATAACATAATGTTAAATATGCTCTATCTTGAGGTACCTTGATCTCCTATCCTTGGGGAATCCTTGTCCTCCTGGCATGGTGAATCTCTGGCCTTGTGTTCTGTGGTGGATACCCTATCATATGGAGTAGCCCATCTCGCATTTGATGTCTCACCCTATATCTTGCTACGAGATCACCTACTGTGTGTCCTTTTATGGGTCCTACCCTATGAACCACTGCCAATCTATGAAAATGTGGGATCCCTCCTTTCCCATGGTACCACCCTCTCATAAAGGTCCCTATAATACTGCATGGCTCGATTGGCCCTGGCATACTCCTGAGCAACATCAACCAAAGATCCACTGTAGGTGGATGTAAACTCTATCATCCTCTGATCTGTTTGCTATTAGCTGATGACATCTAGGTCTCTCTTAGTTTGCAGTGTATCCCTCTTGGCCTTAAGGCTGTCCCTCTCTACTGTCACAGTCCTGAGCTCTGCCTCCAAGGTGTGAACTCGATCCTATAGGGTGGCTATCCTCTGCTTTTTTGACCCCTCATCTCCTCTGACCCCCACCTCCTCTGGCTCCTCATCCATCCCCATGATAATCCTCTCTTGGAGGACTCTCTTTGCCTCGTCCATCTCCACCTCCTCTCCATGCTCCTCCTATCTCCTCTCTTTATACCCCTCAACCTTCATCACCTCAACCTATGGTTATTCCAACTCTAAAGCGGGCATCTCAACATGCTGCTTTCCCTCTTACACTGTCACCTCTGCCACTGCCCTCACCTCAGGTTGATACTCCTCCATCTCCTCCTCCTCTCAGATTGGTGGTAACTATCTCACTGATCACTGTCCTCCATCTCTCCTCCTCCTGTGTCGATCTCCTCCCCAAATTCCTTGACCATATCCTCCTCCATCCCCTCCTCCTCCATCTTCTCATCCTCCTCCTCCCCATCCTCCATCTCCTCTCCCTCCACCTCTCGGGCCTCTCGGGCCCCTACCTTTGCGCTCTACGAGAATTGTTTGCTATGGATCTGTCAGCGGTATCGACTGATGAATCAACCACCAAGCATCATACTTTGGTGTGGTCCCTGCATCTGCATCACCTCCTCTCCAACCCCAGTCTAATGCCTGTAGGGCATCAGTCTCCTACTTGGCTATGGTCACAACTATTTATGACCCCCATGGATGAACCTCTTGAGAGGACCGTGCAAACTCAGATGTACCCACGAGAACACCTTGCCTCTCCCCGAACTGTCATATGACTCACTCTGGAAGATACATCTCAATGATGTGCTGACTCTAAACTATTTTCCCAATAGGGTACCTGGGTTGTCAACACCATGGAAAGTGACCATCCTCATCGACCCATAAATCATAGTCTCTATACAGTCTCCAAATGAAACTAGCCAATGTATCTAGCTTGTGCCTCCAATAACCAACATCTCCCACATGTGTCTGTGTAAATGCTCCTAGGCCCATATCGTAAGCAAAGTAACACCACAACTTAGGCTCTATCCTCCCCTATAAGCAATATCATGCAACTAAAAGTACAACATACCCAATAGGCATGGTCCCCATGCATACACTATCCCATCCTAGACCATCTCCCCGAGCATCTCTCCCCAGCCTACTGGGAAACCATGACCTTTGTGATTTGGAATCATCACCCCTACTATCAATGTGCATAACAAGCAATCATATCTATCGTACCTCTCTTCCAAGGTCTCTCATCTGATCTCATACCCCTGAATACCGAGATTTGCACCATAATTGCACTCATAATACTCATACATCGCTTGCAATCCTTGAGTAGGGTCGTACCATACCCACTCACCATGAATCAGAAGCCGTAGAATCCTGTAGACATCTTTGAGGGTGAATGTCACCTCCCCCATCAGCAAGTGGAAGCTGCAAGTCTCAGAGTGCCATCGCTCTGCCAATGTTGTCAACATGCCCCTGTTTTCCCTAATAATGGGCATATAGGTGACAGAATAAACCAAGATCAAGCAAAACCTATCTCTCCACCTTGTCAAGTTGGTCCCACAATTGAAATACATCTGTTCATGAATCCTATGTATAGATAGGAGGTAGATGAACCTGTAGTCATTAGACAAGCCATCATGTCACTCTAAAGTCTCCATTTAACCCTATTGGACCTAAGTTGACCAAGTCAAAATATATTAATATGGGGCAATTTTTAACGAGGCAATTACGTCGCTGTTTTGTCAAATGTGTCACACACATTTTCCACCAGCTTTCAACTATAATTACGTCGCCCATATTTCAAATGCGTCATTTTGTACAACACTTGCACTTCCAAAATTTGATTGCATCACTCACGACCGCATATGTGACTCAAAAAGTTAGTTGCATCACACCATTTCATGCGCTACGTCGCAATCGTCCTTGTCCTAGCCCTAAGTCAATTGCGTCATGATGAGATGATTGTGGTGAAGTGCTTCTCATTTACGTCGATCGTGCATGCGATTGCATCATAAAACCCTGTGATGCAATTGCCTGCTAAATTTTTTCCCTACCTAAATGCACAAAAAATCAAAACAATTAAAAGGCAGGTTTGTAGTACTCACCGGGGTGGGCACTTCCTTAGGTCGGCAGTACATACAAATGCAGTATGCTTGATGGGCGACATCTGGAACAAGTGACATCTTCACAGCAAAATCACTCAGAGCTCCAAATTTTTCTAAATTGGGAATGCACAAATGACCTATTTTCCCCATCCAATTGCTATTTATAGGCTGAAAATTAGGGTTTCCACCTATCTTGTCTATTGGGTGCACATTTTTCTGACTTTGACCTTTAATTTGACCCCCTTATCGACCTCAAAAATTAATTCCTTCATCACCATTAGATTCATCACGATCAAATTATCTTATCGGGACTATTTTCCAATTTTTTTGACAATTTGTAGAATTTTCTTGAGGGGGCATACTTATACCCTGCTTTCACCGGGGCATCTTTTGATTGAATTTATTTGACACAACATGATGAACTGCATTATGTCAAAGAGGGGAAAAATGTAGACACTAAAAAATGCCTTAGTCTACGAGCATCATTTTTCTTGGTCTTCATCTTCGCATAATTAAATAATTTTAATTATTTAATTATTCTTGATCACGTTCCTCCATTAATTAAGTAGTTTTTAATTATTTAATTAATTCATTTCTTCAACTTTATTCTATTTTGATCAATTAAATAAATAAATTATGTCGCTAATTCCCTTTCTTCAATAATTGAAAAAATTATTATTTATTTAATTATTTCCTTATCGTCATTCGTCTATAGTCAAATAATTAAAATTAATTATTAACTATTCCCTAATCTTTTAAATTCTTCTATAGTTAAGTAATTGTCAAAATTATTTAATTATCTCCCAATGCTTCCCTATTATTAAATAATTGAATCAAATTATTTATTTGATGCCCCTTTCCTATTTCCTCTTATTTAATTAAAATGATTTTATAAATTCTTTTAATTAAATGCCCACTTGTCTTTTCCTCAAATAAATAATTTATGACTCCACTTGTCCAGAGATTCCTTCTCATGAATTGATTATTTTCAATTTTTAATTCCTCCATATTCTTCCTCCACTATCTCATTTTCGAATCTCGGCCGTTGATTGTCTCTAGGCTTTGTCTAATCTTGACTGTTCGTTTTGTAACCTCCAACCCTCTGTGTTGCATGTATTCTCATTGTCGATCTTGGAATCTTTCTAGAAGATTGATCTCGTCCATCCATTCAAATGGTTGTCCATAAAATAAGCCTTTCTCCTTCATTTTTTCCTTAACAACCACTTATCTCCAACTTTCTTGCTTACAATTTACTGGTATTTGCATAAGTTAAACTACAAATATGAGGGCACATTTACAAAAGAAGAAATAGGAGAGAAAAGAGAAGTGATTCTACTTCAATGGGAAGTGATTTGTTTCTTTGTTTTCATTTTTCTCTCTTCATTTGATTATTTTATCTTGTTTTAGATTGGGTTTTGGCTTGGTAGTGTTGTGGTTGTCACTATAATCTAGGCTAGCTCATTTTAACCCGACTTACAATAGTTCCTTTGGGATTGAATTTTGTAATTTATAAATAGGCAATCAAAATTTTAATATTGAATTATAGTTCCATTGAGATTTAGAGTTAAGATTGTATTTTATAGTTTGCAAAGATACAATCAAACTCTGAATCCTAAATTGTAAGTCTATCGACATTCAAACTTGGGACTACATTTTCTAGCTCACCTCTATTGAAGATACATTCAATGTGGAATATATCAAGTGATTCAATCCAACTCCATGTTCTTAAATAGATGTTGGAGGGTCCTTCACATATATATAAATACTTTAGAATTAAAATTTGAAGATCAAATGTTGAATTGTTTCCTTCATATTCTCATTTTTATGGTTAGAACAAAACTACCCTTTACAATAGATTAGTGATTTCATAACCACTCATTTCAACAAATTGGTTGTTTCAATACCACCCCTTATAGGGAATTGTCAACTATGAAACCAACTGTGAACCCTAATTTCATACCTGCACATAAGCAACAAACAAACACATTATTAGATCAATATGCAAGGTTAAAACAAGGATTCCCCATGAAATCCATTTGCAATGCTTGAATAGGAAAGAAAATGAAGAAATGAACAAAGATAATAATGAAATCCTATTATAAGATGCAAACTCTTGATCCCATGGGGGAGTTGGTGCCAATTGGTGTGTCAAAATTGGCCCTTTCCCAACTCCTTTTTAAGCTTGATGATTTGATGAGTGATTGATCCACTTTGTTGATGAAGAACACGATGAGTTCTTGAGAAAACCTGCAATAACCTAGCTAAGATCTTGATGAAATGAAGTATAGTATACTTGCTTGATTTGTGGATGTTAGAATGAGTGGAAGAGCCTCTCATTTATAGATTTCCAAAATGGAAGAGAGAGTGGAAATGAGCAATGTGGGATCATTCAACATCCAATGGCCAAATGCCACTTGTCAAGATGTGAATGGTTGAGGAATAAGCACATTTTGGTCAATGTGCATGATAAATGCCATGAGATTCAAATTTGAAATTTGAATCTCACATGTTGGAGGGAGAAGGAAATGGAGTTAATGTCACTTGGCTCAAGGCTAAGGACATGTAAGAGGCATTAAATGACTTGTTGGAAGGACTAAGCCCATTTGAATTTGAATTCAAATTTGAGGGAATATTCCTCTTTTATGCCATGTGAGGGAAAATAGATGAATTAATAAATCAATTAAATTGATTAATTGGTGCAACTTGCAAAATCTAGAGGATTTTAGTGATTGAGATTAAATTAATCAAGATTTGGTCAATTTAATGAGGGATTAGATGATTTGAACATTTTGACTTAAATTGATGAATTGATTTAAATCATAATTGAGAGGAAATGATTAATTAAATAAATGATTTTGATTTATTTAACTAAGTGGGAAAATGTTAGATTAAATCAAATAAGGTTTAATTTATTTAATTTAATAAGGACTTTAGAGACTTTAATCAAATAAAATGATTTATTTAATTAAATAGAAACATAAGGTTTATTAAATTAAATTGATTAATTTAATCAATGGAGGAGAAAGACTTAATCAAATAAACAATGATTTATTAAATTAAGAGACAAAATATGATGAAAAGCTATGAGTATGATTTTGGAGGAAATGTTGTTAGTAATCAGGATTAAGTGTGCTGAACCGAATTGTACATTTTCCATGTTTACATTTTGCCCCTCTTTGAAGCAATGTACTTGTTACATTGATTCAAAGAATAAACTACTGTGATCAAAGTTCAAAATTTTCTCAATTTTTTCAAATGCCCCACTATCGCCTCAGCAAAAGGATTATGCTGATATATTGCCCCCTCGAGAGATTGAGCGGGAATGTTTGATTTTCGACCATGATAAAATGTGAGAGGAGTGGTTCTATTGATCAGAGGACAAAAAATAATTCTTTGATGTAGATAATTTTGATGATGTGTATACAGTCATCGACCATGGGTAGCCTCGTGTATATTTTGAGATCTCATACCTACTCTAGATAGAAATTTTAGTAAAGATAGAAGAATAAGATGGATGGAAGGAAGATCCAACATGCCTACATTATGAATGATGATGATGATTATTTGCTTACCAGGAGTTGGGATTTTCAAAGGGCCAATTACTTTATGTTTGATAACACACATTGGTACGATGCATCAAGGTATAAAGGACCAGGATGGAATTTTACCTAGTGTGATGGAATTTAACTCATCAATCAAATAGGAGTATTCCTATTCACACTTAGCATACAAAACCTTATTCGGGATGTAGTTTAGACATTCTAAACATCTCAGGCCAAAACATAGAAAAGCAAGCCTTCCTATGTGATCAACAAGGTACCTAAAACATCCTCTCTACAAACCAAACAAAGGATGGATGGCTAAGTTATTTTACAAGTGTATCCCACAAGCATAGTAGATAAAAGAAACAACAATATTTGCCCCATTCCTTTCTCTCTAAACCTATTTTTGTTTAGGAATCATCTAGAGGTCCTTGGAATGAGCACAAAATAAGATAAGCCAATAAAAGACCAAATAAAGGAAACCAAACAAGCTAATGTTATTCATACCACTAACCAAGACTAAACTATTGTGAGGTACCTGATGCTTATGTCCATCATGGGAAGGATTCATCCTAGAACATGTTGTGATTAGGGTTTTGATGGGACTGATTGGATGATAAGCTATTGGTACTCTGAGTTGACCAACTTGCTGGCTTACTGATTTAAACTTTCGAGACTTTGACGATTAGGGTGTTCACTTTTGAACTTGCTAGACTTTCTTCTGACTGACTCACCAAAGGGTGATGACAACGATTGATTTATTAGGAATGATGGAAGTCGCGGGTGAAAGCGAAATGAGATGGATGCACCATTTTGGATTTTTAAGATATTTTAAGGTTGTTTTGGTATTTTTGAGATGTTTTACAGATATTTTTGGTATTTTCAAGATTTACGACGAAGAGACTAACTTACAAACCTATCCTAGGGGTCTCAAGGACATGCCCCCGTCGTTAAGTGATAGAATACTTCGATAAAGGTAGGAAAAACTGACCTTAGGAATATGCCAAGTAGTACTATGGTGGAATATGATATGGGCGTCAGCTTAGGCTATGGTATGGATGCGAGTGGATGGGTGGATCGAGGATTAATGAAATGTGATGGAATGGATGAGTGAGTTGCGCAGATCCCGACGGATGGGGGGTGCTTTATTTACACTTGGTGCCTGTTTGCCAGATTTTACCAAGGTACTTGTCCAAAGTGCCACTGAAGTGGTTTTCACTAGAGGACAAATTTTTTTCTTTACTGTTTTCAATCCTTTTTCCGATTTTTCCGATTTTTTGTTTTTTTTGTTGTTGCCAAGACGCCTGTTTGCCAGGTTTTCATCAAGGTAACCATTTTTTTAGGACTTTTTCAGATTGTTTTTGTATTTTTGGTTTTATACCTAGCAAAATCTTAGGCATAAAACTTTTTGAGATGGGAGCTGTTAAGAGGCTCCTACAGAGGCTCGCCTTCTAGTGTTGCTAATTGATATGCTCCTGATTTATAGCTAGCTATGATGATGAAAGGTCCTAGCCAGTTGGGCTCAAAATTTCCTTTGCTCTCTAGATTTGGCACATTCTTTTGGTTCTCTTTCATCACAATTTCACCGACTTGGAAGGTGCGTTGCCTGATCTTCTTGTTGTAATTGCATTTTAGGCGATTTTGGTAGACTTGTAGATGATTTAGGGAATCCATGCACCATTCATCTAGTAACTCTAGCTCATTCAGTCTTGTGACCCTGTATTCCTCATCTGTGATGAGGTTTTGCAATGATATCCTTAGTGATGGGAGCTCGATCTCGATAGGGAGGATGGCTTCTGATCCGTAGACTAGGGAGAATGGGGTGGCTCCTGTTGGTGTGGTAGGCCCATAACGTGGGATTTAACTACAAATGCTAGTCATGACCAAAGTCATTGACTGTTTTCTTAAGGATTTTCACAATGGTTTTGTTGGTAGCTTCTGCTTGGCTGTTGCCTTGTGGGTAATATGGTGTGGAAAAGCAATGTTGGATTTTGAATTTTTCACACAAGTCACAGACATCTTGATTTTTGAAAGGTGTCCCGTTATCAGAGATAATGGATTGAGGGATTCCATATCGATAAATAAGGTAGTTCAGGATGAACTTGGATATCTACTTTCCGGTGATGTAGGTCATGGGAATTGCTTCGACCCACTTTGTGAAATACTTTGTGGTGGTGATGATGAACTTGTGGCCGTTGGATTAAGTGGGTGAGATTTTACCTATGAGATCGAGCCCCCATTGCGAAAAGGGCCAAGGTGTAACAATAGGATGTAATTCTTGAGTTGGTGCGTGAATGAGGTCTCCATGTTGCTAGCATTGTAGACACCTTCTAAAAAAATCATGTGCCTCTCTTTCCATTGTCGGCCAATAGTACCCGGTTCTTAGTAACTTCTTGGCCGAGGTCATACCACTCGAGTGTGAACTGCAAGTGCCATTGTGTAACTTAGTCAAAGTAGTTAGGGCTTCCTCAGGTTTTAAGCAATGTAATAGGGTTCCATCAATGCTTCTATGGAAGAGGGTTTCCTCTAGGATGACAAAATGTAAGGACCTTTTGATAAAGGTTCGTTTGAGGTTCGGGGTGATATCCGCTGGGAGAACTCCTAGTCTTAGATAGGTGTAGATGTAATGATACCAAAGATCACTGAGACCAATGAGTTCACACGCGTATTTTGACTCTAGTACCTCAAAAGTGGGTACGAGAAGATTCTCTACCAGGAATTCGTGTTTCAAGACATTGCAAGGGATATCTAGCAAGGATCTAATTGTTGCCATTGCATCAGCTGCTCTATTATTTTCCCTCGGTATTTTTTCAAAGGTGATATCAATAAATGATTCCTTGAGGCTTTCTTCCACTCTCTTGTATGGTGTGAGCTTATCATTCTTAGTTTGGTATGCATCGTTGACTTGGTTGATAATAAGATGTGAATCCCCATAGACCTTTAATACCATGATTTGCCATTGTGCTGCAATTTTGAGACCTATGGTTAAAGCCTCATACTTTGCAATGTTGTTGGTACAGGGGAAATCCAACTTGTAAGATCTTGGTATGCAATCCCCTTGTGGGGTGATAAAGAAGACACCGATGCTTGATCCATGTTGTGTGTGGGAACCATCAAAGTAGAGTTTCCAGTGATCATCTATACTGAGATTAAAGATGGACTCATCTAAAAATTCTGACATGAGCGGGTTCTTTGTGTAGATGGGAGCTTCTGCTAGCTGGTCCACAATGACTTATCCTTTGATTGCATTTCGCTCCACATACTCAATGTCATACTCTAATAGTATCATGACCCATTTAGCCATCCTTCTTGTAAGCATAGATTTTGACAGTAGATACTTTAAGGAATCTATCTTGGCGATGAGTTTGATTTTATGTGCTAGCATGTAGTTTCAAAATTTCTATGAAGTGAACACTACTACTAGGCAAGCTTTCTCAATGAATGTGTAGTTCAACTCATGGCCAAACATTATTCTGCTAATGTAATAGATAGCCCTTTCTGTTCCATTTTCATCGTGTTGAGCTAAAAGAGCACCCAGAGCTACTGCTGTTGCTAAGATGTATAAGATCAATGGTTTTCCTAAAATGGGTGGCATCAATATGGGTGGTGTGAGCAGATATTCTTTGATTTTGCTAAATGCCTGATCACATTTTTCATCCCATTTGTATGCTACTTCCTTGTGAAGTAGATGTGAATAGGCAATCTGTTTGTCTGCCAACTGTGCTATGAACCTCTGGATGGACTGGAGTCTACCTTGTAATCCTCTGAGCTGTTTCAATGTTCTTGGTGCTTCCATATCAAGGATTTCCTTAACCTTTACGGGATCCACCTCTATTCCCCTCATCGACACTATGTATCCTAGAAGTTTCCCCGATTGTACCCCAAAGACACATTTCTTGGGGTTGAGCCTGACTTTATACTTCTCCAGTTTGTCAAATATGTCACTTAGAGTTGCTATGTGGTTTTGTCTCCTCTTTGATTTTTCTAGTATTTCATCCACATAATATTTGACAGTTTTGTGTATCATGTCATGGAAGATTAGTGTCATGGCCCTTTGATATGTAGCCCTTTCATTTTTTAGCCCAAATGGCATCATATTCCAACAGTAGGTGCCCCATGGACATGTAAATGCTATCTTATGCTGGTCTTCTTTTGCAATCATTATCTGGTTATACCTCGAGAAGCCATCCATCAGTAATAGCATCTCATGTCTGGCTGCCATGTCCACTATCATATCAATGTTAGGTAGTGGAAAATCATCCTTAGGAAATGCTTTGTTGAGGTCTCTGAAGTCTGTGCAGATGCGGATGCCCCCATTTGGTTTTGAGACTGGTAAAAGGTTGGATACCCATTCTGGATAGTCAATTGGGCGTATCAAGCCAACATCTAGGAGTTTTTGTAACTCTACCTTGACTAGCAAGGCTATTTGGGGATGCTTTTTTCTTAACTTTTATCTAACCGGCTTCGCTCCAAGGTAAACAACTAAATGTTGAACCACCACTTTTGGATCTAGACCTGGCATGTCAACATAGGTCCATGCAAAGTTTACCTTCCTTTCTTTCATAAATGATTCTAGTAGTTCTTGTTCCTTTATCAGGAGAGACTCAGAATACAAAGTGATTTGCGGTGCAGTCTCCGTTCTTAAGTTAACAAGATTACATTGCTCTGCTAGGACTGCTGATTTTTCTTGATGTAGTACAGTAGGGGGGAGATCAAATCCTTCATCCTTTGATGCCTCAGAGAGGTTTTCACCATTGGATGCATCCTTTATTTTTACTATTTTTTGGTTAGAGAGTGCCACAGTGTGGTTTTCACTCAATAAATCTGAGCTTATTCTCGATATTTTTCTTTTGCGACTGAAGGATTCAATCGTCTCCCCATAATATGCTTAGGTGTCTAAAGTGATGTTAAAACCTTCCTTGTGATCCCCACACTGAATTGTATCCCTTAATCCCATAAATTATGAGAGAGCCTCATCATTTTTGAATGAGTCTAAATTTGGTGGTCCTCATTGGTCGTGATCAATGAGTTGAGGGTATATTAAGCTGATTTTGTGGGTTTGTTGGTTTGAATCAGTGGGTGAGGAACTAATCATTAGTAAGGGGGAGTCCTCAAAAAGCATGGGAAGGCCTATTATGGTATCATCATCGTCACTACCGACGCAGACATCAGTTACGTCAAAAGTGAAGTTTTCAAGTGGGATACCTGTGTATATGGGTGGTCTAAGGGTGGTTACTGATACCTAAGGGGAGGACCTAATTACCCTATTGGGAGTACCTTTGGTGCATACGGTTATACTTAGGGAAGTACATACGAGGCCAAGGTTTCACATTCTTCTTTCTGCAATGATGGGCTCCAACCGTCCATCACTATTCCTTCCAAGGCTTTGGTTTCTATTGTAGCTCATGCCAAGCATTATTTGTAGCCCTCTGTTGGCTTCATCCATAGGTAATGTGGGTGTGGGTTCTGCAATGTGACCTAGGAGATTGTGGTAACTCTCCTACAAAAAATGCACTCTTCTTCATTTTGTAGTCTCCGCATCCATTGTCCTAGATCATGATTTTGATGTCAGATATGTCAGGGATGGCAGGTGTCTCTATCATAGAAGTGGAGGCTAGGTTAGCTAGGTTGATGTATGCAGTGGATGGGCCTTCATCATTTTTTGACACTTGGGGGATTTTATAAAAATTGGCTTCCAAGTTTTTGCAGTAGGCGAATGGTTCGGGATCCCCGTGTATTGTGACCTTATTTTGGTGCAAGAATTTGATGCATTGGTGATATGTTGAGGCCACTGCTTTCATTCTGTGCATCCATGGATGCCCTAGGAGGATGTTATATGGTAATTCGAGGTCGAGGACCTGACAGGTAGTCTCCATGGTTGCTGGTCCCACTTGGATTGGGATTTTAATAGTGCCCTGAGACACTCTTTCTTGATCATCATATGCCCTTATTGTGATGCTCTTGTTCTTTTTAATGGAATCCTCATCGAATCCTAAGTTCTTTATAAGTTTGAGAGAGAAAATATTAAGGCTTGCACCTCCATCCACAAGGACTCTTTTAACTTTGTTTTTGTGGACTAACACTTGAAGGTGAAGTGCCCAGTTATGAGATGGCTGCGGGGGGAAGTCTTGGTCAGAGAATGTAAGGAGATTCAGGGTAATGATATTACCAACCATAGCCTAAAACTATTTTGTATCAAGAGTGGCGGATACGGTGGATGCTGCTAATGCTTCATCAAGAATTTGCCTATGGGCAGTGGAGATTTTTAACAGTTCCATGATGGAGATCTGTGCGAGAGTTCTTTTCAGCTGGTCGATGACATTATTGTCATAGGGGATGGATTTTGTGTTTGAAGTGGGGGTATTAGATGGTTCCCTTGTAATGGTGACCTTTCCACCACGTGTGGTGACTCCATAGTCGGTGTTGACGCCCTTGACATTAATGACCATGACCATTTCATTGATACATGTGACTATCTCTTCATATACTAGATTAGCACTAGCATATTTTTGCTTGCCTTTGTTGTTCCCCTGACCATTTCCTTGATTTTGGTTCGACATCGGATTTGTGTATATTTTTAGATGTTGATTACCGACTGGTTGCTCAACATTGATGATCTTGTCTTCGATGAGGTCTTGGATGATATTCTTCAACCTCATGAAATTCGCGGTGGTATGTCCCTTGATCTTGTGAAAGTCACAAAGGAGATTTTCATTATACCATGGAGGTTTGGTCATGGGTTCCATGCATTGATCGGAGTTGGAGACTTTGATTAGGTTTTCCTTGACCTACTTCTTCATTATGGACTCGATGGATTCCCCAAGAGCCGCAAACTTTCACTTGGGAGGGTATTTGCCTCGGGGAGGTGGTCCTCCTTGATTTCCCAAGTTATTGATTTGGTTGGTGGGAAGTGGTTGTTGTTGTGCTACTACTGCATTAGTTTGCACATTATTGTGATTGTGATTTTGTGGTTGGTGGTGAGTTTGGATGTTCGGTTTGGGAGTATTTATGACCACTTTAGCATTGACCATGCCGTCGTTTGTGATGTTTTTGTTCCTCGACCATGTTCGAGGTTTATCATTATAATTGTTGGACGGGCGGTTATCTTATGGTGGAGTAAATTTTGATGTGCCTCCTCGTGTAGTAAGGGCTCTTTCTATGTTGATAACCTTTGGGATCAATTGATCGTATGATGTGATGCATTGCATTTTTAAGTAGAATGCCAAGTTTTCATCTAGATTAGATATGATCGTGCAAACTTGTTCTTCTGGAATGGTCCACTTGCTATGATTGGCCTTGGATAGCCATCTTTGCAAGAAGGATGCAAACAAATCTCCTTTTCCTTGTTTGAGTGTTGATAGTTCTTCCAGACTAACGTCTGCTCCCATGTTGAAAGCATAATTTTTAAGGAATGCTTCCACAATTTCTTCAAATTTTTTAATGCATGTGGGTAGATGAGAAAACCATTCCATGGCCAAACCAGTCAGACTTCGGGGGAAAAGTCGTATTAGATATGTGTCATCATATGCAACCTCCATGCAATGCACCTGAAATTCCCTGACGTGGTTTTCAGGGTTACCCGTTCCATTATACTTGTCGAATTTGGGGATCTCAAATCCCTTTGGGAATGGTACCATTTTGAGACTTCTGTCAAATGGATAAGGGCACAAGTTGCTTGGTGTTCTGGTTTTTTTTCCTACTTGGAGGTCCAACACCTACTGCGAGAGAATTTTGATTTGCGTTGTGACATCGTTGTGCGGATCAAGAGGTGGGATGAATGTGTTTTGAGGTGTTTGATTGGTGGGAGGAGTACTGGTGGGAGTTTTTTGCAAGCTCTACTATGCATTCAAGGCCTGTTGGTATGCCTACATTTGCGTCAATAACGCCTGTTGTTGATCTTGCTACTGTTGTTCCAACAAAGCTTGTTGTTGGTCCATTTGTTGTTGTTCCCATAAAGCATGTTGTTGGTCTAGCTGCTGTTGCGCCAACAAAGCTTGTTGTTGGTCTAGCTACTGTTGGGCCAACAAAGCTTGTTGTTTAGCTTGCTGCTGTGCCTTAAAGTCTTGCAGGGCTTGTTGGTATGCTTGCCGATGGATTTCTTGCAGTTGCGATTGGTATTCTGCTTGCGCCTATTGCTAGGCTTGAGCTTGAGCTTGTGCTTGTTGGGATGCTTGAGCGACTTGCACAACTTGTGCAGCTTGTTGGGCAACTAGTTGTGCTTGTGCTTGCTGAGCAGCTTGTTGGTTTTGTTTCAGTATCCTCTGATGATTGGCTTTTTGGATGGTTTGGATCAGGGTGGTGAATGAATTCGTCACGTTAGCTTTTGGTGGGATTGGTGGTAGATTGGGAATGATGCCTACCATTGTGAAGGGCGAAAGGGTTGTGTTGGTGGTCAGGATTTGAGTTGTTGGAGGTGTGGTTGAGATGCTCAGTCCTTGAGAAGGTATGTTTTGAGAGATTTGCGGACCAACTGATGTATTGGTTGTGGTGACTTGAGTGGTTGCCGCTTGTTATTGCGATGCTGCAGGCAAGAGGAGAGGATTTGATATGATGATCAGATTGCCTGGGTTTGAGAAACTAGATGTGGGTAAGGGGGGGAGACCCGATCCAATAGGTGATGTGGATGTGAGTGGTAATTGGGGAAAGGGTGGTAATTTCCCCGGGAAGGAGAACGGGTCAACGAATCCTGCTGCTCCAAACAATCCACCTTCTCCTTGTGGTAGAGAAGTTTATATGTTTAGTGGATAAGCTGGTGTTGCACGGAATGAGGATGAATCTACGTGATTATGGAAGGTGAGTGGGATGTATGGGTGTGATGGATTCACCCGGATAGAGTTTTTGGTGTGGTGTTGACACTTACCTCTTTGTTGTTTATAAGGTGATGCTGTTGTAACTCTCAAAACATTGCACTTCCTTTGTTTACAATTGGTGAGATTGGTGTGATTGTCAATATGGTTTGAGGCATTTATTGAGTGATATTTAGAGTTGACATTGGGGATGTGTTTGTAAGAGGCCTGTCCATACTAGTGCCTATGTCAAGGTTAGAAGGGAACTGGACCCCTCCTTTCGTTAACATGCGTAAGTATTTAAACATGACATTGACAATTTTATGATTCTCTGGATTTTGAACCATTTCTAGCATTTCTGATTGTGTCATTCCCAAGTCCTCATTTGTGATGTCCTCTTCATAGATTTCCTCTTGAGGATTTTGTGATGGTAGAGGAGAGCTGCTTGGAGGATTGCTTGATCCCACAAGGTTTGTTTCAGTGGTTACTTGACCCAAGTCACTGGAAGTTGATATTTTGTTGATGTTTTCCATGTTCCTCTTGTGTTGTGATCTTGTTTGGACCATAAAAATAGGGATCGTTTGATCTTAATCTTTAAGGCCCAAAAGATAAGAACTAGGGAAAAAATCAAGGATCAAAGGGGTGGGGATGATGATGAGATAAATGAATGAAGTGAATGAGTGAAACCTTTGAAGAAATTTTTAGGGGTTATGCTAAAATTTAGGGCTTGGATTGATTGTGATGGTTTGACTAGGTGTATTAAGTCAAACAAGATGGTAGTGAATTTGTAAACCCTAGGAAGCTGTGTTATCCTAGGGAAAACTCGTAAAAGAGAATGGATTGGCTAAGTGTGTCAAGCCAACCAAGGTGATCATGAACTAGTAAATTTCAAGAAGTTGCGTTATCCTAGAGGTAAATTTGTTCAAGAGATTTGACTATTTGGCTAGGTGTATTAAGCCAAGATAGAGATGCTGATTTAGCCTTTAAGTTTAGCATGGATGATTTTTCTAAAGTTCTCAAAAGTTTGTTGATGGGGTGAGATTTGATTGATGGAGAGACGGATGAGAGTGACAACTTTGATCCTAGACTTTGAACTAGACACGACTCTATTTTTTTTTACAAAAACTTGGTATTGAAGAACATGCTATACTTCCTATGTGAGGAAATAAAACCTTTCAAAAAACTCAGGTTTCTATTGATAATAAAATGCATACAAACTTGGGTTGTTTCTTGAAGCCTTCTTATAGAAATTTTACACTAGTCTTTCTCTAACTTCAAGGAGAATTTCAAGACGTTGTTCGTAGGCTTTTAGACTAATCCTTTTGAATCTTGGTTTTGGGATTTTGACTTTTTGGGAAATCATTTGAGACAACACATGTGAGGTCCAATTTGTCTTTTATCTTTCCTTAGTGAGTTCCTTTTACCAAAAGCACATTCTTGATTATGTTTCAAACTGTATGTCTAATGTCCTACTTTATTTTCATCCTACAAGGTCCATTATGTGGAAATCAAGGAAATTAGGGCAAAAGTTTCCTAGGTTTAGTGAAAACAAATGATGATAAAATCCAAGCACTTAGAAACCTCTAAGGATATGATCCCTAGGGAAAGCAAAAGTACTTAAATTCGTCAAAGGATATTTTTTTCCTCCAAGGGGTTTGAAATTTGGATCTCTTTGTGAATTTTTGTTTTTCAATTGTTTTGAGGACCAAGCAATGTATTTTTCATTTCCAAGCACATGTACAACCCTAGGATGAAGAGACAATATTTTGTTGGGTTCCCACTTGGATGAATCCAGCTGCGCATATTCTGTGTGGATGACTAGATGCTTAACCACACATGCTCCCCCTTACAGTGCACACACTTCTCAGGTCAACCAAGCATCAATACCCATGAATCTCCCATGGAATACTTTTCATTTCTACAACAAAATTGAATGTATAACATGGGGTGGCTTCAAAGGACGTGACCTTTTGCACCAACAAAATAGATAAGGATTTGGCCTTCTAAACAAGAGTTTTAATTCGAAATTTCCATTCGTGGAGATTGACCCATGTAGCGAGAGACCATTGCTTCCCTTCTCATCAGAGCCAATCACGTGATATTGGATTTTGTTCTAGTACCCACTTTTATGTCTCGGCTGGAAATACACTTGTCCTTAGTGTGTTACTGGTTGGGTCATTCCCTTGTGTGAGTAATTTTTCCCACAAGGCAGGTCCGCTAAGATAAACAAAAGTGAGTAAACATATTTGTAGTTCTATCAACCTTTGTTTAGATACAAATGGAGAACACACACAATAAGCCTACTCACACTCACAAGATTGGTTTAATTTTAATCCCAAAATGAAGTGTGGAGGTAATTTTTTTATTCAACTTAAGATCACCAAAATAACTTTTGATTCTCAAGATCGCCATGAGGCATGAGAGAAGTGCATACGTCCTTTTGATGATTTTATTTTGAATAAACAATTACAATATAAAACAACACTTGATCATTTTAAGTCCACAAAGGAATAAATGAATTCATTTTAAAACACTAAATCAAATGTGAAGTTGCCTTGTTCAATTGTTAACCTTTAAACAAAATCTAGTAAATTTTCCTAAGGTTCTTTTTAATCCTTTTGTCTTGTTCTTTTTAGAGCCCAAATTGAAATCTATTGAATCCTAAAAGCTTTGAAGAGATAAAATCCTTAAACTTGGAATTATAATTGCTTCCAAGAGTGTCTAAAGACACTTGATGATACAATAGAAAAATGATGTCATGAGAAGCTTTTATTTTGTTTCCTCCTCCCCTTTTTGATTTTCTAACCTGAAAAAATACTCAAAATGTTAGATGAAATCAAGAAACAAGAAGGTACAAGGTTTACATGAATCATTAAGCATAAAAATCCTAAAACTTAGACCAAGTTATAATGTGATTTGACTTTATATGTAAAATTTATAATTTTAACTCTAATAAAATTAATAAACACGTACACCATTGGATAGCTTATGAAATTATACCCCATTTCAAAAAAAAAGCATCAAAAAAGACCTTCATATGACCAAGATATCATCATTTTAAAAACTGACTGTAAAAGTGCAAAAACAGAGGTCTATTCGCAAAAACAGAGCGTAAATGTGCTAAAAGAAGGCTTGTATGCGCTAAAACAGGTGCCAAATGCTCTAAAACAGCTTACAAATGCGCTAAAACAGTTTGCAAATGCGTTAAAATAGTCTGCAGATGTGCTAAAAAATACCACGGATGCGCTAAAACAAGGATTAACGCCCAGAACTGTAAAAAAACAATGAAATTTTGAAAAAAAGTGCTAGATTTGCGATTTCTTGCCCTCCTTCTAGCGCCAAAATGTGAACCCTAATTTCATACCTGCATATAAGCAACAAACAAACACATTATTAGATCAATATGCAAGGTTAAAACAAGGATTCCCCATGAAATCCATTTGCAATGCTTGAATAGGAAAGAAAATGAAGAAATGAAAAAAGATAATAATGAAATCCTATTCTAAGATGCAAAATCTTGATCCCATGGGGGAGTTGGTGTCAATTGGTGTGTCGAAATTGGCCCTTTCCCAACTCCTTTGTAAGCTTGATGATTTGATGAGTGATTGATCCACTTTGTTGATGAAGAACAAGATGAGTTCTCGAGAAAACCTACAATAACCTAGCTAAGATCTTGATGAAATGAAGTATAGTATACTTGCTTGATTTGTGGATGTTAGAATGAGAGGAAGAGTCTCTCATTTATAGATTTACAAAGAATTATAAGATACTTTTTAAATTATAATGTTAAATAGATTATAAATTAGAATATTTACCTTTTAATTTATAATTTGCCAGTTTTTGGAATTATTATTTTTAATTAGAGTTCATAAAATTAAAGTTTATCTTTTTAAATTATAAATTATAAAATCTAATATTATAATTAAAAGATATCAATTCAAAATAAAAAAATCATAATTTTGTAAATTCTAACGAAGCCTAATTTTACAAATTTTAACATTAAACCAATAATTTCTAATTTTACAAACTCTAATTTTAAAACAAACCAAAATTTTATAATTTTTTTTTTAAACCTTAATTTTCATATTATGAAACTTGTATTCTATTTTTTCAAACCCTACTTATGAAATTGACAAATTTGAGTATTTCAAAATCAATTTTGATTAATTTTTAGAACACTAATTTTATAAACTTAAAATTTGAAAAGTCTAAGTTTAAAATTAGTAAACTTTAATTTTGTAAATTCAAATTTTTAAACTAATAATCTCAAATTTTAAATGTCTAATTTTATAAAATTTATTTTGTAAAACTCTAGTTTTTGTTACCCATACATTAAGTTAATCACATAAACATAAATGAAAAATAAGGTAATAATATATAATTGTTTCTTCATTTTAGCACCCATTCTTGTTGAGGATCTTCACACCTCCTCTTCCATGATCTTATTTGTTGCAACAATTGAACCTCCAACTCCACTAGTTGACCTTATTAACATTCCTATAACCTCAACTATCTTTACTTGATGAAATTGTCCAGATGTCATGTTGAGTTATAATGGTGATTGATCATCGCCTCTTTTTTAACATTTATAACTACTCCTATCCTTATATGTATATGATTTTGATGTATTTAGAGGTGATAAATAAGTATTTATGTGTTTTTTTAGATTGATGCAACTAGAGATTTTTGTGATGATTTTAATTTTTTTAAATGCAATTTCAATTTATTAATATGTTTTTTTAGAATATAGATCATTCTATCTTTAACACATTCTCTTGAAATCAAAACCTTAATTTGCTAGATGTAGTTGTTCACAACTTCCAATGGATTGAGCTACAAAATATCCCTCTCCAATTGTTGAATTCACCTCTCCAATATTAGGCGTCTTAGGGATTTTTGAAGGTAGAGGACAAGAGATTTACCCTTTTGCACTTGAATGTGAAAATTTTGATTTCTATCAAACCAAAGAAATATATTCTAGAGGTTATTTGTTTTTAATTTGAGAATAATATTTTTAAATTTTTTTTAAATAGGAGGGATTAATTCTTATTTTTGATGTAAGAGTGATGTACATGTTAGAAATTATTTCCTTTAATTAAGGTTGATATTTTTTCCCTAATTTTGATTATATTGTCCTTCCTACATAAAATGATTCCAAACTTTTAGTTTGTTGAGTGTGATGAGGGCATTACTAATTCCAAGGAGTATGAAGTAATTTTAGCTCCTTCCACCTCTAGTGGTTGAGAAGGTGAAACCCCATGATGTTTCTATTGTCTTAGCTCCATTGAAAACTATTTATAATGTTGTTGATAACACATGAATTTATAGCAATGTTCTTTTAGACTTTTATGCTTCTCACATACTCCCAAAGGTTGAAGCCTCTAGTAATATGTTGGTTGTTGTCACTCTATTTTTGTAGGTAACTCTTTGAGATTGAAGATTGATCATCCAAAATTCATCTTGAATAATAAGAATGGTTATTGAATTCTTCCCATATTGATATTAGAAAAAACATTAACATTGCAATTATTTTAGATAATATGATAATCAAAACTAAAAATAGAAAACCTAAACTAAGTTTAAGAATAGATAGAAAAAGAAAAGCATCCTAATTATTTTGGAAGACTACAAAATACCTAAATCCTCCCTGTCCCCTCCTCCTTGATAAACTTATATTATATGAGTTGGAATATGAGGGGTTAGATGAAATGGATATAAAGACCATAGTTAGAATGTTCTCAAGTCAAGGAACAAAATTGATAGTCTTTTGTGACAAAGTAGTGGGTTTCTCTTTGGAATGTGCTTTAAAAAACAATGGGAAAGGTTGGTTTTTTTTTCTAATAATCATGAACAGGGAAGGGGGATCCGCTAGAAACTGGGATTCTTTTGTTTCCATTAATGGTGAGAACTAGGGGAGAGGACCTAGTAGTTGTGTGCCCTAACTTCACACCTCTCAAAATCCTACGTGGAAATTTCAAATCACTCCAAATTTTTTATAGAAGCTTACATGGCAAGTCCCCTACTTATAACTTTCATTTCAGGGCCACATCATCAAATATGATGCCACATCAACATGATTTTTGTCAAGGTGTCCAAAAAGGCCCAAAAAAAAGTGCTACCAATACTTGTGCATTCACATCATGGGTAGTTGAGCGCGGATGTGGCATCACATGATTGGTTGCTTTTTAGATCAAAGGGATACATTTTATTTAAGCTAGGGTACTTATGTCAAAACTATTGAGCAATATATAAACAACTACGATCACAACTATTGGGAATTATATTAACAACTACTATTACAACTATTGAAACATGCTCAACTACTAGGTCCTCTCCCCTAATTGGCCTATAGTTGATAGAATCCTTCCTAATTTTGCTCTCAAATAACCTGCGGTGCCTTCTCCAACCATAGCGGTAGCTTCATCGACCATTTCGGTTCAAATTTTGTGTCAAATAGATCTACAAATGGTGGAAGCTTCATGGTCGAGCCCCATGACAAGGAGGGTCTGTTAGGGTGGGGTCTCGTGGGGGGGCTTCAGGATCTATTTTTAAGGAGTTGGAGGTCTCATGAAGTCAATTTTTTTTTACTACAGGATTAATTGGAATCCTTTTCTAAAGAATAGCAACTCCTACCTTTTAGGACTGCAGATTTGAGGGGGTGAAAATAAGGTGGGGTTGGAGATTGCCCCTATAATTTAGGAATTTTATCTTCCATTTGTCAATCATCTCAAATTTTAGATCCCCGCCAAAAAACAATTGGAGAGAACAACAGAGAATAGTGTGTGCACAACACCAACTAAGTTCATGGGACCACTAGCTTCCTTAAAATTTGGAGCTTAATATTTTAAGCTGAAGAGTGCTAATAAATTCATGAGACCACCAGCTTAAAAAAATTCCTAAAAAATTCTCAGCAGCACCCCCTAAAATTTTTCAAGAAGTCCCCTCCATGGGACTCCACCCTTAGGCATGCAGGTCTCGAGTTCCTCCTTCAACTTCTTTGGGCTACCATTTCCCCTAGGCTTAGGGTACAACCCTCGCTTTCAACTATTCTTCCACACTCTAAGGCGCATATCATAGGTTCTCCAAAATGCGGGTACACCATTGGAAAATCATTTTTGGGATTTTTTTCTCAAGATCTCATTCTTCTTTGATTTTTAAATATTCTTTCACATTTTCTCAAATTTAAAATGGATCTCTCCAAACAACTATCAACAAAAATATGGATGGATTTTGGCACAAAGATTTGGAAAAAGGTAGAAATTGAAGGAATAACATTTAGGTTCAGACGATTTTATATAATACGGCAAGGTGGACAATTGTTAAAAATGTTTCATGAATTTGGACAAAAATGGAGGAGAAAGTTGTGACATTTGAAGAGAATTTTTAGCTCGATCCTAGTAACCTAATATTTCAAGAATCTTTGGCCAATGCTAAACATGAGTTAAGGTTCCATCAAAATTATTTGACCCAGGGGACTAGAGTTAGGTCTAGAATGAATTAGCTCAGTTGTAAATAGGAAGGGATTGGATATGAATTTAAAATTCTCAAGAAATTATTTGAGGGTTAGAATGAATAAGTTCTACTGAGATTTGAGGGTTAGTTTGTTGTGAACTTAGAGAAACCAACAAGGTTTTTCTCTTACATATCTTTATTTAGTTTTAGATGTTAGTAATGTAGAGATTGAGAATTGTAGGAATGTGTGTAGCAAGATTATCCCTAAGAAATTGGAATTAGAAGTGGACATTTCTTTGGATGAGGTGGTTTATGTTATTGACTATCTTAGTAATCATAATTTTGTTGTTGTTGTTGATGGGATATTAGTTGAGTTTTACAAGGTTAATAAATACTATTTTATAAATGATCTTTTGAATGTCCATAGGATGCCTTTCAAGGTGAATTTTTATTGCAAAGATATGAAATAAAGTATTTGTAGTGTAGGATTTTTGACCTTGTTAAAGAAATACTAGCTTTATTTGAGGGTGATTTTAAATCACCACACTTAGATTAACTAAGGTTTTCTTTCAAACCATAATCTATTGACCAAATTTAAGTAATTAACCCTTTCCAAATATTTTAAATTTAAAATAGAAATAGATTTACTAAAGGAAACTAAATTACTTAAATAAAATAAAGTGGTGAATATACAAAATACAAAGAGACTGAAATCACATTTTAAATATAGATGAAAAGTATTGAAATTGAGGAACTTTGGATAGAAAATAGGAGATATCTACCTCAAACATTAGTGCTTTGTGAGGATGTCTGCACGGCACACTAACACCCCATATGGGTGAAAAATTGAAAATTCTATTTTATTTAGAAAAGTAATGACTACATGAAAATCCAAATGAAATATGAAAAATAACAAAATAACTAGTATTTAAAACAATAATATAACACTGTGACAAATCAATCTATTGAAAGAAATCACTCAAAATGAAAAAAAGGTGAAGGGTGAAGAAGATCACCAAATAAGCTACAAACCTTACACTTATTCTTCAACATGAACCTGTAACACAAAAGGAAAAGAAAAATGCATTTGTGGTTGTTTGAGGATTTGCCTAAGTCAAATCATTTTAATTTTTTGACCTCCACAACAACCTAGTTTTTATAGTTTTTGGAAGAATGAAATAAGTTAAGATATACTAAACAAAATGCAACACAATGATAACAATGTTACAATGGGAACAATCCAAAATTCCAAAGCTATTAACACTTATGAACAACAATGGAGGAACTAAACAAAAATAAGAGATTGGATTAAGCGTACAAGAACAAAATCACCTCCAAGCAATGAAGATGAACAATGTTGGCATATAGTAAATACTTCCAAACCTCCACAAATATAGTGGGTTGAATGAGAAATTTCACATGTAAGTACACTAGTAAGAGTTTCAAAAATTCAACAATAGAGATAGCTATAGTTTATTGATAGCTTGAAAGAGTGTTGTGAGTGTGAGAGAGACATAGAATTGAGATAATGTGTGAGAATATTCATCCAAAATGAGGTCAAAAAGGAGCTAAGAGAAATGACAGTCATTCAAAATCTTCATTATGGAAGTTATATTTTATGGATTGAACTTGGTAGAGGGGAATTAAATACTCAAAATGGTCATTGAAGGTGCAACTTGTCATGGGATGCTAGTCCATTTCTTGATCATCCACATATAGTACTAGTGTTTACACAATTTAGACCAAACAAAGGCTCAATAAGATAAGCATGAAACAAAAAATTATAAATCTACATAGAAATAGTGCTAACATATTGGTATTTAGACGATTCAAATCAACATATCAAAGTGAGTGTAGAATACAACATTAAATTTTAAGGGTATTCAATTTTTGATGTTATGGTATTAATAAAGTGTCATGCCCAAAAAATTGTAATAAAAATACAGTTAAGGAGAAAACATGACTATCAAATTTCGCTCAAGAACATTTACAAAACTCTCAAAGCTTCTACCAAAGAAGGCACTACAAGGACGCATACAACATTTGACCAGTTATAGTTTAATATATTTAGTTAGACAACTAAATTGCTTACACAATACTAGGAGGGTTTCAAAATGGGGACATGGAAATCAAATCATCAAGATAGACTTCACTAGTCCTACAAACACATTCATGATCCAAAAACACAATCAAGTCACGAGCTATGCCAATACAATATATCAATATTAACTCAAAGTAATGAAAAAAAAGCAAACCCTAGGGGCCAGACTTAAATTTATTTTTATTACAAATTTTTGGGCATGACATAAAGTTCTTCTAAAAGATACTAATTAGACCCTTATTAATAGTTAGAGGTCAATCATTGTTTTGAATGTTTCCTACATGATTGTAGCTAATATGCTTGTTGTGAGGATTCAAAAGACTCTCAAACTAGTTTTGTGAAAGGTGGATATGTATTAGACAATCTCATTCTAGTTGAGAAGGAATGGAGTTGGCAAAGGTGTCTAGGCAAAATGTTTGTATGGTCTTATTAGATTTTGAAAACATTATAGGATTGAATGGCCATTTATCCTTTTGAGGCTTAGTACCCATGGATTCAAAGGTATATTTAGCAAGATGATGGATATTTTATTTCATGATTTCTTAGCCCAAGTTTAAATTAATGGACCTTTCATAAACTCTTTTGATTTGTAAAGGTATATTAGGTAAGGATGCCTTGTTGCCCCCTCATTTGTTATATTGGTTGAATTGCTTCATTATTTATTTTGAGATGCCTCTATTGATCATCTTGTGAAAGCTATCTAACTTCTTGATAGTTCAAAATTGTTAGAGTTGCAATTTGTTGATGATACATCTCTTTTTCTTTCTTGGAGATTGAGAATTTCTATAGGATTCACTATAGACTTGGTACTTATCATACTCATTTTCCTAAACTCTCTTCTCAAGAATTTGTTATTCTTAATTGACTTATTGAGCTACCCACTTATTCAGCAATGTACAGTAGGAATGGGGTGGGTCATAGAAGTTTCTTAGATACCTAGGGATTCATTTTTCTCTTGCCCCCACATGGAATGAGATGTGGCTATGGGTTTATTAAAAATTGAGAAAACAGTTTGATAAGTTATAGGGACATTCTTCCTTTGTCTAGTAAATTTTATGCATGTTAGAAAGTGTTCAATTTTGTGTAATTCTCATATGGAGATGTTGCATAAACCAATAAGAAGCTTCTGATGGTTGGATGAATGCCCAATGAGAAAAGGAACTAATTGCTTGGAATTGATGTTATATTCCCAAGGATTTGGGTGGGATGGGGTTGGGGAATTTGAGATCACCAGAGGTAACCTTAGATGTGAAATGGGTTATCAAAGACTTACAAGGGGGAGATCCTTGGAAAGTGTTGATTAGACTCAAATTTTGTATTTTAGTCTCCAAGAATAATAGGAAATGGAAGGGGTTGCACCCCTTTGTCTTTATTTTGGACACTTTGTAGTGAAAGTTAAGGGATCTCCATTTTTTGGAAGCATTAAGAAGGCATGTATTTTTTTGGACATTTGTTGATAAAGTATGGTTCCAAATATATTAAGAGTGAAATTTTTTGTTAAGGTTCCAAATATATTTGGTGGAATTTCTCATATAGCAACACTCTATTGTCATTAGTTAGAGGGTTCTTTGCTAGAATGTGGTTCCCCAAATTTTGGTGGATATCTTTGAGCATAGGGTGCTAATTTATTTGAACGAGTTGCAAGCTAGATTTGATATTCTTGATTCCTATAGGAGAAAATATCTCATGCTCTCTAAGTTTTCTTAGAGAATATCACTACATGGTTCTCTTTCATACAACACTAATATCCAGGTGAATGTTAAGTGGGTCGATAGTCCACCACCGCTTGGGCTTTCTAGCAAGATTCTATATGAAAATTTATCCTTTTCTCATGATATTTTTTGTTTTTAAATGATAAATGGGATATAAAAGGTTTTTAAAACTTGGAAGAGCATATTGTTATTCAATTTTTATTCTTGGTTTGAGCCTAATAAATCTTTCTTTAGATGGTTTATTTTCCTTTAGAAGCTTGTTGTAGGTTTTTTTTTCCCCCTATGTTGGCTTCTCTATATCTTTGTGTCATGGCCTTATGTTTAACATTGTGGAGTCTTGTTTTCATGTTTTTTTTATGAGTGTTTGTATCCTAAGGTTGTTTTGAATTATTTTCTTAAATGTTGGACTGTGTGGTCCTATAAGGATTTTATCTCTTGTTCTAGTATTTTATTTGGTTATACTGAGTCTCCTAGTAAGTCATGTAAATATTAAATTATAATTTTTGCTAGTTTTATCAATTGAAGTGTTATGTTTTTTTGAAGGCTAGGAATAGTGAGATATTTTATGACAAAAAAATAATTTGTTTAATGTCTATCAAGAAGTTATTTTTTTATTGTTTCTAAGTGTCTCAAATGTTGAAGGTGTCTGAGAAAGGATTTCAAAAGATACTACTAAAACAAGGTCCTTTGACTATTCACAAGGAGGTTGTGGAGAAGGTAGAATGGTGGGTTCATGTACTGGATATTGAATATCACTCTCCTAATTACTTTCAAGATTACAATGTGTAGTTTAATTATGATAACCAAATTGTTGAGTCTTATAGTGAGGGTGATATAGTGGTGATTAAGTGTTAATAGGCCAACAATATGTTGGGAATTAAGGTGTCTCAACCTTGGAAATTCCTAAGTTGTTTATTTATTATTACTTTTGTTTTTCCCATGGATAAATATCATTAAATATTTGTGCTCCATCAAAAGGGGCATGATATTTTTAGTTGGCACTTTTTCCACATGTCGGTGCCTTGAAAATAAGTTATTAGTTGTCAAAAGATGCCGACTTAGTGGTATAACATGGAAAGTCTATTTTTAAGGATGTTATGACAAATTCTATGACAATTGTAAGGGCTAAAAGTGGGGGATATCATTTTGGATGTGAGAATCATCTATGACATGCATAAGAGAATATTTGCATAGCTATTGATGGTTTATGATGCATGTAAGAGCATCTCCTATTTTATAGGGATTTTTATGACATCTTGTAAGAAGGTGTAATGTCATGTAAGAGACCATGTTTAACATGTAAGGGGTCAAATGGATTTTTACCACGATATCTTTGAACCTTGTTTTAACCCATGGTAATGCTTTATGGTGGTATTTTGAGCCCCCATGAGTCTATATATTGAGGGGTTGAGATGGAGACATTATGAGATATTTTACAGGTACACAGATGTTGTCGAATTGAAGAGTTAGAGTGGATGTATTGTAAACATACTTGCTATTAATACAAGCTATTCATCTCTTCTTTGGTGGAGTTTTTTCTTGAAAGGGTTTCTCCATGTTAAACACTGTGTTATGTGTTGTTCTTTGCATTTTCATTGCTTACATTTGTTTAAATCTCCATACGGTTTACACTACATAATCTGGTTTACAATAATCTATTAAAGCTTTCATTATTTCTATTCACCTTCTATTTTTCTAACCTTTGGTATCAAAGCTTGGCCAGTTCTATGTTCTGGGTGGTAGAATGGAGGTTTTTTGAGTTTTAGTGGGAGTTTTATTGAGCTATTTTTTGCAGTATTTTGTGTTTAACCATGGCTGCAACTTCTAACCATTTGGATATTGAAAAATTTAACGGATTTGGTTTTGAGTTGTGGAAGCTAAAAATGGAGGATCTCCTTGAAGAACAAGATCAATGGGTAGCTGTAACAAATGAAAAGAAACCCAAAAAAATGAGTGATGAAGATTGATAAAAAGGCATGAGGCACTATTAGGCCGTGTCTTTTTGATTCTATTCTCCTAAATGTGTCATTGGGAAAGACTGCATACTGTTGTATGCAAAATAAGTTTTTGGCATTCTGCTTAAATTGAGCTACACCATATAAAAATGCCGTTAAAAGTATATTTTAGGTCAAACCAAACATAAGGTTTTTGCGGGTTTTTGTCAAGGAATATTTGGTTAAAATTCTAAAAAATTGAAAATTAGGGTTTTGTGCCCCTATTTTTAGGGAAACCCCCAAAAAATAGGACCTTTCCAAAAATGATTGAAAATGATTTTGATAGGATCAATCGACTTAACAATCAAACTGGTCAAGTCAGAATAATCAAAAAACATGTTTTACTTTGGTGGGTCTATTCTCATTTTTTAGGAACAAAGTTAGGAGCTCCACAACCATTAATGGTAGATTGGCTAGTACCAAGTGTTGAAAGCTAAGCTTCAAAAGATTCAACGAAGAAGCCATGGTGAATTAGGTTGAAAAATATGCTATTGGATGAAGGAGATTCTCAAATTGGAAAAGGCCAAAATTTGGCTCTCTAGAAGGAAGATGCCTTGTTACCAAGGCATAGATGCAGTCAACAAGGTCAAAAGGAACCCCTCTTGAAGAAAGGCGCCCTTTGATCTTAAAGGGAAAATGTAGACATCAAATCTATTAGATACATGCATCCTCTTTGTGTTCATGTTGGATATTCAACGTGCCAGCAAGCAAGATCACTTGATTCAGGAATCACTAGAAAATGCCAACGAAGTATGAAGATGTTGCAAGCAATGAACAAAGGAAAATCAGTGAAATTTATAGCAAAAGCGCCCCTACTGGGCAAGGGTTCTCCTCATTTCAAGACATCTGATGAAGCTATCAACAACTGTAGTATACATATCATCTTCTCAACTCTCTCCCAGCTATGTGATCAATCCGACAACACGTTCACATGACATGTCAAACAGTCAAATGCTGAGATCAAGTAGAAAATACCAAAGGAGAAGACTGAAAGAACATTCCAAGAAATTGGCTAAGTATAGAAGAAAAGTAACCATCTTGAAGAAAGGTTCCCAATCTTTAAAACATGTAGATGCAGTCAGTGTACTCAACGACCTCTAGGATGATCTTCCCTGCTTTGACCGATCTCAACAATACAACCATCAACGAAGGCATCTGACAACTAAGTTATCTAATGATGGAGATCAAAGAAGGTAGTTTACAACATAGATATAATCAGTCAACAAGCCAAAAGTTCCCTTGCTAGCTAGGGGCACCCTTGGATTTGAAGAAATTAAGCTGACTTTCAGAAATTGAGAAGCTAGTCGTCCTTTCCAGGATTGAGCTGGCTACTCAATGAATGATCAAGTAAAGCCATCTGAATTGTTAGTCAATGGTGACATCAGATCAAAGCATAGAGGATCTAAGTGATAAAGACAAAGAACAGTCATCAAAATTGACTAAGGCAAAGCTAAAAGCACCCTTCTTGGAGAAAGGCATCCTTCAATCTAGAGGTTCAAACTCAGTTTTCTGAGTTAATGACTCCCAAGCATATCTCTTCAATATGGTTCTACCCTAACAATAGGTCCATCAGCAACTGTCGAAGATCAACTAAACGATCGAGAGCAAGGATCAAACAAAGGCACTTCAACTTGGAAAATGATGAAAAATATGCTCAACACTCAAGAAGGGACACCTAAAAGGTCAAAGGAAATATGTTGACTTGAGTTAAGAAATTTTGGAGGCAAAAAGAGGCCAAATAATCCACAATTAGTGGAAATAAGCTTTTGAACTCCAAATCAGGCTTAAGTCATGAGTTGGCGCCCATATTTGATGGATCCAGACTTGAATAATTATATAATCAAGCTAGGCATCCTAATTTCATTATTTATTTTTGTAGGTTGAAGATCAAAACAAAAAATTGCTCTCAAGGACATATTTTTCAAATCTGGCAAGGGTTTTGGACCGTTCTTCAATATTTTTTGAAGATTAGTGGTAGAAAGGGTTTTCTTCTCAGAGGTTGAATTCAAAGGAAATTTTTTGCAAGGAGGCAAACAATAAATTCCAATCCACCTCTTGTCTACTTCCTCTCTTCTATCTTAAAATTCTTGCATGCCACAAAAAATAGCAGGCCACCCCAGATCTGGCCAAATGGGTATGATCAACATAATTTTCCACTGAACCCATCTTTTCAGATTTTCCAGAATCAACAAACTTGCTGCCCCTATTTTTAGGAATTTTTTCGAAAAAGTCTCAGAATAAAAAATCTAAGGAACTGGGTCTGTTTAACAGTAAAGCATGAAAAAAACCCATGTGCTAGATTTTTTCAAGAAAAGATACTTCTTGGCAGGCGCTATTTTAAAGGGTTTCCAGAAATTATCAAAACAAGGTTGTGTGCATAGTCTATCTTTAAGTATTTTAGAATGCAATACTCCCAGGTACAATACAAGAACAAGATAGTCTTGTACCATGATTACCTGAAAATGATTGACACAGACCTACATCAAAAAAACCCAGACGTCAATTCTGAGGATTTGGAGGGCATGAATCAAATCACGTTGTAGAACATAGAAGAATACGGGTTGTTTCAAGCTGCATCAATTCCTATCACATTACAGAGTGTGGAGCTTTTAATTGCTTGAATTAAGCATTACAATCCTACCACAAGAGAAATTTGATCAGTGGATGGGAGAGTGATCTGCAGTTTGAAGCCAAAGGACATTGTAAAATGTTTTTCTATTCCGCTATGCCCAACCAACAAGGTCATATTGTGAGGGAATGTGGAAAATAATTCAAAGCTTCAAAGGACAAGTGTTCGCTGAAAATAGCCGAACAATGGTTAAAGGTGAAAAATGCTAGCTTGCCCAAATTGGTTGGACAAGGAGAATTCAGAGATGAGTATGCAGTGTTAATCACTCTACTCAGCATAATCACTGGATAGGAAGAGGGAAATCATTTTCAGCTATGGATGTTCTATATCATTGGTAAGATTATCAACAAAAGAGAACATTACGACTGGGCCTCTCCGATCATTGACACACTCCACCAACAAATTATTGGTTTTCTAGAGGCTCATAGTTTCCACATGTGTTCCTACTTTGGTATACTTGATTTCCTTCCAAGGCCAGTTCAGGACACTAAACACTGTGGGGAAATTAGGTGTGCAAAAGGTCTAGGAATACTTTCCGCATCTTGAGTTTACTCAAGCGGAACGACACTTAAAAAAGATAAACGACCTCTTCATCATGCACATTGTACGAGATCTCGACCATGAGATGGATGTGCATATATCACCATCATCCAAGGAGGCAATGGTGGACTAGGAGGATTGGTTTATCCAATTCCACACCTTCACCTACATATGCGTGTATGGATACAATGGTCACCTCGCCATGATGCCACACTATCCTTCATATAAGGTAGTGTTCAAGGAATTCATGAGATAGTTGGCCAAATTTCACACTTATTTACGCTTGAAAAAGAAGGCTATAAATTTTCCCATTTAGATGGGACTCTATAGATGTAAAGTAGTGGCAGATGCCAAGTTGATGAGCCAAGAAACAATAAGGCTCAATCTCAAGTACCTCATTGAGAGGAGGTCATCGTACAATCCAAGAGGGCTCTATGCAGTAAATCTTGAGCAACACTCATCACATGAATCTTCTATAGAAGATTACTGGGTCAATTATGATGATGAGTTTGAGGTGTCGAGAAGGAACTATAGCCTGTTTAAGCTCTCACAAATTGCTGACTTTATGTTAGAAGACATTGTTAGAAATCTTGAATAAGATTAAAAACCATAATCTAAAAGAGAGATCTAAGCTACATAAACTGAAATGCAAGTGAAAGCAAACCAGCGATTCCGAGAGACATGCAAAAGTTGAAGAGACAAAATTGCATTAAGAGCTCAAAGTAAGAGAATGGCAGAGTAACAACACAATGCATTCCATATTGATTGAAAATACAAGCTAGGTAGCATGTTTATATAGGCAAGAGAGAGGGGTGTAGGTGGCAACACCAACCAATGAGGAGCAACCATCTATCGGACTAAAGATAGCAAGGTATCTTCCCAAGATAGAAAATGGATGCTCACATGTAGGAAGGTGACACCTCATAATCCTCTCACCTAATTAAACATGCTTTGTTAACCTAAGCAAGATTAAAAAGGTGTAAGAAAAAACTAGTAATAAAGGAAAAATAAATATCCCAACTAGGAAATAAAAACCTACACTAACACCCCCCCTTAAGTGCTGCTTAGGTGGGTATAAAGAACGGTCTCGACTGATGGCCATATTACGTACCCATGTACATAGGATGAAAATGCAACTAATCTCCCACTAAATGGAGAAAAAAGGGGAAAACCCAGTGGGAAGAAAACCCCTCTCCGAAAAAAAGGAGATGAAATGCAGAAAGGTGATGATTGGAGGACTCAACATCATCCCCCCAAGGACAACAATCATCAAATGGATACAATACAATCAATGCCCCCCCCATAGGAGGGAAATAGGGAGACAATATAGCCCCCCCAAAATATGTGATCACCTGCAAAAAAAAGGTAAGTGTATGTAGACAAAACATGATCCAATGTCGACAAACAACTTGTCTCCCTTTCGGAAGAAACAAAACCAGGTGCAAGTGCAGAGATGCTTCCCATTCTGGATAGGAATTGAGGGAAGGATGGATGTATATGAATGCTGATGATATCTCTGAAAGCTGCTCATTGTGTCTCCTTGCCTGATGAAGATGAAGATGCCACAACCCACTCAGGTACATACCCAATCAATGTAGAAGGTGACAAATCAGGACGATGCGGAAACAGATGCTGAACAAAATCCAAAGACTGCATTGTGATGTTCCTTCCATTGAAGGAATAGATGGAGACTTGATTTTCCCCCCCATAATGAAGTGTCCTCAAAACCATTGAAAGAAGACTGAAGCCAATCTAATGGTAGATGCAGAAGAAACTCCGATGAAGATGGAGGAAGTCTCATATATGAAATCTCTGAAGAGAAAGAAAGGGCCTCCAAGATAGTCTCAAGATCTCCAAGTAAGGTTGAGACACAAAGATGAGGAGACTCTAGAAAACTCTCCAAAGTATGATCTAAATAGAGGAGTGATATCCCCTCAAAAATGTCCTCCAAACCAGGAGGGGGAACAATATTATACAAATTTGGCAACAAATGAAGCCATCGGAGATGTGTGATGATACCATTTCTCCATTGTGTGTAGTTTCCCCATTTCAACATGATCAAAGCAGGATGAAATGAGAACCCCATAATGAACTATGATGCATAAAATCATGTTTCTAAAAGAGAATATGTGCTAACAAGAGTCAACACAATGAACCCCCCTTTTTACTCAATCAAAGAAACCCCCCAGAAAAATTTGTTTGGCACTTTATAGATCAGTGCATTTACAATGTTGGAGTTATTTTCCAGAGTTATACAAATGTCCAAAAATGGACCCAAATACTGAAGTAAAAAAAAAAATCTATGAATAATGACTTCAAACCTACACCAATGTATAGTGCTTAGAAAAATATCCATTTTCAAAAAAAGAATGACCTCAATCTGAGATCATATGAGAAAATTATAGCGGTTTGAAGTTCAAAAAACGAGAACTGTCCTTTAGATCTGATGAGAAAACTTAAATTCTGGAAAAATGAGGTCACCTGAAAAAAAAACCGATTATACCACTGTAAAGAGCATGCGATTCCACCCCTTCTCAAAAAAAATTTCACTGAAAATTACCTTCGTATGGCTAAGAACAAGCCATTTGAAAATCAGGTGGAAAAATGAAAATTGCAATGGTGAGGGGTCCAATTGAAGCTTTCTGATGCGATTTCCACACGATTAGTTGTCTGCATGAAAAAAATAACTGATACCCAGATGGTTTTTCGATGCAACGAACAAAACCCAGATAGGCGTTTTTATTTATCACTTCCGCAGAATGTAGCCACAGTGTAAAAAAATGTTTTCAAGAAGGGAAAAACGACATGCAAAGCTTCTGATGTCCGATCTGCACGACCCTTATATGAAAATGGGGGTTTTGGAGCCTTCCAGACACAATAGAAATATTCTTTTGGCCTGAAAATACCCCGTTTGAAAGATGCTTCATAAAATATGAGCTTCAAACCCCCATTTGCAACTTTTTCACATGATCTCCAAATCAGATGAAATGAAAGCAATTTCTGAATTTCTCGAGCCTCCCGGACACGTTGGAACAATCAGAAATGCTGCAATCACCCGGATCTCACAAAAAATTGCATGCAAAAGAAAGGGGTTAATGGGTCTTGTTATATCCTTTCTGATTCTCCAGATCGTTATAAAATGCAAGAGAAGAACATACGGGATTGACAAGATCTTATAGAACTCAATCTCTCAATCAGGAATCAAATGAACCTAAAACTCTCAAACTACAGCTCTGATACCATGTTAGAAATCTTGAATAAGATTAAAAACCAGAATCTGAAAGAGAGATCTAAGCTACATAAACTGAAATGCAATTGAAAGCAAACCAACGATTCTGAGAGACATGCAAAAGTTGAAGAGACAAAATTGCATTAAGAGCTCAAAGTAAGAGAATGGCAGAGTAACAACACAATGCATTCCATATTGATTGAGAATACAAGCTAGGTAGCGTGTTTATATAGGCAAGAGAGAGGGGTGTAGGTGGCAACACCAACCAATGAGGAGCAACCATCTATCGGACTAAAGATAGCAATGTATCTTCCCAAGATAGAAAATGGATGCTCACATGTAGGAAGGTGACACCTCATAATCCTCTCACCTAATTAAACATGCTTTATTAACCTAAGCAAGATTAAAAAGGTGTAAGAAAAAACTAGTAATAAAGGAAAAATAAATATCCCAACTAGGAAATAAAAACCTACACTAACAGACATTGAGGGCCTATTCGACGATGAGGAAGAAGTCATTCTCTCTTCCTTCTTCATGGATAAAGTGGACTCACAACTACTTGATAGAGTGGATCGGTATACAAAAGAAAATACATCTATAGAGGAGAGAATGAGTAGAGTGGTCAGAAACAACCGACTCTACCTCAACAACAAGAGGACAAGGAAGGTAGTACTTCCCCGAACAAAGCTGCCAATGGTTCAGTCTTCACTACCTTTCATGTCCATGAAGAAGCCCAAAAAAAAGCAGATGAGAATCCTTCTTGAAGGAATGCAGATGTCAGGGAACACATGGGGAAGAACAAGGATTGTTGGTGCAAATCAGCAAGAGGTACAGGTGGAGACAACCACCAATTTACCTGAGATAGTTGAGACTGCTAGAACTGAACAAGAGCCAGTGATTGAGATTAGCACAACAGAGATGGAGCCCATGGCAGAAGCAGTAGGAAAAAAAATGGTGCTTGCGATAGAAACATATCCACCTACTTCACCACCATCACAACAGTCACAAGGTCCCATCGACTTGGACCCTCCACCCAGAGACGTCACTATAGCACAATCTCATTCATCAAGCATTCAGGGGCCCAATGTTCCTCCTTCCAAAGAAGCTAGTCAGGATTCTATCTGGCTTGAGGGATTCCTAGGAAGGAAGAGGGAAAGGCCATCCTACAATCTTGAATTCACAGAGTTCAATCATGTCCCTCAAGACATGATGACAAAGAAGTTGAAGAAGCAAGTACATGTAGGAAGGAATTCAAAGAATGAGTTCATCATAGAGACTGCTACCCCACCTGAGGATAAAAACATACATGATGTAGAGGTTGAGAACTTTAGGCTATCAAAGGTGAACCTCAGAAAGACCATTCGTCAGGTGCAGGTAGAACTTCTCAAAATTTCCTAAGCAAGCACCCAAGAGAGGATGGCTAAGGATGGCCAAGAAAAAGTAGCCTTAAAGGCTGAAAACTGACAATTGAGGATGTACATTTACAACTTGATACACGACACTCCTAGCTCCTCTGCTTTACCACAAGAGTTGTTGAATCTTCCCGTAGAGTAGAATCATCACCAACTAATTACATATAGAAAATGTTATGCATGTTTTGCACACACGCCCCATTGAAAACGGGGACCCTCTCTTTCATTTTGTCTTTTCGGGTCATTTTGTTCTTGCCTCGTTTTGCATGCCCCTCATTTTGCGTGCCATTTGTTTTTGTGTCCTAGTTGGGAAACGTTCCCTTCCAAGTCTCATTTTTGGTTGACCATATTTTGCCCCTAAAATATAAAATTGCCAAGTCTTGGGTTTTTTGGGTTTCACCTCTCCGCTCGCTTGTTTCACTTTTTCCTTCATTTTTGACTTTGGGGAGAAGTTTCCCATAGATTTGGGATGTTTTTGTGGTGCCTAAGTGAACTGCCAAAGTTTTGTCAAGTTTCGGGAAGTTGTAAAATTTTCGTTCTGGAACATCCGGGAACTTCGTCCGTCCCCGGCTATTTCGGAATTTCGTTTCTGGGATTCCATCTTCGGAATTCCGTCTCCGGAATTTCATTTTCGGGATTCCGTTTTTGGGATTCCGTCTCTGTTTTTCCATTTCTTCCATTCATTTGCCTTAGGAATTTCGGCTTCCGGACCTGGCCCCTCCGTGGCCGTTTCTGGGATTCCGTCTCTGTTTTTCCATTTCTTCCATCCATTTGCCTTAGGCATTCTGGCTTCCAATGCCTGGCCCCTCTGTGGCCATTTCCAGGATTCCATCTCCATTTTTCCATTTCTTCCATCTGTTTGCCTTAGGCATTCTGGCTTCCAGAGCTCGGCCCCTCCTTGGCCATTTTTGGGATTCCGTCTCCGGAATTCCGTTTCTTCCATCCTTTTGCCTTAGGCATTTCGGCTTCCGGAGCTCGGCCCCTCTGTGGCCGTTTTTGAGATTCTGTCTCCATTTTTCTGTTTCTTCCATACGTTTGCCTTAGGCATTCTAGCTTTCAGAGCCCAGCCCCTGCGGCCATTTCCGGGATTCTGTCTTCGGAATTCCGTTTCTGGGATTCCATCTCTGTTTTTTCGTTTCTTCCATCCATTTGTGTTAGGCATTCCGCTTCCGGAGCCCGACCCCTTCGTGGCCGTTTCCGAGATTTCGTATCTGAAATTCCATTTTCGGGATTTCGTCTCTATTTTTCCATTTCTTCCATTCGTTTGTCTTAGGCATTCCGGATTCCGGAGCCTGACCCCTCTGTGGCCATTTCCGAAAGTTCGTCCTTCTTTTGCCATCCGGGAAATCAGTCTGTCCCCGTCCGTTCCGGAACCCGACACCTCCGTGGTCTCCTAATCCAAAACGGACTTCGACCCAGATGCTAAAATTGGATCTTATCCTCCCTGGACCTTTCAAATTGCAAATTTGCAGCCGAGAGATACCATTCAGAGTTCCATGCTCTGTTTGCCGTTTTCAAAACAACATTCTGGCCTCTCGGTCTCGGATTGTTCAAATGCTCTCCAGTAAATTGTTAATGGAATTTCACACTGAATATTATGATGTTTTGATGATGCATGAATGGATTTGACAAGGATTTTATAAAATTTGATTAACATTTGCCTTGATTTGTGTATAAAAGCACTTACGACACTTCATGCATGCAGGTTTCAAGAAGCCTACCACGGGTCTATCGGGAGACCCATTGAGAAAGCTAAGCAAGGAAAAACACGTGGCTCCTATCACCATTCATTTTATGCCCACCTCCCCTCATGGTGCCCATCAATAGAGCTGGCATCAGAAGAAGGCCTATGCCAAGGAAGTCAATGACAAAATGCAAGGGGGGCTGTCCTACTTTTCACCAGATGATGATGATCTTTAGGGGTTGTCCGCTCGAATTAGGGGCAACCAATCCATTGATGCCAATCATTGACAAACCCAGTTGATCCAATGAAGAATGCTACAAGTCCATCAGAAAGAAGGCAACTTTCAAGCAGTTTCAGCTACAGTAAAAGGGAAATCAGCTAGAAGGAAAAACTGCTATAGTGAGTGGCCACTACAAGACAAAATAGGAAAAGGACAACATATGTATTTTAAATTGTTGAATATTGTGAGGTAGGTGAAGCCCTAATGCAATTGAATCTGAGCCACACAATGTAACTCAATCATAGCCATTCATTTGGGATTTGGAAAACTATAAATAGGGGTCTCCCCCTCATTTGTAAAGGGTTGGAGAGCTGTTGTAAAAACATTCTGCAGCAATAGAAAGCAACATTGCATGATCTATGGGTGTTACTTTTGAGTTTGCTCATTATGTGTGCATGGTTCTACCTTCCAAGTTAGTTTTAGTTGTTAGTTTTTCTTGAATGGATGTGATGATGGACATTGTTGTTATAATATTTGATGAGCTTTCAGCCCATACTTTTGGCACTTGTTGATGACAAGCTGCTGTTCAGAGTTAGCCTAGGCTTCTTTATTTGATTGCTACAACTTAGTTCACTTGCATGTTCATGATGTGTGTATGCAAACTTAAAATCTGCAGTCCTTAGAAGATTGCACTTGTTTTGTGTAATTGTAGGATACTCTTGGCAAGAAAAACCTAGTTTAGGGAGTTTGTCTACTATAGCAACCTCCATGATCACTGTTCATTCATAGTTTCAGATCCAGGAACCTTTTCTCTTCCCTGCTCTTTTTCCTTTTTTTTAATAAGTAACCTTAGGCAAGGTTCATTGCACATTGTAAAGCTAAATCTGATGTTGAAATGGAGTTCCAGACTGTTGTTTGAACCTGTAGCAAACACTCAACAACTTTTCCATCTTAAGAATTCCATTTGCAGATCCAACTTTCCCACTTTGTAACTCATTCGTAAGTCCACCTTGTGATTCTAGAAAATCACATAAATCAACTGAGATATTCCAAGCACTGTCAAGGCCTGACATCTAAGAGACCTTGGGATAGTGTTCTGCAATTTGATTGTGGAAGATTGTCTTTCAAGAGAGGTGATGCACCTATGCATTACCCATGTTGAGAAGTGCATAAAAACACCATCAACAGAAAACACTTGAGAAATCAAGTGGAAGAATTTTTTGTTAGAGGGAGATATGTACTGGAAAAAGTATATCAATTAAGAGATAGAGGACATGCACTTTGCACAAAAATCTAGCAATCAAAGTTTAAAGATAGCAGAGAAGAGGCCTGGGGATGAGGTCACAGTTGAAGAATTGAAATTGGTGTACCAATAAGTTACCACCACAAAGAACAAGCAACATCTGTTTAATTGGAAGGAACAACTGGCATACAAGGTGAAAGCCTATGATGCTAATTTAGTGGAGCTGATTGACTACAAACATATTGTCTCAGATATTATCAACTTCACAAGAACATTGGTAATATCCTTCCCTCACATAGAATATCAACAAGAGGGAGGTGAATACATTGAGTTGAGAATAGTGCAAAATCAATTCAAAGATGTCATTCGAAGCACATTCCTCGATGATCCTGATGGTTGTAAGTTGACCAAAGTTGCAACTGTGTCTACCAATTTAGATGACACAGCTACCAAGTGCAAAGAATATCAACAACAACTTGTGACGGGTGAAGAAATACTAAAGCGCCACATCGTCATCTTACGAAGCATTAATTTCCCAGAGGCTGAGGAGGTCAATGATTGGATAGAGGCACTTTTGACTAGTGGTGAAGAGGTATAAAGCACCTCAAGAAGGAAGTCCTACCCTCTAGAAAGACAATAAGTACGACTAAAGTTAACTTGACACCCTTTCCAAGTTAACTCCGGATCCCCACAGATCATGCATGTCAAATCCCACTAATCAAGGATGTCTAATTGACTTCCTTGATTTGTGGATCTCAGATCTCCTTTAAAGGTGGATGTCTATTCTGGAGGCACATTTGTAATTTAAGTTCACTTTTAGTTAGGTGTCAGTCACCTGAGGTAGACTTCCAGTTTTACTTTTGTTTAGTTTCAATTAATTGAAGTAGTTTTCCAGTTAACTGCTTGCTCACCTACATTTAAACATAGGAATAAATCTTGCTGATTGGCAAGAACTGATTGTTAACTCAAGGAGACTTTAGGGTTTCCCACTCCTTTGAGTTTCTATAAATAAGAGCATTGGGCTCATTATTTGTTTAACCTTTATTTATTGCACAAAATTGCTGCACAATTGTTGCTAGAGTTTTCATATTTGTATTTGTTCATTCTTGGATGAAAGTTCGTTGGTTGATCATAATTGTGCATGATTTCGTGCCTTTGCTATCCCAATCTTTGTAATTCTTTAGAAAATCTTGAAGAAGAAAGTTAGGTGGTGCATTCATATTTGATCTAAGATTTGAGTTGATTCAATGTCTTGTTAAAAATAGTTTATTATTTCAATCTCCTCCTTGGACAGGGGTTCCTCCTCCTTGAATATTTTGTCATTGATTGCTATCATTTGATGCTGTTTAAAGATCCGGATTTCAGCTTATACTTCAAACAAGGGCTCCTCCTCCTTAGCAATCCTGATATCTAGATCTTTGTACTTTTTTATTTCTAGTAAGTTGTTTTCTAGCCTATACCTCGGATAGGGGTTCCTCATCCTTGGAAAGTCTCAAATATAACCTATCATAAAGAGTATTTACTTGTATAAAACCTTATCCTAGAATATATCTGAGAGTTCAAAGCCTCAACCATATTCTAAGGAGATGGAGGATTTGAGTAATCCAACCCATCCATTTCACTCCTATGCCCTCATGCTTTGTTAATATTGAGGAGATATGATAGTTTAGTCATAGCTAAGATCTATGGAAACCAAAGAAAAGATTAGCTACAATGCATTGTGTTTATGCACCCTTGTGTCCTGCTATTGAGTAAAAAAGATAGGAACCTTAGTACCATTTTTTACATAAGAACATCAAAAAAGAGAGATCTCCCTCTCTATAATCTAAAGAGAAGTATTATAACACTTGACATAGTTGTCTATTTCCAATAAGCACTCAAGAGGTGATAATTGAAATGCCAACACTTTTTTGGCAGCCACCATGGGGCAACGAGGCATAAAACTTCAAGAAAAAGCTAACGCTTTTATGACACAAAATGGGCATCTGGCATCCTTGGGCTCCAGTTGAACAACCTGATATTGCTCCAACAATTCTCCAACCAGATATTACATTCATTGAAGGAGAGTAGATGAACATCATTAGTAGCTTGCGTACTTTCATCTTTGAAAAGAACATATCACCAGCTTAGTGGAGAGCCACAACTATTACTCTGGACAAGGAAGAAAGAAAGGCTGATCTTGTAGCTGAGAGGCTAGTGTTACCACCACCCACATGGAAATAAGAATCTTGGCTCACCGAGTATACATACGGAGGAGAACTAATCCTCTATTTCAAGAAGACATCGAAGAAGCATCTGATATAGAGCAAATCTTTGAAGAGGTTCTTGAACACTTTCTAGAAGAAGAACAACAAGGACCTCTAGCTCAAGAAATGACGGAAAACCGCATCTACAATGACAATTCCAATAACAACAACATTTGCAACAACAATGGAAATGGCCATAATAATGGTAATAATGACAATGGTGGAAATGATGGTAATGAAAATGGCAATGGCAGGAACGACAACAACAATAATGAAAATGGACATAATCTGTTCGACAATGGCCGTAATAGAAGAGCCGTGAGATGTCCAAAACCTTTTCCATGGGGTAAAAACATAGGCCCATTGGCACTACAAGGAAATCATGAACTCCCCAAGGGATCACAAAAGCACTTCCCAAGATTCTTCGGTGACAAGGCTAAACACCTTGATGATCATATATTAGTGTTCACAGTGGCTTGCTCTATTTTGTCCATGCCACATGAAGATATCATTGTTCGACTCTTCGTCGAAACTCTTGAGGTGAATGCTTCTGATTGGTTCCACCACTTACCACCAGGAGTGATAAAAAATTGGGAGGACATGAGCGATAAGTTCTTGGTGAGATTCAAGCCCGTCGAAGACAACCATCCGTTATTTTCCCGATTATCAAACTCTAAGATGGAGCTTGCAGAATTGATGAGAGAGTTTGTAGAAAGGTTTAATCACCTATCTACATGTCTCTCTCACACTCAATCCATTAGATGAGATTATGATGAGAAAATTCATCAACACCCTTGCCTTAGAGATAGCCTTTTTTATTAAAGGAATCCATGAAGAGGACTCACAAGTTGCACAAGAGAAGGCTATTGAGATCGAGGATCACATGATCACCATAGGAAAGATGAAGGGAAATGCTATTAGAACACTGGTCCAAGCATCAAAAAATCCACTGCTAAAAAAGGTAGCAAATGAAGTGACTATCTTGAAGAGACAATCACCCAATCAAGGGTAGCAAATACTGCCCACACCACCACCATATTAACAAAAACTATACCAACCTCAACAACATCACCAACCAAAGAGGAATAATTTCCAGCCTTTCAACAACTACAAGCCTAGAAATCAAGGGCCTCCGCAAAGAGGAGCAGAGGCCGAAAGATCTAATGTGTTTTGTTGTTTCCATGAAACAGACAAACACACCAGATCCAAATGCCCCGAGAATCAAAGGATGATCCAGATCATGGGATATGCCAGAGATCAAGCACCTAGCCCAAGTTCCATACCTTCAAATGTGAATGTTGTCTCACCAAAAATGAACAACTTCGATGGAGACTCCACAATGGGATACTTTCATAGCAAACCAAAAAATCAAGAAGAAGAAGACTACTGTCAATAATCTCTTGTTGTCAACCATGAGAATATGTCGACACCTGTGTTCACATGCGCTCAAAATTTCAAAGCACAAAAAGAAGAAGAAGAAAGATGAAAGTCAAATGAAAAGGGAAAAGAAGCTTCCACTTCTAATCCCAAGTCTACATAGGGGAACGTCACATCAAGTGCTCAAGATCCGTCCTCAAAAAACTTTGACATTGTGACATCTATGATGAAGATGAAGGTGCAAATCTCACAACTGGAGTATCTCCAGGATCATCTTGATCAAATGGATTAGATTCTCAAAGTAGTACAGAATTAGGTTGTCATTCAACCCATGTTGCTAGAATCTTCCGTACTAGCAGGAGAAAATCCAAAGCCCTTCTACATATCTCTGTATATGGGAGGTTATAAACTCAGCAACTGCATCATTGAATCAAGAGCATCAAACAACATCATTCCATTACAGATCATGAATGCATTGGGACTATTGTGCACCGAAACTCATGACAAGTGTTACTTGAATCAAAAGCGGCGTCGTTGGTCGGCCAACTGAAGGACGCACAAGTGAGATTAGCGTCTTGTCCAAAGAATAAGTTCATGATGACCATCCTCATAGATTACATTCCAATTAGTTATGGGATGTTACTGAGCTGAAGCTTCTACAAGGATCTCAAAGGCGAGATTCAATTGGATTGGTCGTATGCAACAATTCTATTAAAGAAAGGTAGCTTCAAGTTGGAACCAAAGGCTAAGTCAAAATTCACGGTGGTGAAATCTTAGGACCCCCAAGCACAAGTGCTACATCAAAGTACGGGTCCTAGTATGTATGCTATTTTGTCTGAAGTAACTAAAGAGGAAAATAAGGTTATGTTTACCACAAGTAAATCAAATGAAGGATCAAAGATGTGGACAATGCAATTCAATGAGAGTTGCTCGACAACAAGCTCAAGAGAAGGGGTTATCATTACCTCTCCTGAAGGATCGTTGTACCCATTTTCTTATCGCTTGCAGTTCGATAAAATGAATAGCACTATAGAATATGAGGCACTCATACTAGGTCTCAAGAATGTGAGAGATATGGGTATAAAGTACCTCCAAGTCAAAGGTGACACAAAGATGATCGTCCAACAGGTTAGAGAGCGATATGAAGTTAGAAAAGGCTACCTTCAGGCTTATCGACAAAGGGTGTGGAATGCAATCAATTGGTTCGAAGCATTCAACATCAAGTACATTCCACATGAGTAAAACAACAAAGTAGATGCCCTTTCAGTATCTATCGCTCTCTTCATGCCCCATTCTAATTTCCATCAGAATGCCTTCGCTATTGAACTCGTTTATAGGCCATTTGTCCCTGACAATTATGGAAATTGGAAGGTCTTTAATGACGATGATGACATCAAGGAGTTCCTCTGCATGGGGGACAATTATAAAGAACTATTATTTGAAGGAAGTGCTTCTCCTTTCAGAGAGTCTATAGCGGAAGATTCCAAAGCAATGAAATCCGACATCATCCAGCTAAGAGGTAACAATATCCCCAAGGGTCTAGTATCCCTAGAGGACATATTTGACAGGAATGATAGACCCATGCAAGATCAAATAAATTCAGCTAGCAAAACATCTACTGATTATAGTCAGGTTAACATAGGCACCGAAGACAAGCCCCAACTTGTCAACTTGGGAAAGTGTTGCACTGCGGACGAAAGCAAAAAATTTATCTCCTTTTTCAAGCAGTACAAAGATGTCTTTGCATGGACCTATCAGGATCTGAAAGTCTTCACACCAAGGGAATTGTATCATACAATTCCACTCAAGTCAGATATCAAGCCTTTTAGGCAGAAGCAGAGATACTACAACTCGCATTTCCAAGAAACAATCTACGTGGAGGTACAAAAGATGGTGGATGCCAAGATCATATTTCTAATCTATCATTCTACCTAGGTGTCCAATATCATTCCTGTGCATGAGAAGAACATAGAGATCCAGATTTGCGTCGACTTCAGGAACCTCAACCAATCATAATTAAAGGATAATTATCCTTTACCTATCATGGAGCATACTTGTAGATGGTTACTAGATCATAGATGTCATTTCTTGATGATTTTTTTGGATACAATAAAATTGTGGTGGCTAAAGAGGATCAGATCAAGACAATGTTCACCACCCCTTGGGGACCATTCACCTATGAGAGGATGGCCTTCGGCCTCATCAATGCTGGTGCCACCTTTCAGCGAGCCATGGACTTGGCATTTGGAGATCTAAAGAACAAAGTGATAGACGTCTACCTTGATGACCTTACCATTTTCTCAAGGAAGTGGAAAGATCATTTTCAACACTTAGTGAAAGTGTTCGAGAGATGTAGGTACCATCATATATCTTTGAATCCAAAGAAATGTATATTTGCGATGATGGAAGGAAAAATACTGGGCCATATCGTATCCAAAGAGGGAACTCGAATCGATCCAAATTGCGTGGATTCAATCAAGAACCTATCTCTCCCAACCAATACCAATCAGGTGCATTCCTTCTTCGGAAAGGTAAATTTCATACGAATATTTATACTTGATTTCTCGGAGTTGACCAAGGATATATCAACGATGATGAAGAAGACAATCGCCTTCAAATGGACTGACAAAGGAAAGGAGGCGTTCACCAAGATAAAAGAAGATATCAGTAAGGCACCAGTGCTGGTCTGATCCGACTTCAATAAAGAGACCATTCTTTATTGTTACGCATCGGAGTACACCCTCTCTACCATACTAACATAGAAGCTGAACGAGGAGAAGAAATAACCAATTGCCTTCATGAGCAGTAGTTTCAAAGACAATGAATTTTGGTACTCCCAGATTGAAAAGAATGCCTATGCCATTGTGAGAGCTGTGAATTTTTTTAGATTCTATATCTTAAATGCTCACACAATAGTCTATGTCACTGACGCTATGGTTAAGAGTATTCTAACTCAACAGGATATGGGGACTAAAAGAGGCAATTGGATCACAAAGGTCCAAGAATATGACTTGGATATCAAGCTGACCAAACTTGTCCGTGGGAGAGGTCTATGTCAGCTCATGGCAGAGGACGGTTATTTAAAGCATCAAGCTGCTGATGGTGAAGTAGTAATGAAAATTGAAGAAGACCTTCCAATGGTTTTACTGGTTGATTCTACAAAGGAATGGTACTCAAAATTCTGGTACTATGCAACCTATGGAGAATGTCCAACCCACTTGGACAAGCAACAGAAAAGAACCCTGAGGTTAAGAGCACAAAACTATGTGCTACGAGGCAATGTTCTATACAAGCATGGGATTGATGGAACTTTCTTTCTTTGCGTCAGTAGAGACCAACAATGATAGTTGTTGGAAGCATTTCACAGTGAAGCATGCGGTGGCCAATTTTCATCAAGGGTCACGATATTCAAAATTTTGTGGGCACAGTTCTTCTGGCCGATGTTGTTCTGCGACGCATATGAATGGGTGAGCAAGTGTCAACAATTTCAACATTTGGTTGGCAAAATCAAGCTAGCAACTATTCCACTAAGGTCGATGATAATAGGTGCTCCATTTCAATAATGGGGTATTGAATTCATAGGTCCAATAACCCACATTCCAGTAAGGGACATGTCTATGTCCTTATGACAAAAAACTACTTCACCAAATGGGTTGAGGAAATTCCTATGAAGAATGCTACTTTTGAAGTTGTATGCAGTTTCCTCAAAGAAAATATAATCACACGCTTCAGAGTACCAAGAAAGATCATGACCGAAAATGCTACAAGCTTCTCATCAGAGGAGTTAGTAGATTCTGTTTCAACTATGGCATCACACTATACCATTCTTCAGATTACTATCCACAAGGCAACAGACAATCTGAGTCATCTAACTAGAAAATAGTCATGATCATGCACAAGATGGTTGAATCCAATCAACAGGCTTGGCACACTAATTTATATGACACTCTTTGGGCTGATATAATCACACCCAAGAGAGATATCGACACTTCCCCCTTCACTATCATGCATGGAACATAAGCGATTGTACCCATCACTCTGGAGTTGTTCGCTTTGTAGCTAGCATCCATAGTAGAAGATGAAGAGTTCAAGGATCTAATCCAAAAGCGCATCTTTTGTCTGACACAACTACAAGAGGAGTGGGTGGAGGTTGTTGATAAGATCACTCAACATCAAGAAAGAGTGAAGAAGATCTTCGACAAGAAGGCTCAGCAACGGGACTTCAAGATCGGAGACAAAGTCCTATTGTGGGACAAAAGACACGAGCCAAAGGGAATGCATGGAAAATTTGACTCCCTTTGGCTGGGCCCGTTCTTGATCCATGATGTTGCAGGAGATAATTCCTACATTCTCCCACATTCAGACGAAAGGGTTTTTCGACTACGCTACAACGGGAAATACTTGAAGCATTTAGTCCCTTCAGGGATGGGGTGAGTACTTTGTAAATTATTTTCCTTTTCTTTAACATTATGTTGTTATGTTTTTCCTCGTTTCATAAAGTATTGTCGTGTTTTAGGTGATTTCATAGGTAGCCTTGTTAGTAGGTGAATAATAGGTGAGCCCCAATAAATGAAGGTGAACTTCAATTCTTATGTAAATTAGGAAATAAGTCCTAACCCCATTGCCCAACTAATAAAGTATTGGTCTACGAAACTTGAGATTCTTGGTTCTCATATGTCGTAGGTATCTGAGATGGTCAGTAGACGGAGCCTAATGTTGTACGCAAAATAATTTTTTGGCATTCTACTTAAATTGAGATAAACCATATAAAAATTTCGTCAAAAGTCTGTTTTATGTCAAACCAAACATAAGGTTTTTGTGGGTTTTTGTCAAGGAACATTTGGTTAAAATTCTAAAAAATTCAAAATTAGGGTTTCGTGCCCCTATTTTTAGGGAAACCCCCAAAAATAGGACCTTTCTGAAATTGATTGAAAATGATTTTGATAGGATTAATTGAATTAACGATCATAATGGTCAAGTCAGAATCATCAAAAACATGTTTTACTCTGGTGGGTCTATTCTCATTTGTCAGGAACGAAGCTAGGAGCTCCGCAACCATTAATGGAAGATTGGCCAGTACTAGGTGTTGAAAGCTAAGCTTCAAAATATTCAACGAAGAAGCCATGAAAAATTAGGTTGAAAAAGATGCTGTTGGATGGAGGAGATTCTCAAAACGAAAAAGGCCAAAATTTGGCTCTCTGGAAGGAAGACACCTTGTTACCAAGGCAAAGATGCATTCAACAAGGTCAAAAGGCACCCCTCTTGAAGAAAGGTGCCCTTTGATCTCAAAGGGAAAATGCAGACATAAAATCTATTAGATACATGCATCCTCTTTGTGTTCACGTTGGCTATTCAATGTGCCAACAAGCAAGATCACCTGATTCAGGAATCAATGGTAAACCTCAACGAAGTATGAAGATGTTGCAAGCAATGAACAAAGGCAAATCAATGAACTTCATAAAAAAAGTGCCCTTGCTGGTCAAGGGCGCCCCGCATTTCAATACATCTGATGAAGCTATCAACAACTACAATATACATAGCATCTACTTAGCTCTCTCCCAGCTACGTGATCAATCCGACAACACGTTCACAAGACATGTCAATAGTCAAATGCTGAGATCAAGTAGAAAATGCCATTGGAGAAGACTGAAAGAACATTCCAAGAAATTGGCTAAGTACAAAAGAAAAGTGCCCCTCTTGAAGAAAGGTTCCCAGTATTTAAAACATACAGATGCAGTCAATGTACTCAATGACCTCCAAGATGATCTTCCCCACTTTGACTGATCTTGACAATAAAACCATCAATGAAGGCATCTGATAACTAAGTTATCTAATGATGGAAATCAAAGTAGGTAGTTTACAACATAGATATAATCAATCAGCAAGCCAAAAACACCCCTACTGGCCAGAGGCGCCCTTCAATTTGAAGGACTTAAGTTGACTTTAAGAAACTAAGAAGCTAGTCATCCTTTCCAAGACTGAGCTAGCTACTCAATGAATAATCAAGTAAAGCCATCTGACTCATTAATTAACGGTGAGGTTAGATCAAAGCACAAAGGATCCAATTGATAAAGAAAAAGAACAATCATCAAAATTGACTAAGGAAAAGCTAAAAGTTCCCTTCTTGGAGAAAGGCACCCTTCAATCTAGAGGCTCAAACTCAATTTTCTGAGTTAATGAATCCCAAGCATATCTCTTCAATATGGTTCTACCCTGACAACAAGTCCTTTAGGAACTACTGAAGATCAATTGAAAAACCAAGAGAAAGGATCAAATAGAGGCACTTCAACCTAGAAAATGATGACAACCGATAGAGTTACAACTAGCCTAGGAGGTTGGCAAGAGACAACAACTAGAGAGCATGGTTGTTGCATCACAGGGCAGGACATTCCCGACATTGTTGTACCGTGAGGTAGTGTGAGAGGCTGAGTATTACAAGCTTCATTATCGGTAGGCTGTACCCTCAATAGCTCAGGTACCAGAGTACTCCCAGTAGACTGGGATGAGATAGGCAGAGGATCAGGCAGGCGAGGGGAGCAGCCACCAGGGCTAGCTACCATAGGTTTGGTTAGCACCACTCTTTGAGATCCATGGGCTCCATTTTTTGATAGCCCCGTGGGCATTGTATACATTGATTGATACACATACATACGATCCTAATTTGTACCATGACAACTATATTTTTGATATATATATGATATGATCGATTCATTATGAGGTGTGTCCTATTTTATTTATGCATTATGTATGGATGGATTTGATGTTCTATATGCGATGCAATTCTATATGATATGATGTTATATATTATGCCCCTAATGGATGGTGTTATATGTGATGATTATGAGATGTTATGACATGCTCTTTTTATTTTTTAGTATCTTTTTCATGCATACATGGATGCCATGATGATGCAGATGTATGGTTTATGAGATGCTTAGAATAACACATCTATATGATAATGCAAAATGGATTGATTATGTCTTTATGATATGACATTATGATATGCAGATGCAATGTTTTTTATATATTTTCCCTATGCATTTATGATGATGATATATGGACACATGGATGCGAGTGCTATGATAGGAAAATGTAATCATGATATGCAATGATTTTTTGATATGTAAATGCAATGATGCGATATGATTTATGTTTTGAAATGATATGAAAATTATTATAATATGGAAATGAATTATGTTATGCAAATGATTATAATATGAAAATGATGTGAATGCAATGACGTAAACGCAATGATGTAAACATAATGAAATGTGAATGCAATGACGTAAACACAATGAAATGTAATGATTTACGATATGAAATGATTATGATATGGAAATAATTTATGCTATGTAATGGTTATGATTTTATGATATGCAATGCAATGATTTATGTTTTAAAATGATGTGATATGATGTTATTATGATATGCAATGAATGCGATGATGTGATATGATTATATAATGATTTATGTTTTGAAATGATGTGATATGAAATGATTATGATATTTGTGTTATGCACTGGTTATGAAATGATTTATGCTATGCAAATGATTATGATACGAAATGATTTATGTGGTGCAATGGATATGATTTTATGATATGCAATGATTTATGCCTTTATGCCCTTCCTATGAGATGTATGTATACTGATGATCAACAGATGCAAGATAAATGTGTTAGTGATGTTTTTGGTTAATTTTCATGATACCATGTTAGCGTGGAGAGAAGAAAGAAGAATTAAGAAAGAAGGATCCACCAAGTCCATAATCTAAGAGACTTTATTAGAGATGATGATGTATTGCTTATTAGGAATTGGGATTTTAAAAGGGCTTACTTACCTTATGTTTGATAACACACATAGGAATGATGCATCAAGGTATAAAGAACCAGGATGGAATTTCACCTAAGGTGATGGAATTTGAATCGATAATTAGATAGGAGTACTCCTATTCACACCTGGAATACAAAACTTTATTTAAAATATAGTTCAGATATTTCAAATACCTTGAACCAAAACATAGAAAGGGAAAGCCTTCTTATGTGGCAAAAAAGACACCTAAAACATCTTCCCTACAAAACAAGCAAAACACACATGACCAAGATTATATTACAAGAACATCCAACAAGCACAACAGATAAAAAGATAATGATCATTGCCCCATTCCTTTCTCTCTAAATCTTTTTGTTTAGACATCATCAATAGGTCATTAGAATGAGCATAATAAGATAAATCAATAGACAAAGATCAAGTAAACAAACAAGCTAATGTTCTTCATACCGCTAGCCAAGGCTAAAATACGGTGATGCCTGATGTTGATGTCCATTGTAGGAAGGATGCATCCTAGGACATGATGTTATCGGATGATTTGGGTCTGATTGGATGATAAGATATTAATATCAAGAGTTGAACAACTTGTTTACCTACTGACCTAGATTTGAGACCATTGAGTTTTCACTTTTAACCTGCTAGACTTGCTTCTGACCATTTTACCGAAGGTTAAGGGTGAGGATGATTTATTATGAGCGAATGTTTATTTCGGGTGAAAGTGAGATGGGATGGATGGATTTTTTGGGTTCTTTTTGAATGTTTTTGGTATTTTTGAAATGTTTGAGGCTATTTTTGGCATTTTCGAGATGTTTACAAATGTTTTGATTTTCAAGATTTCCAATGTTTTGGGGTTTTTTTGAGATTTTGACCAAGAACATAACCCAAAGACCTATCCTAGGGGTCTCGAGGGCTGATCAATGATTAGCCTTGCCTACATTATACATGCAAAGACCACGTAGTTCGACTGACAGACTAAATTATTGATGAGATATGAACAAATGGATTGCCAACTTATTATGATGGACTTCTAAAGGACTGACCTAATTTGTCTCGAGGGATGATCAAAGATCAACCTTGCCTACATTCAATCTCAAAGATGACGTAGTTTGAAAAGATGAATTTATTTTTGACTTTTTTAGACTTTTTGACCTATTTTTGGATTTTGATATGTTTTGGAAGTTTTTTGGATTTTATGATTTTATTAATGTTTTTGGATTTTTTTGATTTTTTGGTGTTTTTGGATTTTTGATTTTCTGGTGTTTTGGATTTTTGATTTTCTAGTGTTTTTGGATGTTTGATTTTAAGGAAGACTGCAATAATATACATGAATCTGATCCGGTGCCGATACAGGAACATGCCCCTAGCGTGGTGCGATAGACTACTCTGATACAGGTAGGAAAAAATGACCTTGGGAATATGCCAAGTAGTACTAGGAGGGATCATGATATAAGCACAAGCTCAAGCTATGGTGTAGACGTGGATGGGTGACAAGAGATATGGAAGTGTGATGGATGGTTATGGTAGGTGATGTAGAACAAGCCGTAGAGATCATGGTGGATGGAGAGTGCTTTATTTACACATGAAACCTATTTGCCAGGTTTTCACCAAGGTACTTTCCCAAAGCGCCACCAAAGTGGTTTTCACTAGAGGACGATTTTTTATCTTTATTGTTTTCAATCCTTTTTCTGATTTTTTTGGATTTTTTGGTTTTATACCCTAAAGGATTAGGCATATTTTTTTTTGAGATGGGAGCTATTCATGAGCTCCTATAGAGGCTCCCCTTCAGGCGTTGATAACTGATATGCCCCAGACTTGTAGCTCGTTGTTATGATAAAAGTTCCCAACCAATTGGGTACAAACTTGCCCTTGCTATTTGGATTTGGAACATTTTTTTGATTTTCCTTCAATACCAGCTCTCTGACTTGGAAGGTCTGACTCTTGATCTTCTTGTTGTATCTTCTCTTGAGATGGTTTTGGTAGACTTGCAAATGGTTTAAGGCATCTGTGCGCCACCCATCCAGTAGTTCCAGCTCATTCAATCATGATACTCGATATTCTTCATCTATAATGAGATTCTACAATGATATTCTTAGGGATGGGAGCTCAATATCAATGGGTAGGATGGCTTCAGACCTATAGACCAGGGAGAAAGGGGTTGCACCTATCAGTGTACAAATACTTGTTCGGTATGCCCATAGGGAAAGGTTAAACTATAAGTGCCAGTCACAACCAACTTCATTGACTATCTTTTTGAGGATTCTTAAGATGGTTTTATTTGTAGCCTCAACTTGGCCGTTACCTTGGGGGTAGTATGGAGTAGAAAAGTGGTGTTGGATATTGAACTTTTGGTATAGGTCTCAGACATCCTATTTTTTAAAAGGTGTCCTATTATCTAAGATAATGGCTTGTGGGACACTATAGTGACATATGAGGTAATTCAGGATGAACTTTGTGATATGCTTTCTAGTGATATAGGTCATAGGAATGGCCTCCACCCACTCTTTCAAGTACTCCGTAGCAGTGATAATGAACTTGTGTCTATTAGATGAGGTGGGGGTGATTTTTCCAATGAGATCGAGTCCCCACTATGAGAAGGGCCAAGGTGTTACAATTAGGTGGAGCTCCTGAGCTGGTGCATGGATGAGGTCCCCATGTTGTTGACATTGCAAACACTTCTTGACATATTCATGAGCTTCCGTTTCCATTGTCGGCCAATAGTACCCCATTCTTAGTAGCTTCTTGGCCAAGGTCATACCACTCGAATATGAACTAAAGATTCCATTATGTACCTCCGTTAAAGCAGTCAAAGCTTCCTCAACATTTAAGCATCGTAAAAGGGTTCCCTCAATACTCCTATGGTATAGGGTGTCACCTAGGATAACAAAGTGGGATGAATTCTTGACAAAGGTTTTCTTAAGGTTCAAAGTGATATCGACAGGGAGGACTCCTATCTTTAGGTAAGTGTTTATTTCATGATACCATAGGCTACCAAGACCAATGATTTCACACACAAATTCAAACTCTGGTACCTTGAAAGCTGGTATGAGAAGCTGCTCTACTAGGAATTCATGTTTAAGGACATTGTGTGGGATATCTAGCAGTGATCCAATTGTTGCCATGGCATCCATGAATCTGTTGTTTTCCATTGGTATTTGTTCAAATGTGATGTCAATGAAGAATCCTTTGAGGTCTTCTACTAGTTTCTTGTAGGGAGTCAACTTGTCATCTTTAGTTTGGTACTTGTTGTTGACTTGATTGATGATTAGCCGAGAGTCTCCATAAAATTTAAGAGCCATGATCTGCCACTGTATTGTTATTCTAAGTTTGATCACAAGGGCCTCATATTCAAGAATGTTGTTAGTGCAAGGGAAAGATAACTGGTAGGATTTAGGAATATAATCCCCTTACGGGATGATAAAGAAAATACCCGCCCCTGATCCATGCTGTGTATATGATTCATCAAAATAGAACTTCTAATGATCTTCTATGCTTACATTAATGATGGACTCACCAGGGAATTCTGATACTAGTGGATTCTCTGAGTATATTGGTGCTTTTTTCAGCTGATCTACAATCACTTGTCCTTTAACGGCCTTGTGTTCCACATACTCAATATCGTGTTTTTTCAGGATTGTAACCTATTTAGTTGTTCACCTCGTGAGTGTTTCTTTAGAAAGCAGATACTTGAGAGGGTCTATCTTGGCAATGAGTTTTATTTGGTGTGCCAACATATAGTGTCTAAATTTATATGTTGCAAAAACGACTGCTAAGGAAGCCTTCTCAACGGATGTGTAATTCAACTTGTGTCCCACCATGGTTCTACTGATGTAAATATCCCTCTCCTTCCCATTTTCATCATTTTGTGCTAAGAGAGTGCCAAGGTCTACTACTGTTGCTGATATATACAAGATCAAGGGTTTTCCTGGAATTGGTGGCATAAGAATGGGTGGTGTGAGCAAGTACTCCTTGATTTTGTTGAACGCTTGATCACATTTATCATCCCATTTGTATGCTACCCCCTTGTGGAGTAGATGAGAATATGGGATAGCCTTATCTGCTAATTGTGCTATGAATCGACGAATGGATTGGAGTCTTTCTTCTAAGCCTCTTAGCTGCTTCAATTTCCTTGGTGCCTCCATCTTGAGAATTGGTTTAAATTTGGTGGGGTCTATCTCGATTCCTCTCATGGATACAATGTACCCTAGTAACTTTCCTGATTGTACCCCGAAGACACACTTCTTTGGATTTAGTTCAACGTTTTATTCTTCTAGCCTGTCGAAGATGGAGCCTAATGTCGCTATATGATCCCAATGTTTCTTTGATTTGGCCAATATGTCATCCACATAATCTTCCATAGTTTTTTGAATCATATCATGGAAGATCAACGTCATTTCTCTTTGATAGGTAGCTCCCACATTCTTCAACCCCAAATGACATCATATTCCAACAATATGTTCCCCATGGACAAGTGAAAGCTGTCTTATGCTGATCTTTCTTAGCTATCATGATCTGATTGTACCCTAAGAATCTATCCATTAGTGATAGCATTTCATATCTCGCCATCATATCCACAATCATGTTTATGTTTTGGAGATGGAAATCATCCTTGGGACATGCTTTGTTTAGATCTCTGAAGTCAGTGTAGATGCAGATGCCCCCGGTGGGCTTTGAAATAGGTACAATATTTAAAACCCACTCTGGATAATCAAATGGTCGTATGAAGCCAACATCAAGAAGCTTCTCTAATTCTAGTTTGACCAATAATTCTATTTGAGGATGCATCTTCCTCAGCTTTTGTTTCATTGGCTTAGCCTTGGGATATACTGCAAGATGATGTACCACAACTTCTAGATCCAGACCAAGCATGTCGGCATAGGTCCATGCAAATTTCACATTTCTTTCCCTTAGGAACATGACTAGAAGTTCCTATTATTCTGTCAAAAGTGATTCTCAATAAAAGGTTATGTGTGGTGTTTCTTCTATCCCCAAGTTGACTGGGTTGCACTTCTCTGCTAAGACCACTGACTTTTCCTGATGAATAACACTAAGAGGAAGATTGAATCCCCCATCCTCTAGTGCCTCAGAGAGGTTTTCATGATTGGATGTGTCCTTTGTTTTTACTATTTTTAGGTCTGAAAGTGCCACAGTGCGGTTTTCACTTAAATACCTAGAGATTATTCTCCAATTTTCACTTTTGCAACTGAGGGATTCAATCATTTCCCAATAATAAGCATGTGTGTCTAGTTTAATGTCGAATCTAGCTTTGTGGTCTCCACAAGGTACATTATCTTGTAGTCCCATGAATTCTGAGAGCACCTCATCATTTTTTAATGTGTCTAAAATTGGTGGTCCTCATTGGTTGTAGTACACTAGCTTTATTTCATGGGTTTGGTTGTTCGACTCAAAAGACACAGTAAAAATCATGAATAAGGAAGAGTCCTCAAACAACATGGGTAGGTCAGTGAGGTGATCCTCATCACTGTCACTACATACATTAGTTATATCAAAGGTATATTTTTCTAAGGGTAGACCTGTGGATATCAGTAACTAAGGAGCTTTGACTACTTTAACAGGGGAACTTTTGCCACGTATGATTATCCTCAAAGGGGTACATCCAAGGCCAATATTTTTTATGTGCTTCATAGCAATGATGGGTTCTAATAGGCTGTTGTTGTTTTTCCCAAGACTTTCATTCTTGTTATAGCCCATGCCCAACATTAATTGTAGATCTTTGTTAGCATCGTCCATAGGAAGGGCATGCACATGTCTTTCATCTTGGTATAGGAGGCTGGATATATATTTTTCATCAACCACTTCTCAACCTAGATCTCCCCAACTTCTAAATTGAGAAGGGTCTACTTTGAATGTTTGAGATGTTGTACTAGCCGATTGTGGTTGTCCATGGGACCTAGGAGATTGAGGTAACTCTCCTATTATGAAAGCACTTTTCTTCATTTTGTAATCTCCACATCCGTTGTCTTGGATAATGACCTTGATATTAGAAATGTCAAGAATGGTGGGTTTCTTTGTCCCATAAGTGGAGTCTATAGTGGATGGATCTATATATGGAGTCATAGGGCCTTCATCATTCTTGGGAACTTGTGGGATTTTGTAATATTTGGCTTCCAGGTTCTTGTAGTAAGCAAAAGGTTCTGGGTCACCATGAATCGTGACCTCTTGGTTTTCATATGGGAATTTAACACATTGATGGAATGTGGAAGCAATGGCTTGCATCCCATGGATCCATGGATTCCCCATAAGGATGTTATAAGGGAGGTCGAAATCAAGAACCTGACAAGTAGTTTCCATGGTGGCCGGTCCTACTTGGATGGGAAGCTGAATGGTGCCTCGAGATACTCTTTCTTGATCATCATAAGATTGAATTGTGATGCATTTTCCCTTTTCAATCATGTCCTCAGAGAATCCCAAATTCTTTATTAGCTTGAGAGAACAAATGTTCAACCCTGTACCTCCATCCACTAAGACCCATTTGACTTTATTTTTATGGATAAAGAATTCAAGATGAATCGCATGGTTGTGAGATGGCTGGGTTGGAAGCTATTGTTTAGATAATGTGAGGAGATATGGTGTGTTGATGTGTCTAACCATAGCTTGGAATTGGTCTGCATCAAGGTATGTGTAGGCAAAATTTTCAGCAACTCCATGATGGAGATTTGGGCAAGGGTCTTCTTTAGCTGTTCCAGGACATTGTAACCATTGGCAATTGAATTTGAGTTTGTAAGGGGTGCTCTAGCTTGTGTGGATGATCTAGGGATAGTGATTCTACCACTTCATGTGGTGACTCCATAGTTAGCTTTGGGCCCGTTGATATGGATAACACCTACCCATTCATCTAAAGATGCGACAACATGGTCATAAATGTGGTTAACACTACCATACTTTTTTCCTTTGCCATTATTGTTTGCCTTATTATGATTTGGCATCGGGTTCGTGTATGTCTTGAGGTCCTAATTCCTAGATCCTGGTATGGGATTCTCAACAGTAATAGTCTTATTTTCAATAAGATCTTGGATTAGGTTTTTGAGGCTCCTGCACTTATGAAAATTGCAAAGGTGCTTCTCGTTATACCATGGTGGCTTAACTTGAGGATCCTCATAATTTTCAATGACTAGAAACATTTTGATGTTGGTATCAATGAGTCGCTTCATGATAGATTCGACTGATTCTCCAAGCGGTGTGTACTATTTTGGGGGATATCGATTTCTTATGGATGGTCCACTTTGATCATTAACATTGTTGATTGTTTGTTGGTTGGTTTGTTGATGAGATGTGTTGGATTGGGGGGTATTTTGGGTGTTATTCTAAGGTTGTTGGTATGTTTGCTGTTGTGTGTTCGGTCTTGGAGCACTGATCACAACCTTGGCATCAAGAACCCCATCATTGGTAACACTTTTGTTTTTCACCCATGTCCAAGGTTTATCATTATAGCTTGTTGATAGATGGTTGTCTTGACAAGTGGGTGTCCCCCCTTTAGCAATGCAGGTTCTTTTGATATTAAGAGCTTTGGGGATGAGTTGATCATAGGAGGTGATGCACTGTACTTTGATATGGAAGGCCAAAGTTCCTTCAAGATTCACGATGATAGTTCTGACTTGCCGTTCTTCTGGTATGGATGACTTGCTTATATTGGCTTTGGATCACCATTATTGTAAGAAGGAAGCAAATGATTCTCCCTTGTTTTGATTAAGGTTGGACAACTCTTCTAAACTTACTTCCATGCCTATGTTGAATCAATAATTTTGCATGAATGCGTCCACAATTTCTTGGAACTTTTTGATTCCTGGCGGAAGATGGGAAAACCATTCCATAGTTGGGCCAACCAGACTTTGGGGGAAGAGCCTCATTAGATAAGAGTCATCATAGGAAACTTCCATGCAATGTACGTGGAATTCCCTGATGTGATCTTCAGGATTTCTGGTTCCATGATATTTATTAAATTTTGGTATCTCAAATCCTTGTGGGAATGGCTTCATCACAATGCTCCCGTCGAACGGATAAGGGCATAAATTCCCTTGTGATTTTGGGGTCTTCCCAGATTTTATGTCCAACACCTATTGTGAGAGATTTTTTATTCGGGTGGACCAATCATTTTGTAGATCAGGTGGTGGAATGAACGTGTTTTGGGTTGATGTTATGGTTTGAATGATGGGTGGGGTGACTTGCAGACTTGGCGATGCATTTTTGGGAGCTTACTGTGCAACTAATGCTTGTTGATACATTTGTAGTTGCTATTGTGCCAACAACACTTGTTGTTGGTCTTGTTGCTATTGTTGTGCCAACAATGCTTGTTGTTGGGCTTTCTATTGCTATTGTGCCAACAATTCTTGTTGTTGGGCTTGCTGCTAGGCTACTTGTTGTTGTGCCTGGTATTGCTGCAAAGCTTGTTGGTAAGCCTATTGCTGTAACAAGGCTTGTGCTTGAGCTTGCTATGCCTGATATTGATCTTGGGCCTACACTTGGGCTTGTGCTTGTGTAGCTTGAGTAGCTTGTACGACTTGTTGCTGTTGTAATAATTCTTATGCTTGTGCTTGGGAAACTTGTGCTACTTGAGTAGCCTGGGTGGCCTGCATAGCTTGTGCGGCTTGTTGGGCTTGGAATTGCTAAAATTCCTTTTGGTATGCCTATTGGGCTGCTCGCAAGGCAATATTGTCTTGATTGGCCATATTTGGATCTGGTGGTGACAGTGGAGGATTCAAAACTGTGTGAGATGGCAAGATGAGATTTTGTTGAGGTGGTTGTTGAGGTGTTGGAGTGATGATAGTGGGTTGAGTGGGTTTAATGGATGATGTACTAGGTCCTTGGGAGACCATGTTTTGAGATATTTGGGGTGTTGTTGATGGTGTAATGATTGATTGGGATGTTTGGATTGGTGCCACCTAGTGTTGCAATATCAACAAAATGCTTGTGTTGGCTTGATTCATGATCGAGGGGTTATTTTTACTTGGTTGATTTTGGATAAATAAAGGGGGTTGCCCTATACCTTGGATTGATGTGGTTGTTGATGTTAGTAGAGGAACTGATGGGAGGATAAGAGATATATTTTCTTAAGAAAGTGATGATGAGGCATCAAATATTCCCCCTTGTCCAACTAAACCCCCTTGTCCTTGTGATACCATGGGGAGAGAGACTTGTGCTCCAAGAGGGTATGTTGGAGTTGCCGAGAAGGTGGATGTATTATTAGTATCATGGAAAATGAGTGGGACATACAAATGATTTGGGTCATGAGGGACAATATTCAACATTCCCAAGATGGTGTTTTCATGCAAAATCTAGCTATTTACAAGGGGATGCATTTGAAGAGTTTGGAGCAATGAACTCCCCTTGGCGATCATGGGTTGACTTGGAGCATGAGATGAATGATGCTTTGGGAGGATGGTGTGAATGATACCATTGGCATAATTCCAAGAGGTTGTTCCACAATAGTACTAACATCATAATCATAAGGGAGTTTATCCCCTTCTTTTGCTAATGCTAGCATGTACTCTGAAGGATTAAGTCTCATCATGGTATTGACAATTTTGTGGTTTTTCGAATTTTGGACTATTTCCATGATTTCGTCTTGAGTCATCCCTAAAGAATTGTAGGTGATATCTTCCACTTGTCAACCTCCCTCTTGAGGATCTTGTGGTTTTTGAGGAAGGTTGAGCGGGGGGTTGTTAGATTTGATAGGGTTTAATTTAGGTGCGGTTTGAATCAAGTCACTTGAAGTAGATGTATCTTTGTTTTGCTCCTTGTTTTTCTTGTATTGAGATTGAGTTTGCACCATAAAAGAAAGATCAATTTTTAGGCACAAAGAAGAAAATCCAAGTTTTCTTAAGGATCAAAGGATGGTGATGAGATAAATGAAAGATGGATGTTGTGAATGACTAAACTCTAAAGAATCTTGAAGGGACACCAGACTTTAGGAATTTTTGATTTAATTTGGATTTTATTTAGATTAGGATAATGAACTCATAAACCCCAATATGTTGGATGTTATCTTGGAATACATTTTTCCACAAGATGATAATTTAACTAAGTATATGAAGAAGGATTCATCGACACATACTTAGTCAAACAAGATGGTTTTTGATTTGATTTAAAGGATTTTCCAAAAGTCTAGCATGAAGCATTTTTTCAAGATTCAAAGAGTTGGTGGTGAGATGGGATTTTGATTGATGTTTTGAGGGATGGATGAGTGTTGAATTTTTTTGATCCTAGATTGGACTTAAATAAAATTCCTTTTACAAGACCTCGATATTGAAGAACATGCTATACTTCCTATGCGAGAAAATCAAAACATTGAAAAAGACTTGGATTTTGATTATAATAGAATTTGTACAAATTGGGATTATTCTTTGAAGCACGTTTGTGAAATTTATAAACCAATATTTCTCTAACTTCGTAAAGCCTTGAGAGATGCTCCTCATGAGCATTTGGACTGAGGTGATTTTGACGATTTGATTTGGGAATTTTGACTTTACGAGAAATCATGGGATCAAGCACATGTGAGATTCAATTGTCTTTTATCTTGCTTAGATTTGGTTCTTTTTATCACAAACACTTACTTGCTTAGATTTTAAATTGAAGGTCTACATCTCAATTTATTTTCATCCCACAAGGTCCATTATGTGGAAATCAAAAAAATCAAGGAAATAGTTCCCTATGTTGACTTTGGAGAGAGATAAATTGAGATATGAATCCAGATTATTAGAAGCCTTCTAGGGATAAGAACCCCTAAGGACAAGCAACAACATGTGGATTTTTTCAAAGGTATTTGTTATCTCCAAAGGGTTTGAAATTCCAATGATCTTGTTGAGTGTTTGGTTTTTCCAAAGTTTTTAGATCCAAGCAAAGTGTCTCAATTCAAGATAATGCAGAACCTTAGGATAGAAAAGATTCCCACTTGGATTTCTCTAGATGTGTTTATTCAAAGTGAATGATTAGAAGACTGACCACATTGGCTCCCCCTTTCTTGGCACACACTTCTCGGGTTAACCAAGCTTTGAGTTCTCATGAATCTCCCATGAAAAACTCTTCATCTCTACTTTGAATCACAAGTACGTGGGACGACTTCAGAGGTCCGACCTCCTGACACAAAAAAATAGATAGGGATTTTTGGATTTTACACAAATTGGTTCGTAATCAAGGCACCTGTTCAAAAATCCACACGAGTGGCAAGATAAACTCATATAAAGAGTATCACCTACTTGTCCTTAGGAGTTCCTATAATTGGCATTTAGATCGTTACCTGTTTGAGTCGTTCCCTTGGGGTGAGTACTTTTTTCCACCAAGGTAGACTCTCTAAAGGTGAACAATAGTGAAGAAGTACATTTGTAATTAGACCACCTAAAGCATTTAGGCGGGAGCACACACAATGCCTTTTCTTCACACTCAAATAATTTGTCCAATTTTAAAAGCCCAAATTTGAAGTGTGGAGGTAATATTTTATACAACTTAATATCACCAAAAGACTTTTGATTCTCAAGATCACAGTGAAGCGCAAGAGAAGTGCATACGCCTTTTAAATGATATTAGTTTGTAAAAAAGATTACAAAACAAAGAAAACACATGTTCATTTTAGACCTCAACACAACAATGGATTCTTTTTATAGAACTAAGACGAAGTGTGAAGTTTTGCTTGTTCAATTTTTAAATCCAAAACCAACTCTAGTAAGTTCCTAAGGTTATTTTTAACCCTTTGATTGTTCTTTTTAAAGCCCAAATAAAAATTATTTGAGTCCTAAAAACTGAAGATAATAATGTCCTCAAAATTGGGATTATAATTGCTCCTAAAGTGTTTAAAAACACTTGTTACAATCGATGTGATAATGCCCTAGAGAGTCTTCACTCCATTTCCTCCTTTTCTTGATCACCTCAACCTACAAAAATTGATTAGCCTATAGAAAACAGAGTCACAAGAGAAGGTTAGAAGTCCAAGGCAATCAATATAAAAAGAACATGTTGAATTTAAAACTAAAAAGTTGACTTTTACCCCACCCCAGTGTCGCAATCTGCAAGGGCATCACTATTTGGAGAGGTTCAACGACACTTTGGTGAAGTCAACAACGCTCTGTGGAGAAATAGAGACCATGATTGCGTCGCTGTTTCAATGTCACTCTTTGGAGTTTGACTAGTCCGACCTCAGGAGAATGACATAAGCGTCACCCTTTGTAGCAGATATAGCGTTGCTATATAGCGACGCTGGAATGATAGCGTTGGTGTTTGTCCTTTGCAGTGTCGTTGTTTCCTTAAGGCACAAAAATTAAAAAATATTGGAATTTTGATAAAAATGTGTTAATTTTGAAAGGTGAGCCCTCCTTCTAGCACCAAAATGTCAATGGTAGATCTAGACCTGTTCAAACATCATCACACAACCCAATGTTATTCATTAAACAAGTCTAAAACAAACATTCCCCATGCAATTCATTCAAATGCAAAGAACAAGAAACAAAGTAAAATTAATCAAATGGAAACTACTAAATCTTGCTCAAAACATCCAAACCTAGCATCCCATGGGGGAATTGGTGCTTCTTTGATGTGGAAAGAAGCCCTTTCCCAATTCCTTGCAAAGCTTTGATGAAGATTGTTGATGAGTTGCTCCTTGATGAAAATTTGACCATAACCTAGCTAAGATTGATAGAATGTCATAAAAACCTTGATGAACAATGGATGGAATTGCCTAAAATATGAAGATAATGACTTTACATAAAGTTGTGGATCCAAAATCAATAGAGGAACCCTCCATTTATAGGAAAGAAGGATGGAGGAATGAGAAACATGAAGAATGTGGGATTAAAGATGAACCAATAACAATGTGCCACTTGTCAACATGTTATTGAAGAGAGGTGGAGCACATTTTGATTAATGTGCAAATAAATGCAATTAGGTGGAAATTTGAATTTGAAAGATGGCTTGTGGAGGAAGATGTGGAAGAGGAGTTAATGCCACTTAGCTCAAGAAAAAGGACTTGTAAGAGACTTAAATTCCATGTTGGAGGACAAATCCTTTTGGAGGGAGATTTCAAATTGGGGGAATATTCCAATGAGATTCCATTTTGAATGAAAATAGAAGAATTTACAAATCAATTAAATTGATTTACATGTGCAAGTTGCAAAATCTAGAGGATTTGATGGATTAGAGTTAGAGTTAATTAGGATTTAATTAACTTAGATGGAGATTAGTTGATTTGACATTTGACTTAGATTTTTGGATTTATTTAAATCAAATGAGAGGAATAATGGGCATTAGATTTAATTAAATAAAGTTTTCTTTATTTAATTAAAAGGGGTGATGTTAGATTTAATGAAATAAGGGTGATTTATTTAATCAAATGAGGGAATATGATTTAACTAAATAAAATGAATTATTTAATTAAAAGAGGGACATTAGGATTAATTAAATAGAATGATTTATTTAATTAAAAGAGGAAATATGATTTAATCAAATAACATGATTTATTTAATTAAAAGAGGAAATATGATGAATTAATTAAATAAGGATTATTGAATTAACTGGTTAGTAAAGACGTGATTAAGGAAGAAATGATGTTAGTATATCAGGATCAGGTGTATGATATCAATTAAGATAATTTGAACATCTACACTATCATTCCTTGTTTATTCAGGCCAAGATCACTATGTCCGTCGTATTCTTATCGCTTCATTATGTGGAACCCTTTTGGATACTATTCAACTGACAACTTCTTAGATTCAATGTCATCTTCTTCTCTATACAATCATGTGAGGATGTGATCATCTAGAGATTATTCAGCAAGCTCCCCCCATCTAGTGAAGATGGTATGGGGATTGTGGATAACAACTTTGGGCTACACAAGACGCGGTCTGCCATATGACTTTGGTGATTTAGGTAACTTTCTAATGAAAAAGAGACTCTTCATGTTATATTCTTCACATCCTTTGTCTTGGATTTGGATCTCAAGCGTGGAAGGTGTGGTGAATGGAGTGGATGATTTGACAAAGGTAGATGGGTCAATGTAGTGAGATGGAGTGGTGGATGAAGTGGAAGGTGAGGCCTCTCTATTGATGAGCACTTGATGTTCAATAGTTACTCTTAGGTTTGAACAATACTAGAAATGATCGGGGTCACCTGGAATAGTGATTTCAGTGCCGTTGTGTGGGAATTTGAGGCACTGATGGTAGGTGGATGGAATAGCTCTCATAGAATTAATCCATGGACAACTAAGAAGAAAATTGTAATGCAAATCCAGATCTAATACATGAAACACCGTGTCCTATATTGCTGGGCCAACTCTTGTGGGAAGCAAAATTACACCTTCAGACGAATGCTCAACATCATTATAGGCTTTGATAGTGATTTTCTTTGTTTGGTCTATATAATTCTTAGAGTATCCCAATGCTTTCACCAATTTTAGTGAGAAAATATTCAGACCTACTCCACCATCTACTAGGACTCATTTGATCTTGCACCTATTAATGCAAACTTCAAGGTGTAGAGGGTCATTATGATCATATTTTGGTGAGAAAAAGTCTTACTTGGAGAAGGTGACATGGTGTGTCATAACTAGGTATCCAACCATGGCCTAAAATGCATTGAAATATAGGTTGGTAGGGATAGATGCTTCTTGTAATGATTCATCAAGGATAGCCCTATGTTGTGGGGATGTGTGAAGGAGCTCCAAGATAGAGATTTGTGTGGGGGTTTTTCCCAACTGATCCAGGAGATTATATTGAATTTTTGGCTATGAATTAGATGGAGGTCCTGGAATAGTTATCTTGGTTCTATGAGTGAAAACAACACAATATGAGTTTGGCTTGTTTATGGTGTTGGTAGAAATGCGATCATCAAAGGGTCTTATGTTAAGAATGATAGTGCTATAACCGTGCTTGGTTGCGGCATAATTGACATTATTGTTGTTGTTCCTTGAACTAGAGGATTTCCCTTTATCATGGTATTGTAAGGGAGTCTTGAATATGGTATGATCAACATTGGTTTTTCCTTGTGAATCTCCTATAGATATGGCTCCATTTTCAATGAGGTCTTGAATAATGTTCTTGAGTGTCCAACATCTAGTTGTTTTGTGTCCTTTTCCATGGTGGTGTTCATAGCATTTATCTTCTTTCCACCAATCAGGTTTGATCAAGGTAGGTTCATAATTATTGGTTTCTGGTAGTGTGATGATATTAGATTGTAAAAGTTGTTTGCGGATTGATTTGATGGGTTCACCCAATTGAGTGTATGTTCTTTTGGCATGGGGAGGTCCTCTTCATTGTTGATTGTTTTGGACAACATTTAGCATTTAGTTTTGACTTTGGATATGTGTATTTGATGAGGAGGTACATTTAAGTTGAATGGTTGGACCTTTGGTTATTAGTTTGGCATCAACGGCTCCATCATTCGTGACATTTTTGTTTTGGGACCAGTATTTGCTTTGGTCATTGTTGGATTTCAGATTTTCTTTATTTACCTTGACCAGTCCTTTTGCGACAAACCTTTCTCAATAAGGACACCCTTCTCAAGGATCTATTCAAAGGTTGTGCAACATTGTATTTGAATTTGAATCATCAGTTCTCCGTTAATATTTTCCACAAACATGGTGACCAATTATTTTTTAGGAATGTGACAAGGGAATTTGCTAACCAAACCTTGCCATGTTTGGTAAAATGAGGTGAGTGATTCCCCTTCTTCTTGTTTGGTTGTGCTCAATTTTGCAAGGGTGACATCATTTTTAATGTTGAAGGAAAAATGATTGATGAATTTTTCGGATAGTTCACCCCATGTTCTTATTCCTGGAGGAAGGTGTGAAAACTAATCTAGAGACAAAGGACTCCCCATTTGAAGTTACTTCACTTCTCTTATCTCTCCTATTTCTCCTTATGCCAATATTGCCCTCATATTTTGAAGTAGACTTATGCAAATACTTGCAAATAGTAAGTAGAAGGTTGGAGATGAAAGGTTGTTAACCTAAAAATGGGAGATGAACGTTGCTTTTATAGACAACCATTCAATCAAACGACTAAGATCAAAATTCTAGAAAGATGCTAAGATCAACGGTTGAGAATTGATGCAACTAGAATATGCCATTCATGGAAGAGCTATGATTCCTGAAGGCTATGACAAAAATAAAGGCCATGAGCAGGGCATCTTTGACTATTTTGGACAAACATAAAAAATGTCCATCCCTGGAATGGAGTCAATTTCTCATGGGTGTCATCCTCTGCATTTAGCTTAGGAAATAATTTATTAGTCAATTGCATCACACAATTTTATGCATCACATCGCAAATGCTTGTGCCCCTACCCCTAATGCAATTGTGTTGCGTCGAGACGATTACAACAAACTAATTGTCGAAGGTGTCAAACACAAATTAAATTGTAGCCACATGCAACTAGATACCGTGGAGAACTGAGAAGACAAAAGAGTTGCAATAGAATCATTGTGAAAGTCTTCTAGCATTGTAGAGGTGATAGACTTTAATAAAAGATAGACTTTCACAGCTACATGTAGCTACATTGAGGAGGGACGATTACATTTGACTTTTTTTTTACTCTGATTCTTTTTGCATATTTTACATGGTACCTCAAAGGATATCCCTGCAAAAGGATTCTGCTCTAGCTCTTACGAAATTTCGGGAATAAATTTTTGAAAACTGCCTACGGAGCCTTTGAAACAGTGAACCGACGAAAAATAAAAAAAATGTAATTTTGACTAAATTTTTGAGTTCTTGCTGCTGAGAGATGCCAAAAAATACCAACATAAACCAAAACAAACACAACACAAAAAAAATCAAACTGAAATATTTTTGGGCAATGTAGGATCGCTTGTGGACCTGGATGCTCCTGCATCAGACACACTGAGTAAGAAGAAATGTTCCATGAGCTGAAAACTCATGAACATTTGGAGGCGAGTAGAGGCGATAGACTTTATAAAAGATAGAATTTCACAACTACATGAAGCTATATTGAGGAGGGACAATTACATTTGACATAGGGACTCTCTACGCACACACAAACTCATAATATGCAACATAAAATACAAACACAAATCATGCTATTTTATTGAATTTCAAATTCAACAAACAACTACATCAATCTGCAACAAGAGATTACAAACACTGGCCTTTCATGTCCTCTCATACCCACAGGAAGATTTCTTTCCTCGTGCTCTCAATTTTACATCAAAAACTTTCTTTCATTTATGTGCCCCTCTCATGGGTTGATTCCTCTGTCAGAACTCCCTCTTCAAAATATGCAACATAATCTACTACATAATTTCTCCTCAATACTAGTTCCTTCATGTATTTTCTAGAACATATTAAAACAAATAACTTGATGAATATCATGCCATCCGTCCCTCCAAATTGGTGCTTCACTCTCATTAAATTCTTACCAAGAAAAATGTCTTAAATGGGAAATTCATTAAATAAAATGAATGCAGATTTTTAATAGTTTCTTCTTCTCCATAAGGCATCAAAATTCTCTATATTTTCTGCATATTACCATTTATTTCTTCTCTAGTTGTGTGTATCAATATTTTAATAAAATATGGAGCCCAAAATAGGCGTCCCATAATGCCCTACTTCTGCTATTTACTAATTTAAAAATCTGCATTTAATTTACATGCCAAAATAAGCCACCCCACTCCATTTCCCATGTTGAAGTCTTCCCTCGTATTCATATTTTTCGACTATTGTTTAGTGTGCCTCAATGCCTCCATTAATTTGGCATTTCTTCTAATTTTTTAAAATTCTTTATTTTTCTTTATAATGACACTCCATTCCAGGGAGGATTACATTTGATTTTTTTATGCACAATAAGTATGCAATTTGCCATGTTTGATTTTCCTCAATTGTGACAAAATAATGCACCAATTGTGGGAAAATGCCTTTTTGCACAAATTTCTCTCGGAAGATCTTCTTCATGTAAAAAATTACCAACATGAGTGGAATTTCATTATGATGTCTCCCACCAAGTCATTTTTCTCCAGCCTTCATAAAAGTCAAGATTTTAAATTTTCCATAAATTGTCAACACATATTTTTACAAACTTTCGACATTAAAATATCTCAAACAGTGAAAGATTTTACTCTAATTATTTTTGCATATTTTACATGGTAACTCAAAGAATATCCCTGCAAAAATGATTTTCGCTCCAACTCTTATGGATTTTTGGGAATAAATTTTTGAAAACTACATGCAGAGCCTCTGAAACAACGAATCAATGAAAAAAAATTGAAAATTGCAAATTTGACTAAATTTTTGAGTTCTTGCTGCTGAGAGATGCTAGAAAAAACCAACACAAGCCAAAAAAAACACAACACAAAAAAAATCAAACTAAAATATTTTTGGGCGATGCAGGATCGCTTGTGGACCTGGATGCTCTTGCATCAAACATGCCGGGTAAGAAGACATGTTCCATGAGCTGAAAACTCATGAAAATTTGGATGAGCTTGGGATGGTGATCCCATGCTTATTCTTGATCCATATGTCCTCCTTGTCCTCACACTCTTTCTTCTTTGCTTCTTTATGAACTTCTACAACTCCCTCTTGTTTCATCTTCTCTTTTCCTTTTTGTTGTTTTCTACCCGCACACTGTAAGATTTCGTTGCTCACCTTCTTTTGTAAATGTGATTTACATTCTTCATGAGACTTGACCATGTCTACAACCAATGATCTCTGTTGTCCCATCTTAATTTCACTGCTATTCTTATGTACCTCCCTTGTATCTCTATTCTCAGGAGTCTTCTTTGAACTATTTCCAACCTCTGTTGCAACCTTTACCTTTAGTTTTTCTGACCTGCAACAATTCATAGGATTGCTTCCCTACACGCCCTTCTCTTTCTCCTTCAAATAACTCAAAGTATAATTCTACCCATCTTTCACAATGGTGTACAAATTCTCTCTATAATCATAAATAACTTTTCTATCAAATTGCCAAGGCCTTCCTAACAAAAAATGACATGCACTCATGAACATAATATCACATAAAACTTCATCTTTATAAGGGCCAATATGAAAATTTACCAAGAATTTCTCTTTCATCTCTAACTCATGATCTTCTTGTAGCCAACTTACTTTATAGGGATTAGGATGCTTAATCCTCTTCAATCCTAGTTTTTCTACCATCTCCTCATAAACCAAGTTATCTATAATACCACTGTCTACAATAACCTTACAACACTTACCTTTTGATTTGCATATAGTACGAAAGAGAATCCTTCTTTGAGATGGTCCATTCTCCTCTTTGCCTAGATTCACCAACACTCTCTTGAACATAAGGGATTCTCCATGCTCTGGTTCTACCACCTCCTCTGGCAATGCTACACTATCCTTGTCTTCTTACAACATGTGATTTCTTGCCGCACCTCTCTTACTAGTTTCTACGTGTATTTGTGGACACTCAAAAGCTTTATGTCGAACTTCCCCACACTAGAAACACCTGCCCAAGAAATATTTGCTACTAGTTCCACGTCCTCTTGTTGAATACTCTTTTCCTTGTGCTCCTTGTTCCATTTCAGACTTGTTTCTTCTTCAAAATTTTATTTTCCTTAGTGGTTAATTGGTCGTCCTCTTTACATTGCTATCTTTCCCTTTCCTCTTGAATTATTCTATTGCCTTATATTTACCTTTTCCTCTGCTTTCAAAGCATATTGGTAAGCCTCTTCAATAGTAGAAATCTTCAACATACTCATCTCATCCCGGATATTGAATATGAGTACATTTATATATTTAGCCACCTTTTCTCTATCCATTTCATAATGTCCTGATATTATCACCATCTTGTAAAATTCCTCTGTATACTCCTTCACACTCATGTCTTTCTACTTTAAATTTTGAATTTTTTTGAACAGCTCCAACTCATAATCTCTTGAAATAAAGTTTTCCTTCAATCTAGCAACTATATGTCTCCATCATGTTATTTTCATCTCACCATTCTCTACTCTTTCTTTCTACAACTCTTTCCACCACAATGTAACATGTCCCTTAAGCTTTGTTTGTGCCAATCTTACCCTTTGCGGGTCTCTAATGTTTTCAAATTCAAAATAATCTTCCAACTCTCGAATCCAATCTATTAGATTCTCAAGATTCAATGTGCCCCAAAAATTAGAGACTTCCATTTTATGGCCTCTATTGATTTGGGCTATTTCTCTCAAAAATATTTCTTCTCCTTCATCTCTTGGCTCCCCAATTTCTCTCTTAGACTCACCTACAACTTCCTCATCTTCAACATGTGCATCTTCAAGCTCTCGATTTCTTCCCAAACCTGCAGCTATTTTCTTAGCTCATTTCTCATTTCATTGAGAAAGTCTTCTAGCATTTTCTCTACTCTTCCAGGTATTATCCTTATCGAACGCATCTTGGAACCCTCTCAACCTCTTCTCTTGCAACTCTTTTTTCTTCTCATCTCTCCACAACTATAGGACTCCACACACCTGCAACCACCTCTGGAGCTTCGAAACAATGTCAATCCTCACCCACAAATCCTGGCATAAGCTGCCTCACATTCGGCTCTCTGCTTATGCACTCAAGATCACTGACTCTTATACCATCTTATGCAAGTAAGTAGAAGGTTGGAGATGAAAGGCTATTAAGGTTTCAAATTTTAAAGTAGACTTGTGCAAATACCTGCAAATAGTAAGTAGAAGGTTGGAGATGAAAGGTTGTTAAGGTGAAAATGGAGGAGAATGGTATCTTTTATAAAGAGCCATTCGATTGGACATACAAGATCGATCCTCTAGAAAGATTAAAATATTGACAGATGAAAATTCGTGAGAGGGAGGTTACAAAAAGGATGGTCAAGATCAACGGTGGAGGATTGATGCACCAGAATAATTCTATTCATGGGAGGGATATGATTCCGATGACTATGATGCCCGACATATATGATAGATGGGGTTAGATAATTCATGCCTTCAATAACCCACATCTCCAAAATGTGTTTGGGTCAATGCTCCCTGATATAGATAAGAATATGGCACGTTGCCCACCGCTTGCCGAACCACTGGTCGTCAGAAAATTGCTATGTGCTCCCAAGCCCAAACTATCAACAATGTCACACCATGGATCAGACTCTATCCTCCTCTATAGGTGATATCATGAAGCTGAAAATAAAGCATGGCCAATAGACATGCTCCCCACACATATACTGTCCTTGAGGCAACCATCGATCCAAGCACCTCTCCCCATCCCATTGGGAAACTGTGACCCCTGCGATCAGAAATCAAAAATCCTACTATCAATGCATATAAAACATAGTGGAATCGGTCATATGTTTCCGCCAGGGTCTCCCATTGGATCTCATACCCCTAGATCCCAAGCTCAGTATCATCAATTGTCTCATAATAATCATACAATGCCTATAGTCCCCGTGTTGGGTCGTATTGTACCCACTCGCTACGAATGGGGAGCCTCAATATACTATATACATCCTCGAGGGTGACTGCTACCTCCCCTATCAAAAAATAAAAGCTTCTCATCTCCGAGTGCCACCAGTCTACCAATGTTGTCAGCATCCCCCTGTTTGGCTTAATCACAGGCATATAGGTCACATAGAATAAGCCTAAGTCCAAAAGTGCCTATTGCTCCTTGCCCAACTAGTCTCATAGTCAGAACACATTTGGTCTTGACTCTCAAGTATAAATTAAAGGTAGATGCTACTAAAATCACCACACAACCAATAATGTCAATCCTAGAACTTCAATTGACCAATGAAACCTAATTTGACTAAGTCAAAATTTCATAATTTGGGGCAAGTTTTTAACCAGGAAATTATGTCTCATTTTTAACAAATGTATCACACATATTCATAATCGGCTTGCAACTGCAATTGTGTTGCTCTCCCAACACATGCGTTGCTTCATACAACACATGCGCCACACCCAGTCATTTGCATCCTTCTTGACCACATATGTGGCTCGAAACGTCAATTGTGTCACACAATTTTACGCGTCGCACCGCAAACGCTTGTGCCCCTACCCCTAATGCAATTGCATCACGCCGAGATGATTACGATGAACTACTTGTCAAAGGAATTGAACACAAATTCAATTGCATCATGTCATGATGATTATGATGAATTTCTTGTCAAAGGCATTGAACGCAAATTCAATTGCATCACAAAATTTTGCGACAAAATTGCTTGCTAAATTATTTCCTAAGCTAAATGCACGTAAAACAAAAAATATTAAAAGTTGGGCTAGTAGTACGTACTCGGGGGGGTGCTCCCTCAAGTCAGCAATAGCTTCAAATCTGATATGCATGGCGGGTAGCCTCTGGAACAGGTGGCATTCTCGTTGACTAATCACTCTAAGCTTTCAAAATTTCTAAATTTGGAATGTGAAAATGATCATTTTTCAAACTCAAATTGCCATTTATAGGTTCAAAATTAGGGTTTTGACCTACCTTGCCTACTGGTCGCACCTTTTGAAGCCCTTGAATTTGAATTTGAACCCTTTACCAATCTTGAAACCAAATTCTATCTTCACCATCAAATTCCTAGCGATCCATTTGTCTTATCGAGATAATTTTCTAATTTTTTTGGATTTTTTTGAAAATTTGTCAAATTTTCCTGAGGGGCATACATGTACCTTGTCATCGCTGGGGCACGCTGGGGCATGATCTGAATCTAATTTTCATTTTAATTCTTTGACAAAATGCTCAAATCACATTATGTCAAAGAGGGAAAAAATATAGACATTGAAAATGTCTTAAGTCTGCGAGCAACATTTTTCCTTGGTCGTCATCCTCTAATAATTAAATAATTTTTAATTATTTAACTAATTCACTTTCTAATCTTTATTCTATCCTGATGAATTAAAATAAATTAATTGCGTCACTAACACCCCCTTTCTTCAATAATTAAATAAATCACTATTTATTTAATTATTTATCTTTCATCATTTGTCTATAGTCAGATAATAATAATAATTATTTGACCTTTTTATTCTTCTATAATTGAATAATCGTCAAGATGATTTAATTATGTCATTCTCCTCCCATTTGAATAAATAATTCAAATCAATTATCAATGTCTAATTTTCATCCCCCCATTTAATTAAATTGATTTCACAATTTGATTTAATTAAATGCTCCTTTTTTATTTTATCCAAATAAATGATTCGAATGAATTATTTATTTTCCACTTGTCCATTTTCTCCATTTTCGAATAATTTAAAATAAATAATTTATTTATGCCTCCCTTTTGGTCAAAGATTCCCTTCTCATGGTCTTTATTTTTTTCATAGCCGTCTTTGTCATAGCCTTCATTTCTATCATAGTTGTTGGGCATCATACCCCTCCCATGAATAGAATTATTTTGGTGCATCAATCCTCTACCATTGATCTTGGCATCTTTCTAGATATTTGATCTTGACCATCTATTTCGTAACCTCCCTCTCATGAATTCTCATCCGTCGATCTTGTCCATTCGTTCGAATGGTTGTCTATAAAAGAGACCGTTCTCCTCCATTTTCACCTCAACAACCTTTTATCTCAAACCCTCTACTTACTATTTGTAGGTATTTGCACAATTCTACTTCAAAATATAAGGGCAATATTGGCATAAGGAGAAATAAGAGGGACAAGAGAAGTGAAGCAACTTCAAATAGGGAATGTTTATTTTGAATAATTTTAGTTTATTTTCTATTTGTTTGTTTTCTCTCGTTTGGATGTGGTTTATAGCTTAGAAGTGTTGGCTACCACTTGATTTAGGGTAGGAATTATCTAACCCCATCTTACATTGGTGAACCTGATGTGAATAGAATTATCTAAGTGACACATGTATTGTACTTTTCCATTTTTTAGACAACTGTAAGATGGTATCAAAGCCGATGATCTTGAGTGCATAAGCAGAGCGCTGAATCTGAGGTAGCTTATGCCAAGATCTGTGGGTGAGGATTGAATTTTTTCAAAACTCCAGAGGTGGTTGCAGGTGTGTGGAGTCTTGTAACTATGGAGAGATGAGAAGATAATATATTTGCAAGAGAAGAGGTTGAGAGGGTTTCAAGATGCCTCCAAGAAGGATAATACCTAGAAGAGTAGAGAAAATGCTAGAAGACTTTCACAATGAAATAAGAAATGAGCTAAGAGATATAGCTACAGGTTTGGGAAGAAATCCAGAGCTTGAAGATGCACATGCTGAAGATGAGTCTGAGAGAGAAATTGGGGATCCTAGAGATGAAGGAGAAGAAATATTTCTGAGAGCAATAGCCCAAATTAGCAGAGGCCATAAAATGGAAGTCCCTAATTTTTTAGGTACATTGAATCCTGAGAATCTAATAGATTAGATTGGAGAATTGGAAGATCATTTTGAGATTGAAAATATTAGCGACCCACAAAGGGTAAGGTTGGCACAAACAAAGCTAAAGGGACATGCTACATTGTGGTGAAAAGAGTTGTAGAAAGAAAGAGTAGAGAATGGCAAGATGAGAATAACATGATGGAGAGATATGGTTGATAGATTGAAAGAAAAGTTTATTCCAAGAGATTATGAGTTGGAGCTATTCAAAAAGCTTCAAAATATAAAGCAGAAAGACATGAGCGTGAAGAAGTATATAGAGGAATTTTTCAAAGATGGTGATTAGATCAGGACATCATGAAATGGATAGAGAGAAGGTGGATAGATATATAAATGGACTTAGATTCAATATCCAAGATTAGATGAGTATGTTGAAGATTTATAGTATTGAAGAGGCTTACCAATATGCTTTGAAAGCAAAGGAAAAAGTAAATAGGAGGCAACAAAATAATTCAAGAGGAAAGGGAAAGATAACAATGAAAAAGGACAACCAAGTAGCCACAAAGGAAATAAAACTTTTGGAGAAGAAACAAGTCTGAAATGGAAAAAAGGAGCACAAGGAGAAGAGTATTCAACAAGAGCACATGGTAGCAGTAACAGAGAGTTCTTTGGAAAGTGTTTCCAGTGTGGGGAAGTTGGACATAGAGCTTTTGAGTGTCCACAAATACACCAAGAAACTAGTAAAAGAGGTGCATCAAGAAATCACATGGTGCAAGAAGAAAAGGAGAGCATAGAATCACCAGAGGAGGTGGTAGAACCATAGCATGGAGAATCCCTTATGTTCATGAGAGTGTTGGTGAATCTAAGCATTGAGGAAAAAATCCCTAGTATATTATTTTGGTTTGCAAAATAAATATGTAAAAAGAATCAGAGTAAAATCATCCTCTGTATTGTTTTACGGCTATGAATGCGAACCACTTGTCAAAGGCATCAAAAAAAGAGTGGGGAGGAAAGGGATGCTCCAGATATAGGAGAGCAGAGCAATTTTATAGCTATGATAGACTTTAATAAAAAATAGACTTTCAGAGCTACATGCAGCTACATTGAGGAGTGATGATTACATTTAATTTTTTTACTCTGATTCTTTTGCATATTTTACATGGTACCTCAAAGAATATCCCTGCAAAAGGATTCTTCTCTAGCTCTTACGGATTTTTGGGAATATTTTTTTTGAAAACTGCTTGCGAAGCCTCTGAAACAGCGAACCGACGAAAAATTGAAAATTGCAATTTTGACTAAAATTTTGAGTTCTTGCTGTTGAGAGATGCTAGAAAATACCAATGCAAACCAAAACAAACACAACAAAAAAAAATCAAATTGAAATATTTTTGGGCGATGCAGGATCGCCTATGGACTCGGATGCTCCTGCATCAGACACGTCGGGTAAGAACAAATGTTTCATGAGCTGAAAACTCATGAACATTTGGATGAGATTGGGATGGTGATCCCATTCTTATTATTGATCCATATGTCCTCCTTTTCCTCATAGTCTTTCTTCTTCGCTTCTTTATGAACTTTTGCAACTCCCTCTTGTTTCATCTTCTCTTTTCCTTTTCGTTGTTTTCTACCTACACATTGCAAGATTTCATTGCTCACCTTCTTCTATAAGTTTGATTTACATTCTTCATGAGACTTGACCATGTCTACAACCAATGATCTCTGTTGTTCTATCTTAACATCAATGCTATTCTTATGTACCTCCCTTGTATCTCTATTCTCAGGAGTCTTGTTTGAACTATTTCCTCTGTTACAACCTTTACCTCTGGTTTTTTTTGCCTGCAACAATTCATAGGTCTATTTCCCTTCACCCCCTCTGTCTCCTTCAAAGAAATCAAAGTATACTTCTACCCATCTTTCAAAATGGTGTACAAATTCTCTCTACAATCATAAATAGATTTCTTATCAAATTGCCAAGGCCTTCCTAAGAAAACATGAAATGCACTCATGGACATTGTTGGAACTATGAAATTTTGGCAATTTTATTCACCCTTCATGATTATTAGCCTCCCAAAAGGTTCATAATACAGACACAAAAATCCTCACATAGCATCTTTTACCTAAATCCAAATAAAATTTTGTCATAAAGCCTCATAAGATTCATATAGCATTAAAAATTAACATATGAAAATATCGGCATAAGTTGATGCAGGTCTCATCGATGAAAATATACACATCCTCAATATATCAGTAGGACATCAGAAGGGTCACACCGATGAAATTATATACCAAAGGAATGCGGGTTTGTATTTCTTATCGGCAAGACAAAAGGTATCGGCATGATGATGAGAGGTCATATCGAGCTAAGTTACCTTTGGCCGATTGCAGAAAAGTGAAGTCTATCAGAGAGACTTTGGTCATCGGAGAAAGACTTCAAAACACTGGCCGAAGCGCTATTGGTCTTGCCGATAAAGCAAAAGGAGGACTCACTCGGTAATACAAATGATGCCAGGGAGAGTTCAGAAAGTCATACCGACCCCTTGAGTTACACTGACAAAACTAAGCATGCAAAGGGTGTTGAGAAGACGATGCGCGTGGTCTTTCCGAAGAAGAGGTGTATCGATGAGACATGTTACCACGGGGAGATCTAAGAGACATCACAGCGAATATTTTTCTGTCTACAGAACAATATCTTGGTCTTGGCGACATAAGTCAATAAAGAAAACACCTCGGTAAGATGAAATGCTTTCGGGGTAAGGTGAAGAACTGTTGGCCCGATTCATTAAGTCTGGGTGATAGTTGCTTCGGTGAAGGTCGTGGTGATATAAAAGGAAAAAGGAAAGAAACTATTAGGGAGACTTGTGATGTCAGAGAAACTGCAGGACGTCTTAGTGGATGGGTGAACATTGAATAGGCGGATCAGCAAAAGATTTGAAATGTCTTGCTGATATGAGCCCTGATGTGACAGCGAGAATTTCAAAAAAACTTGTAGAATTCATGTCTCAGTAAAGACATTAATGGTACCACGAAGCATAGAAGATTTTGCATATCAAGGTATGATCAATTGAAATCATTATCTCACATAATTCAAAGCGAAGGAGAACAAAGGAAACAACAGAGCAATTAATGCATTCACTTGGCTTGAATTTTAAAGAAAGTTACAGTAAGTTTCTCATCCTCTCAGAATTTGTAAAATTTTGAATTATGGAAGGCACTTGTTCAGGAAAACTAAAGGGAAGAAAACCCGGGGAAGGTAGCCAATCAAAAGCAAAAAAGCAAAAGACTGAGTTGCAACCAGAAGGTACTGAAAGGAAGCTAAATCAAGACCTCATAGACTAGTTACCTGGTTTTGGACCTAGAGCCAGGCATTCTACACAACTCAAAGTGAAATTTGACAAATTGGATGACACATGCAAAATTATAGGGGATGTTTGGACTCCGATTAGGGGCTATGAGTTATTCATTTTCCATTATCACAGGAGAAATCACTTTGAGCCGGTGTGCAGTCCATGGAGGCTTAATTTAGGGAAATTGGTGTGCCCTAATGTTTTTATTGATGTTGTACTCATAAAGATGCTAGTTGGACACTATGAATCAAAAAACAAAGCTATATATGATTTTTCAGGGAACTCGTTGACACATGTATCTGAGAACACAATTGCTGAGGTTTTCAGGATGGAGGGAATATGTAGTGAGAAAGTAGTAAGTGAGGAGATCGATAGTGAGTTCAGAGGATGGACACCATTTATAAAGTGTGGAGGTTACCTTTGCATAGAATTAGGTGTCATGGCAAGCCTACTCCAATGGAAGACAGTGAGGGGCCACCCTTTCATGTAGATCTCTTCAAACCTTACCTGGAATATACTTACTACTCGGTGGGACAGGTGTTAGGGATGGAGGTACCTGAGCATATGGAAGTTGTGCCCATGGTAATTGCTGCAGACATTCAGTATCACAATTCTAGATCATTTGACTATGTTGTACATGTTTTTAAGGAGCTGGATGCAGGTTTGATGGCGATAAAGAGTGGTGCTTCTATTCTCCATCTCAGAAATTACTCACTGCTGATGCACTTAGTGCTGTACTTTGGACAAGAGTTGGGTTTATGGCCCCAAGAGCTGAGGATTTCACAATATGACAAGGAAGGTAGCCCATTTCATATTCAATTATGGACTGCTATTTGGGACAACAGGTTTGCCAATTCAAATTTCTTGCATTTTGAAGAATTCTTTGTGAAACCCTTGTATAGATTTTTCAACCATCCTTGTGATTTTTCTTTATCTGAAGAATTAAAAAGGTTTCTTAGGCCTAGAGATTACAATGGACCAATTAACCACAACTGGGGGGATTGGTATTGCTTAGAGAATGCCACAATGATTAGGGTTTATGGCTTTGAGGACACAACTTTCATTCTGCCCAGAACTGTCCCGAATAAAATTGCATACCTAGAAATTGTTAGGCAAATGGATTGCTCCAATGTTATGAACTTAAGTTCATATGGGAAACAGGCCTTTATGCCTAGTACAACGTGTTTTAGTGATTTAGCCAAGGAAGGTTATGATTTGATTATGGATAAATTATTGCACTATAACATGAGAAGAGCACCAGTGAGAAAGAACTTTGATCCGGAAGGGTATATCCACTCTGCCAGACAGAAAATAAATTTTGAAGGGTACCATCATGAGCCCTATAAATCTGATGACGTAATCAGAAACCTGGAGGCAGAGGGAGCTGAAATTGTGATTGAAAAACATGATCAAGAGTTGGTGGATGTTGAGTTGTTATCCTCCATTAGAGTTGTTATCCTCCATTAGGGGGATATTAGAAGTAGACATGCCACAAAGCTCATCTGGGAAAGTTTCAAAGATGAAGACTCAGGACTATGCCTATGTTGCCAGAGAAATAGATGTTGAGGAAACCATGGATGTAGATACCAGGCATGAAGACTATAGGTCTTTTATATCAGATGATGAATTTATAAAGACTTTGAAGTTCAAGACATTTTTATATAAGCAAAAGGGGAAAGAGATAAGGGGACAAGTTGATAATGTCACTCCAGGAAGTGAGGATCAACTGTTAAAAAGTTTAAAGGATCAGGTAGATAACAAGATGATTAGCATGACCCCTGAAAAGGGAAGGGAGATGCTAGAAAAGGTAGGTGTTATGATTTTCTAGGTTTGGATCTAAATTCTGCATTGGTTTTTGATAGTTTCTTAAGAGATAACAATGCTACCCACAAGCTCAGTATAGAGAAGGTGATGGAGGTATACACAGGATCAAGATATAATCCTGATGATGAAACATTAATGATTTGGGCCTTGCATCCTCCTCACAAGAAATCAATTGTTATTGATACTAAAAAGGCATTCAAACATATCATGACCCTGAAGGCTGGGGAGGTTGATCCTGTAGCAACTTCTGATATTGGGATAAATATAGCCAAGTTGAATAAAGCCCAAATCCAAGCATTGATAAGGGAAAGGGAGATGTATAAAACCAGTAATGAGAGGATGTTGAGAGAGAATGAACACTTGAAAGACTTGGTAGGTGCTATAACAGAACCAACAAGGATGCTCACCCAAGGTGAGAGTTTAGAGAAAAGGGACCATTGGGAAGGATCAACTGCATACTCTCAAGGGAAAATAGATGCACTTGCTGCAATAATCAAAAGAAGGCAGGACATCCTAACCACTTGGTTAAATAAGCTTTGGGGAAAACATTCACAATTTATGGATGCAATAAAGGAACATAGGAGAGTGGATAGCAGAATCTAGGAAAAAATCAAGAAATTAGAGCAAAAGGATGATCCTAGTAGTACAAAGATTGAAAATGCTAACTGTATCATGGATAGGCACAGGGATTTCTTTGAGGATTTACAATGAGATGTGCAAGGATTGATAGAGGTTTCCGAAGATAGATTAACCAAGTTATGTGATGATGAAGGGAAAATGAAGGATGCAACTACATGGAAAAGTGAGTGCGAAACAATACTCCAAGAGATGTTGAGGATAGCCACTATGGAGGATGTGACATAGGATGAAGCATGTGAGCAAAATGAGTGAATGATAATGATGGAGATTATGATTCATGATGCATTGGGAGATGTTGATACTCATGAGCACTAGGATTATATGGAGCATATGTCTGCAATCCATTTGTGGCTTAACAAAAATTAGTTAAATAGTGAATTTGTTAAACTTTTTATGCTTTAAACTTTTTGAAAAGGCACATCCTTTTGCAAACTGATGTATAAATATCCATTATTGGATAAATTGATGGACATAAAAAGATAGATTTTGAATAGAATAGATTGCTGTAAGCATTATATTTTCAGAAATGATGACATTTGAGGAGGCCATGTTGCATGTATGAATTTCAAGGAAGATAATTAAAAACTGTTAATTTGGTGATTTCATCATGGCATCAATTGTTTGTTGGATTCTTGTGATTATTTGATTGTCTCCAATATGATGTTTCTTGAATATTTAAATTGAAGTATCAAGTATATATTCGATTTATCAGTACACATTTTCTATTTCTCTATGATTTGGTTCATTGGATTCTTTAAAGAAGAATTAAAATTCCTTTAAATCAATTACAGTAATCTGGGAATGTCATTTGGATCAGTAAGAAGAATTAGATAGTTAGATTTGATATTCTGCCTCAAGTAGGGTTTATCAAATCACATTCTTGTATGTTTATACCAGTTGTAAACTCATAGCTATATGCCAAACAATTAGAGGACCTGCTAGATAGAAACCGTTCATTAAAGGCTTTCATTTGACTCCATTCTACCCAACAAGGCACTGGTCTCCCTTGTTTACATTACATTAGTTTTATTCATTTCATTTGACATCTCTTAATTGAACATATTAATTCACATACCTTGATATTGCATATAAAATTTATACCAAAGTAGGATCATATCTTTCCACTGTTAAATTGCCACTTGTGGATAGTTAGGTCAAGTAGGAAACATAAAATTCAAAATTTGTTACTCATATAGGTGCACCCGCCTAGGTTTAGCAGAGCCTTAAGAGTAGAGGGTTTAACCATATCAGTTGGCCTTGTCAGTTGACCAATAACATAGTGAGAGTGTGGCAACCTCTCGTGGTTCAATCAACCAACGTTTTTGAGACCCAACAAATTGGCGACTCCGCTGGGGAAAAACTAGAGAATTGTCTGGTAGTAGACATCCTTTCCATATAAAGTCACTAAAAAAAACCATAATTGGAATTTGAAAGAAATCGACTCCGCTGGGTAAGATAACCACAAAATATTTTCTCACTTTTAGAAAAAGTGGGTGGCGACTCTGAATGAATAAAAACATTGAGACTGATACAATAAGATACAAATCCAAAAGGAATCAACCTAGAGTTCAAACTATCACAGTTTCTCATAACATACAAGGAAGAAGATCTTTGTACAAAGAGGGGGATGGTCTTGAAAATAAAGGAAAGTCAAACTCCAAAAATAATCAAGGCAAGAAAGTGTTTAACGATTTGGACACAACAAAAAAAAACAAAGCATCAAAGTTGTTGCTGGAAACACATAATTCATATGACATGCTTGCAAACGAACATAGCCCATCTAAAGAGCTCCACACTCTTGAAGGGAGGAGAAATCCTTCCCACCTAATAGACCTTGGGAAGGCTGATGAGCACATGGCTTGGGAAGGCTGATGAGCACATGGCTAAGTTCGAAGCTAGAAAAAGGAGAGAATATGAAGATGAACAAGAAAAAAAACTCTATGAGGGAGGTCTTGAGTATGATGAGACATTCGAAGAAAATCATGAACTTTCGGCATGAGATGAAGAAGATTCACAATGGGAGAAAATGAGGCAAAATGCAGAAAGATTAAGGGTAGAGTATGAGCAACAACTTCAAGCAATGGAAGAATTGAGAAAGATGAAGTTACACAAAGCTCAAAAGAAAACATCAGTAACTGAATCACCCAAATATACACCCCCCCATAAAAGCAACAATATGAAGCCATCAAGTCCCCCTCAAGCCCATCGAAATCAGCCTAGAAATCAATATAGGAACACTAATGCTCCACCACAACATCGAAATATTCAACCACCTCCTCATCAATAGTATGCACCCCCACAAGGCCCACAATATATGGAAAACAACAACCCACTCTACGAACACCAGCATTTTCAAAATCCCCCCCCACAATGCACAACTATGATTAGACAATTTGATCTTGCTGGGTTTCAAATCTATCCTTACCCCCTGGATAACAATTGGAGGAACTTAGTCCCTAAATTCACAGGAAGTAATGTAGTTACCGCTGAGGAACATCTGAGAAATTTTAAGGCAATCATTCAGGACTTAGACATGCAGTATGAGGATGTACAAATGAGACTATTCATGATGCCATTGATTGAGGATGCCAGAGACTGGTTTAAAAATTTACCAACTGCATCCATTTACTCCATTCAGGTGTTCCAAAAACAATTTATTCAACAATATGGAAATTAGTGTGCATTAGATTTTGCCTTACATGAGTTAGTGACAATTCAAAAACATCAGAATGAGTCAGCCTTTGATTTTAACCAAAGGTTCATTAAATTACACAACAATATACCTCAGGCATCCAAGTTGGCTGACCCTACTATGTTGAATATCTATCTGAAGGCCTTTGACCCCAAGACAAGATATGAATTGAGAAACAGAGGTCCTAGGAATCTGGCGGAGGCCCAAAAGATAGCCTTAACCATTGAAAATAATAAGAAAGCTGCAGGGATGTTTTCTAAAAGGGAAAACCCTAGGATTCCTCAATATGTACCCCCAAACAGACAAGAGAACACATATAGGAATGAAAGACCCAGGTTGCATGACATGCCTTATAATACCAATTGGAAAGATGGGAAACCAGTGAATGATAGACCTAGAAATAAAGAGACACTAGATCCATTAAAAAGAAAAGGGCCATACATGCTAGATAAAAGTCCTTGGTGTTCAATATGTTATGCACCACATTCCCCTGAACATTGTGTAATAGCTCAGTCAGTACCAGAGGAAGATACACAGGAAGATAATGGTAGTGAAGACCAGAATGTCTATCTAACTTCCCACACTCTTAACCCTTTAGAGCAGGAGTATGCATCTTCAGAGGAGGAAGGATATGAATACAATGTGGATCACCAAAAATACAATGTTCACATGGCAGAGCAACATGTTTTCTTTGACCATGAGGAAAATGAAAATGAGCAAGACCCCCCTGTTGCATCAAGTCAAACTAATAGATGCAATATAAGAAGACCAAGTGAAGAGGAGATTAAAAGATTGACGATTGCAGTAGCGGAGGATGCCATAAACAAATATCATTTGAGAAACAAAATGGTAAATAGAGATGAGGGTGTCCCAAGGGGGATATTTATAAAAAATAAAAAGGCATCAGTTGAGACATCAAAAGGAACTGATGATAAACAATCAAATAAAAGAGAATAGAAAGGACCCCCCTAAGGAGGAAAGTAAGAAACCTCCCATTGAAAAACAAAAGCCAGATCAAACATTAAAAAAGGAAAAGGAAGAAAACAAAGGAGAATGCACTGAACCTAAAAGGGCAATCAAAACTGAAGGTACATCCTTTGATTTTATACAAGAGTTATCTCAATTGAAAATGGTTGTGCCATTAATTGAAATGATGAAAATCAAAGAATATAGGGAAAGTACCATACAACTAATTTCTAATGGAAATCAAATATAAGCCCTGGAAACAAAGAGGTCTCAAGATAAATAATAAAAGGAAGGAGGTAAAAATCCCAGAAGCCTGCCTAATGAACACACCACAAATTGACCCATTTTTCACCACTTTACTCATAAGCGGCAAACTAGTAAGAAATTGCATGATAGACTCAGGTGCTTCTATGAATATCATGCTAGTAGGGGTAATGAAGCAGCTTGGTTTATGGATAGATGTGGAGGGAGGTAAATGCTATGCCATAGATAACATGCCTGTCTCGGTTGTGGGAATCATGAAAAATGTGGAAGTAAGGTTAGCAACTTACCCACAAGCCTCTTACACTATTGACATAACTGTCATTGACACACCACCCCAGTTTGGGATGTTTCTATCGAGATAGTGGACTACTGCAGCAGGAGGCAATGTATAGTTTGACTTATCATATGCCACCATACCATTGAATGGAGAAGAGGTAAAATTGTATAGAGAACCTAGAGTGAATCAAATTGTTGAATATGCTCCTCAAGAGCCACTGAATTGTTTCTATGATGTTGATTGGGAAGATTTAGAGTGGAACTATCTCAACCTGAGTTGGAAAGAAAAGATCCAATTGATCAAAATATTTCTGAAAATCAACAAGGAATATGGAAAATATACTTTGATGGAGCTTGCAGCCAAGAGGGTAATGGAGCTGGTATAGTTTTCATATCTCCTGATGGTTCAAATTATAAATATTCATTCCTATTAGCATTTGAATGTACAAACAATGTAGCGGAATATGAAGCTTTGTTGACTAGATTGAATTTAGCAGTTAAACACAAGATCAAAATCTTAACAGTTTTTGAAGATTCAGAACTGGTTGTATCTCAGACCAGATCAAAATATATAGCAAAAAACAAAAGACTGAAACAATATAGAATTGTGATATGGGATACAACTGAACTATTTGATGCTTTTTCCATTGATTGGGTGGACATATCAAAAAACATAATGGCAGATTTCTTGGTGAATGCAGCATTAAAACAAGATGATATCACATTAGCAGGAGTGTCCCAAGTGGAATTCAAAACAAGACCTGCAGTACCTGAAAATGTATATAGTTGGTAGGTTTTCAATGATGACACTGACCTTTTGAAATTCCTCCAATGTATAGACCAATATGAGGCTCAAGAAATTGATTTCAATGCCTTTGTGGAAGAAATAAATGGAGAAGAGATAGTGTTTGGAAAGAAGGTCTTGCAACTTAAGACTAATAAACTTCCCAAGGGATTAGTGGGCTTGGAAAGAGTATACGATGAAAGTGATCGATCCCTTATGAAACAAACACCAGTCAAAAGAGAAGATATTGAAGAAGTAAATTTGGGGACCGAACTATCACCAAGGAAGGTATATATTGGAAAAAAGATAAGCCCTACTATCCGAAGAATGCTGATTTCATTGTTAAGAAAGTATAAACATGTGTTTGCATGGTCTTATGAAGACCTCAAGGCATATAGGGAGGATTTATTTCAGCATGAAATCCCATTGAAGGCAGATGTAAAGCCATTTAGATAGAAACAAAGGCCCATTAACCCCAATCTGGAACCAAAAATGCAGGAAGAATTGACCAAGCTTAGAGATGGAGGTATTATCAAACCTGTGAGGCACTCAACATGGGTGCCGAACCTTGTTCCTATTAGAAAAAAAATGGAGATATAAGACTGTGTGTAGATTTCAGAAATTTGAATGTAGCATCTCTTAAAGATAACTACCCACTACCTAACATGGAAGCCATACTGCATAAAGTAACTGGGTGTGAGTTGCTGTCTATGATGGATGGTTTTTCTGGTTACAACCAGGTTAAAGTCAAAGAATGTGAGCAGTACAAAACAAATTTCACAACCCCATGGGGGACATATGTATATGTGAGGATGCCTTTTGGTCTCACTAATGCAGGAGAAACCTTTCAAAGGGCTATGGACTTAGCATTTGCTGACCTGATCAATGGTATAATGGTGGTGTATCAAGATGACCTCATGGCTTACTCAAAAAGGGCTGAAGATCATATAGGGCACCTTGAAAAAATATTCATTAAAGCTTTCGAATATGGCATCAGTTTGAACCCTAAGAAATGTCATTTTGCTGTTATAGAGGGAAATCTCTTAGGACACATTGTATCAAAAGAGGGAGTTAGGATAGATCCTGAGAGAGTTGAGGCTATAGATAAGGTTCCTATCCCTAAAAATGTGAAAGCCATCCAGTCATTCTTTGGGAAAATTAATTTTGTTAGGAGGTTTGTATCCAACTTTGCTGAGATTGTCAAACCCATATCAAAAATGTTAAAAAAGGGACAAAAGATTGAATGGACCCCAGAAGCATTAGAAGCCTTTGTATCCATTAAAAGAGCCATTAAGGAAGCCCCTATCCTCAAGTCTCTTGATTTCACAAAACCTTTTCAGATATTTTCATTTGCTTCCTTGCATACAATAGCTGTTGTCATGTTACAAAAAAATGAGGATGGTTCATGAGCAACCTGTATCTTTCTTTAGTAAATTTTTACAGGGATCAGGATTGAAGTATGACATAATGGAAAAACAAGCCTTTGCACTAGTAAAGGCCACAAAAGCTTTCAGGCCGTATCTTGTTGGAGCCAAAGTAATTGCATATGTTCCTCATGCAGCAGTCAAAGACATATTGACATAATTAGAAGTGACAGGGAAAAGGTGCAAGTGGATTAACAAAATTCAGGAATTTGATATGGAAATACAGATTAATAAATTGGTAAGAGGCCAAGGATTGGCCAAATTGATGGCATGAACAAACATTGAGGCAAATCAAATCTGTAATGTACAAGGAGAAGGAAATGCAATTGCAAGCATTGAGCATACACCCTGGTACACAGACATCATGCATTACCTTAGGAACACAAAATTCTTGGAAGGACTCAGTGATAACCAGAAAAGAACTTTAAAACTGCAGGCCTCTAAATATGTATTTATAGAAGGAGGTCTATTCTGGAAAAACAGAGATGGAATGATGTTGTTATGTTTGGATGAATCACAAGCTGATCATGTTCTAAAAGAAATGCACGAAGGAGTCTGTGGAGGACATTATTCAGCAAGGACAACTGCACATAAAATCCTCAGGGTAGGTTATTACTAGCCAATAGTTTTCAATGATTCATTTTCATATGTAAGGAAGTGTGAGGCATGCCAAAAGTTCTCAGGGAAAATGAGATATGAGGGAGCTCTACCACTCAGACCTATGCAGGTTGAAGCCCCTTTAAACCAATGGGGGATTGATTTCATTGGAGAAATACAATAGAAGTCAAGTGGAGGAAACAAATGGATACTAGTGGCCACTGATTACTTCACCAAATGGGTGGAGGAAATCCCAACCAAGCAAGCAGCAAGTAAAGTTGTGATCAACTTTCTACTGGATAACATTATTACTAGATTCGGTACACCATTGAGAGTGATTGAAGATAATGGCATGTGTTTCAGGTTTGATGAGTTCAAAGAGTTTTGTAAGACATATGGTATCAATGTTTCTTATTCTTCCCCATATCATCCACAAGCTAATGGTCAGGTACAATCTAGCAACAAGAGTCTTTTAAAAATCATAAAAAGGATGCTCGGTAAGAACAAAAAATCTTGGGATTCAAAGTTAAGATTGGCTCTATGGGCAGATAGAATTACTATTAAAAGGGAAATTGGGAAACCCCATATGAATTAGTCTATGGAACACAAGCTAGGATGCCTTTGCAAAATTTATTGCTAGTTTACAAATTTATCCTTCAAGAAGATATAGATGTTCCTAAACCATTGGAGGAGAGAATGGAGCAACTTGCAGAACTTGATGAAATAAGGAGAATAACTCAAAACCAGAACATAAAATTGCAAGCACAAATGAAATATTTGTTTGACAAAAAAACAAAAAGTAGAAAATTTGAAAAGGATGATCTAGTATTGATGTGGAACGCTAAATGCCAAGAGAAGGGAAAACATGGAAAATTTGAGGAACTGTGGTTAGGACCTCTTGTTATTATTGACAAGCAAGGAGAGGATTCATACTATTTACAAAATATGAGTGGTGAAGAATAGGAGTTGCTTGTACATGGGCAATTTCTAAAAAACTTTTTCTCTTAAAAGTCACAGAGGATCAAGGGTATCTAGTGCATGGACAACTTTTGAAGAAAAAATTCTAATAAAAATTTCCATGCACAGTAGTATAGGAAGTAAAGGATACAGGAAATTGCTAGTACATGGACAATCCTGGAAATCCTTATTTGATCTTTTTCCATTTACAGTAGTTTAGGATCAATTTTTTTCCATCTCCACTTGCTCTCATCCATAATTTTTGGTCTACTCTCCTAGAGATATGGATCCTTGCAATGATCTCACAATCCTTCATCCCCAAATGGAGCCATTGTTGGAATTGTGAAATTTTGGCAATTTTATTCACCCTTCATGATTATTAGCCTCCCAAAAGGTTCATAATACAGACACAAAAATCCTCACACATCATCTTTTAATTAAATCCAAATAAAATTTTGTCATAAAGCCTCATAAGATTCATATAGCATTAAAACTTTAACATATGAAAATATCAACATAAGTTGATGCAGGTCTCATCAATGAAAATATACACATCCTTAGTATATCGACAGGACATCAGAAGGGTCACACCGATGAAATTATATACCAAAGGAATGCAGGTTTGTATTTCTTATAGGCAAGACAAAAGGTATCGGCATGACGATGACAGGTCATATCGAGCTAAGTTACCTTTGGCCGATTGGAGAAAAGTGAAGTCTATTGGAGAGACTTTGGTCATCGGAGAAAGACTTCAAAACACTGGCCAAAGCGCTATTGGTCTTGCCGATAAAGCAAAAGGAGGACTCACTCGGTAAGACAAATGATGCCGAGGAGAGTTCAAAAAGTCATATCGACCTCGTGAGTTACACTGACAAAACTAAGCATGCAAAGGGTGTTGAGAAGATGATGCGTGTGGTCTTGCTGAAGAAGAGGCGTATCGGTGAGACATGTTACTGTGGGGAGATCTAAGAGACATCACGACGAATATGTTTCTGTCGATAGAACAATATCTTGGTCTTGGTGACATAAGTCAATAAAGAAAACACCTTGGTAAGATGAAAAGATTTCGAGGTAACGTGAAGAACCGTTGGCTCGATTCATTAATTCTGGGTGATAGTTGCTTTGGTGAAGGTTGTGGCGATATAAAAGGAAAAAGGAAAGAAACTATCGGGGAGTCTTGTGACGTTGGAGAAACTGTAGGATGTCTTAGTGGATGGGTGAACGTTGAGCAGGTAGATCGGCTAGAGATTTGAAATGTCTTGCCGATATGAGCCCTGATGTGATAGCAAGAATTTTGAAAAAACTTGCAACATTCATGTCTCAGTAAAGACATTAATGGCGCCACGAAGTGTAGAATATTTTGCATATCAAGGTATGATCAATTGAAATAATTGTCTCACAGAATTCAAAGTGAAGGAGAGCAAAGGAACCAAAAGAGAAATTAAGGCATTCACTTGGCTTGAATTTGCAATAAATTTATAGTAAGTTTCTCGTCCTCTTAGAATTTGTAAAATTTTGAATTATGGAAGGCACTGGTTCAAGAAAACTAAAGGGAAGAAAACCCGAGGAGGGTAGCCAATCAAAAGAAAAAAGCAAAAGACCGAGTTGCAACCAGAAGGTACTAAAAGGAAGCTAAATCAAGACCTCATAGACCAGTTACCTAGTTCTGGACCTAGAGCTAGGTGTTCTACACAACTCAAAGCGTAAGTTGACAAATTGGATGACAAATGCAAATTTATAGGGGATGTTTGGACTCCGATTAGGGGCAATGAGTTATTCATTTTCCATTATCATAGGAGAAATCACTTTGAGCCGGTGTGCAATCCATGGAGGCTTAATTTATGGAAATTGGTGTGCCCTAATGTTTTTATTGATTTTGAACTGGTAAAGATGCTAGCTGGACATTATGACTCGAAAAATAAAGCTATATGTGATTTGTCAGGGAACCTGTTGATACATGTATCTGAGAATGCAATTGCTGAGGTTTTCAGGATGGAGGGAATATGTAGTGAGAAAGTAGTAAGTGAGGAGTTGGATAGTGAGTTCAGAAGGATGGCCACCATTTATAAAGGGTGGAGGTTACCTCTACACAGAATTAGGTGTCATGGAAAGCCTACTCCAATGGAAGACAGTGAGGGCCCACCCTTTCATGTAGATCTCTTCAAACCTTACCTGAAATATACTTACTACTCGGTGGGAAAGGTATTAGAGATGGAGGTACCTGAGCATATGGCAGTTGTGCCCATGGTAATTGTTGCAGAAATTCAGTATCACAATTCCAGATCATTTGACTATGCTACACATGTTTTTAAGGAGCTGGATGCAGGTTTGATGGTGATAAAGAGTGGTGCTTCTGTTCTCCATCTCAGAAATTACTCATTGCTGATGCACTTAGTGCTGTACTTTGGACAAGAGTTGGGTTTATGGCCCTAGGAGTTGAGGATTTCACAATCCGAAAAGGAAGGTAGGCCATTTCTTGTTCAATTATGGACTGCTGTTTGGGACAGCAGGTTTTCCAATTCAAATTTCTTGCATTTTGAAGAATTCTTTGTGAAACCCTTGTATAGATTTTTCAACCATCCTTGTGATTTTTCTTTATCTGAAGAAGTAAAAAGGTTTCTTAGGCCTACAGATTACAATGGACCAATTAACCAAAATTGGGGGGATTGGTATTGCTTAGAGAATGCCACAATGATTAGGGTTTATGGCTTTGAGGACACACCTTTCATTCTGCCCAGAACTGTCCCGGATAGAATTGCATACCTGGAAATTGTTAGGCAAATGGATTACTCCAGTGTTATGAACTTAAGTTCATATGGGAAATAGGCCTTTATGCCCAATGCATTGTGTTTTAGTGATTTCATTTGAAATTACATTAGTTTTATTCATTTCATTTGACATCTCTTAATTGAACATATTAATTCACATACCTTGATATTGCATATACAATTTATACCAAAGTAGGATCATATCTTTCCACTGTTAAATTGCCACTTGTGGATAGTTAGGTCAAGCAGGAAACATAAAATTCAAAATTTGTGTTACTCATATAGGTGCACCTGCCTAGGTTTAGCAGAGCCTTAAGAGTAGAGGGTTTAACCATATCGGTTGGCCTTGTCAGTTGACCAATAATGTAGTGAGAGTGTGGCAACCTCTTGTGGTTCAGTCAAGCAGCGTTTTTGAGACCCAACAGATATAATATCACATAAAAATTCATCTTTATAAGGGCCAATATGAAAATTTACTAAGAATTTATCTTTCACCTCTAACTCTTGATCTTCTTGTAACCAACTTACTTTATAGGGATTAGGATGCTTAATCCTCTTCAATCCTAGTTTTTATACCATCTCCTAAAAAACCAAGTTATCTATACTACCATTGTCTACAATAACCTTACAACTCTTACGTTATGATTTGCATACAATACGAAAGAGACTCATTCTCTGAGATGGTCCATTATCCTCTTTGCTTGGATTCACCAACATTCTCCTGAACATAAGGGATTCTCCATGCTCTGGTTCTACCACCTCCTCTGGCGATGCTACACTCTCCTTGTCTTCTTGCACCATGTGATTTCTTGTTGCACCTCTCTTATTCATTTCTAAGTATATTTGTGGACACTCAAAAGCTCTATGTCCAACTTCCACACCTTGGAAACACTTTCCCAAGAACTCTTTGCTACTACTGCCACATCCTCTTGTTGAATACTCTTTTTCTTATGCTCCTTTGTTCCATTTCAGACTTGTTTCTTTTTCAAAAGTTTTTTTTTCCTTTGTGGCTACTTGGTTGTCCTCTTTTTGTTGCTATCTTTCCCTTTCCTCTTAAATTATTATATTGCCTTCTATTTACCTTTTCCTCTACTTTCAAAGAATACTAGTAAGCCTCTTCAACAGTAGAAATTTTCAACATACTCATCTCATCCTAGATGTTGAATCCGAGTCTATTTATATATCTAGCAACCTTATCTCTATCTATTTCATGATGTCATGATCTAATCACCATCTTGTAAAATTCCTCCGTATACTCCTTCACACTCATGTCTTTTTGCTTTAAATTTTGAAGTTTTTTGAATAGCTCCAACTCATAATCTCCTAGAATAAACTTTTCCTTCAATCTAACAGCCATTTGTCTCCATCATGTTATTCTCATCTCACCATTCTCTACTCTTTCTTTTTGCAACTCTTTCCACCAAAATGTAACATGTCCCTTAAGCTTTGTTTGTGCCAACCTTACCCTTTATGTGTCTCTAATGTTTTCAAACTCAAAATAATCTTCCAACTATCCAATCCAATCTATTAGATTCTTAGGATTCAATGTGCCCAAAAAATTAGAGACTTCCATTTTATGGCCTCTATTGATTTGAGCTATTGCTCTCAAAAATATTTCTTCTCCTTCATCTCTTGGCTCCCCGATTTCTCTCTCAAAATCATCTACAACTTCCTCATATTCAACATGTGCATGTTCAAGCTCTGGATTTCTTCCTAAACCTGCAACTATATTTCTTAGCTCATTTCTTATTTTATTGCAAAAGTCTTCTAGCATTTTCTCTAATATTCTGGATATTATCCTTCTCAGAGGCATCTTGAAACCCTCTCAACCTCTTCTCTTGTGACTCTTTTGTCTTCTCAACTCTCCACAAATACTTGACTCCACACACCTGCAACCACCTCTAGAGCTTCGAAACAACTTCAATCCTCACCCACAGATCCTGGCATAAGCTACCTCACATTTAGCGCTCTTCTTATGCATTTAAGATCACTGGATTTGATACCATTTGATGCAAGATGGACTTAATGTACAACACATAAATCATTATACTCCCAATTTATCAATACCATTTGATGCAAAATGAACTCAAAACCATACCATATGACATAAAAACTCTCTGTGCACACACAAACTCATAACAAACATCATAAACTACAAACAAAACTCATGCTATTTTATTAAATTTCAAATTCAACAAACAACTACATCAATCTGCAACAAGATATTCCAAACACTGGCCTTTCATGGCCTCTCATACCCACTGAAATATTTATTTCCTCATGCTCTCAATTTTACAAAAAAAAATTTCTTTCATTTCTGTGCCCCTCTCATGGGTTGACTCCTCTATGAAAGCTCCCTCTTCAAAATCTGCAACATAATCTGCTACAAAATTTCTCCTCAATGTTGGTTCCTTCTTGTATTTTCTGTTGGATTATGTGGTTGTATTTCTGATGTGTGGTTGTCATTGATGTCAACACTATTAGCATTGGTGATGCTTAAGGCTGTATATGTCACGAAGATTGAGAAAATTGTTAAAAATATATTGCAGGCAGTCTATGATGCTGTGAAGATCCAAGTGGTGAAAAGTTTTGTACGCTGATAATCAGAAGGTGCACATTAAAGGGTTTGTTGCTGAGCCTTTCTAGTATGTTGTTCAAATTTTTTAGTGGTACGCATCAAGAATTGAGAAAGTTATGAAGATCTGTGTTCCTACAATTATTCAGTTACTATAGCAAGTGTTTCTGAAAGATGAGATTGCAATTATGGTAAATTTGGTTGTTGCATATGTTTTTGAGATGATTAGTAATGTTTATAGATTGTTCTCTATCAGTTCAATACATCTGCATTGATCAGAGTGCTTGTGATTGAAGATTTTTCGTTGTGTGATCAAGTTTTTCATGTTCTTGGATGACATGATGGTGATAGTGTGTTGCGGATCTCTATGGATTAATAATTTATTGTTTGGCATGCTTGAAGGTGTTTATTTGGGTCCTCACTATGTTGTGATTGACTTGTGTTGGTGCACATTAAGATTTTTTTATGTATTAAGGCCGACAGTTGTAATTTATTCTTTATTTGTGGCCGACATAGTAGTTGATGTAAATCCGTGTAGTGGATATATAAGAGTGGTTTTTTTCCTCATTTTGATGTATGCTCGGTGTGTGTATGTGAAGTACATGTGTGAATAAAGATCAAATCATTCAAGAGTAGAGCATAGTGTGAAAGAGATTGAGTAGAGTGTGGAAGATTTTTACCAGAGTGTGTATAATTTTTTTTGTGCCTAATTGGAACTATCATCAGGCTTTTGTAGAAGCTAATTTCTCAGTTCAACCTCATCAGAAGGATTTAATCTGATTATTGTATGTAAGGCAGTGAGACTTCGTATGAGTAGTGAGCTCTAGGCAGTGTTCCTGAATGCATGTGCATTCCCTATTTACTCTTCATTATACCTTTAACAGGGTACAATCTTGTGGACTAACATCCACCATGGTTTTTCCCCTAACAGGGTTTCCACATATAAAATATTGGTGTTCATGTGTCTCTGATGTGCTATTGATTTATTCTTGCACTGTTAATTATCAAATATGAGATTAAAGGTTGATTAATGTTGAATAAGTTTGATTTTGGTAACAACTGATTCACCCCCCCTCTTAGTTGTCCATTCTTGTTTTGACAAAAAATGGTATCAGAGCTGGTTCCTTTGAAGGGAGAGCTTCACAACTTGAGGTGATATGAGATGGCATCATACAAGAAGGAGAGTCCTAGATTCGATGGAGAAAACTACTCTCTATGGAAAGTCATAATGGAATTTCATTTGAAGTGCATTGGTGAGCCCTTCTAGAAGATTACAAAGAATGCATATACTATCCCTTAGAATGCTCCATCTTCTACTGATGAAGTCAAAGAAGCTGAAATAAATACTAGGGCTATTGAAGCATTGTTGAGTGCTCTGAAAAATTCAGAGATGTCAAATGTGTTAGGTCTAAAGACTACACATGAGATCTAGAGAAAGTTGGAAACATTGTATGAAGGAGATCCACTAGTGAAAAGTGCTAAAATACAGAGTCTAAAAGGCAAGTGGGAGGACATGAAGATGAGTGAAGACGAGAACATCCTTTCTTTCTATCAAAAGGTAAATGAACTGGTGATGAGCATTAGATGTGCCGGTGGAATCTTGGATGAAGAAGAAATTGTGGCTAAGATACTTAGATTTGTGCCTCGTTCCTACAAAGCAAAAGCTCATGCTATTGATGAACTTAGGATAGTGACAAATGTGACAAGAGACATGCTGATTGGAAAACTTGCTGCCTTTGAATTAAGTGAATTTGGTGAGTCTACTCCTAAGACAAAATCTGCATTTAAGGCTACTGTATTCAGGAAAAACAAGCAGAGATATGATCCAGGAGAGAGTTCCAAAAGAACATTCAAGTATGAAGATGAGATGAAACAGATTGAAGCTGAAGAAAAAGAATTAGAAGAACTGGAAGCATTGATTGTGAAAAGAGAACCCAGAGGTCATGGTAAGTACAAAGGAAAGGTACCTATCAAATGTTTTTCTTGCAATAAAATAGGTCATTTTTCATCAAGGTATCCTGAAAGAGTCTCTAAGTATAAACCTGATAAGACTAGATTTCAAAAGAAATGCTATTATGCTGAAGAAGGTGTTACTAATGATGAATCCGATAAAGAAACTGGAAATGAAGATGAATGGGTATTCAATGCTATCAAAGAAAATGGTTAGGTGTCCACTAAATATACTAGTAATGTGAATGTTGAGAAAACTCTTGCAACAAAAAATGAAGAAAAGGATGAGTGGGTAATTGACAACGGATGTTCACATCATATGACTGGTGATAAAAGAAAGTTTGTAAGCTTGGAAAACTATGATGGTGGTATTGTAAGATTTGGAGACAACACTTTTGGTGTGATTCATGGTAGAGACAATATTTCTTTTGGTGGTAAGCACAATACTGATGATGTTCTTTATGTAGAAGGTTTAAAGCATAACTTGTTGAGTGTTGGACAAATGGTAGAAAAGAGTTGCAATATTCAGTTCAAGGATGGTAAGTGAAAAATAAGGGGAAGTTCTGGAAATATGATTGCTTCAGGTACAAAGACAAGAGGTAATATTCTTCACTTGAGTGCTACTAGTGAAATTTGTTTAAATGCTCAGGTTGATGTAAGATGGTTATGGCATAGGAGGTTGTGTCATGTGAACTTTGATAACATTGTCAAGATAAGCTCTACTCAAGCATTCAAAGATCTCCCTAAGTTAGTAAAGCCAACTAACACTATGTGCAAGGAATGTCAGATGGGAAATCAAACTAGAAATTCTTTCCAGAGAAAAAATTATAACTCTGATGGAGTACTGGACTTGATACATACTGACTTATGTGGTCCATCCAAAATCAAAAGTCTTCAAGGTGAAATGTACTTTATGTTGCTTATTGATGATTATTCTAGAATGATATGGGTTTCTTTCTTAAGAGAAAAACATGAAGCATTAGAAAAGTTCAAAAGCTTCAAAGCTATGGCAGAAAATGAGACAGGTCAAAAGATCAAATGCCTAAGGTTAGACAGAGGTGGTGAATTCACTTCCCGAGAATTCTATTCTTTCTGCGAAGAGCATGGAATCCAAAGACAACTATTTTCTCCCCATACCCCTCAACAGAATGGAGTTGTTGAAAGAAAGAACAAAACCATTCTAGACACTACTAGAACCATGATGCTGGAAGCAAATGTTCCTCATTTCTACTGGAAAGAAGCTGTAAGATTATTTCTTGCTTATGTTGCTTTCAAGAATTACAAAGTCTATCAAATGGATGTAAAGTCAGCATTCCTAAATGGTGAATTAGAAGAGGAAGTCTATGTTGAGCAGCCAGATCACTAACTCATTTGACCCCAATTTCTGACAAAACCTTCCGATGAAAGCTATATAATCAGATGTATCGTCAGGCACTAGTGTGAATTTTCATTTTTTTAAATTTTTATCCTTGACGTTTGTCGGAATTTCGACGAACCATTTTTTTCGTCTACGTTTCGACGAAGATCTTTTGCCAAAATTTTGATGGAGTTGCAAAGTTAAATTGTGGTGGGCATAAATTGAAATGAGCTCGACTATTTATTGCGATAGTGTTTTGCTCAACGGTTTTCTTGGGGAAAATCAGAAGAAACTCAAGAAGATATCGCCGGGTTGAGGGTAGTCATTGTCTTTTTCTAGAATTCATTTGTGAAGTCAGATTTGTACTTCTAGGTTTGAAAGTCATATTTTAAAGCAACATCTCATCAGATTTCATTTTTAGTCTTGTGCATTTTTAGAATTTCATTTCCAGATTTTAGACCTGACTTCACAAATTCTTTATAAGGGAATTGTTTATAACTGATGGAAAATTCTTGATGGATTTGGATAAAGATTATATTTGTAAGGTTTCAATTTTAACCCTAATGATCAATTTTCAATAGATTTGGGAGCCATAGCTAGATAATATCAAAGGTGTTGGTTATTTTTTACTGTAACCAAGTTTATCTTCTAGACACATAACATATAGAATCTCAAATAATACTGCCTTACAATACCATCAATCTATATTCTAACCCAATACTACTTATCAAATCCTTATTTGAACATAGTCACCTATAACCTCACTCAAGCATTTTAATTAATTCCTTGAATTAAAGCCAAAATGAGAATTACACACACCATAACAGTGAGATGAACAAAATAACCCTTGATCATTTTATTCAAGATAATAATATATTCATACAATGGAGATACATGACCTTGAAATGAGTAATTTTCATTTAGATGCTAGTACTGTCTTGAAAATTAAGTACCCATGAAACTAAAACCTACAATAGAATGACACTAAACCTAAGAATAGTATCTTCACTATAATATCAGGCTCTTTACAAATTCGCTCTGCAACTTCAGTTAGACTCGACCTAAAGATATCTAACTTGCTAACCCATATTTCTGGTCCTGAAATCCTTCTTATAGGGAAAATGAAGGAGCAAAAAGCATCGGACCAGAAATACACCTGTCACTGGTCACTTGGACCGCCTTATGACATTTCAAAAATTGGTTACAATAGCTGAGTCTCTAGAGAATCTTCTTGTTCATCCCGTCCACTGGAGAATAACTGTTGCATTTGCCAAACTTCAAAAACTTGCACCAAAACTGCCACCAAGACACAGCCAAAATTTGTTATAACCATAACCGCTGAGCTGTTAACTGCCGGTTGTAGAATCTGTCCTATTCTTATTCAGTTAAGTACTTTTCTACCCATCCTTGATATTCCTCATCCATTGGCTAATTAAAATTTACCACCTCATTTACCTTGGCACTGTAAGGTGTATACTTTACTACTACTTGATTCGCCTCCCTTTCAAAAGATTCCAAAACTGTGCTAGTGTTAATGATTTTATCCATACTACTCATCAACATGTCATAATCTGATTCATCACAAATTAATTTGATTTGTGCATTGATGATTTCATCTACCCTGTCTTGCCATTGCTGCAGTGATCTAACATTTCCTTGGGCATCTACAATATCTGGTAAAGATGTGTCACTCTAGTCATCAAAACTCTTTACCAACTCTTTAATCCTCCTGCTGAAATCATCAGGTAAGGCCTGGAAACCTTGCAGTGACTTCACAAAGTCTTGAGTAGGCCTTAATTGTTGAGGCCTATTAGCTGCATTTTGAGAATTTCATTTCTAGATTTTGTTGTGCAAGTTCAATATTCTGATTTTAGGAGTCTAACAGTTGGAAATCATAGTAAAATCAGAACTTAATAATTTCTAGAATTAACATTTGAAAGTGTTTTTTGGGGTCATTAACTTCAGACTATCTTCTCTTTTGCAGGGGTGGTTGCATGCAAAGTTAAATTGTGGCAGACATAAATAAAAATGAGCTCGACTATTTATTGCGACAGTGTTTTGCTCGACGGTTTTCTTGGGGAAAATCAGAAGAAACTCAAGAAGATATCGCCAGGTTGAGGGTAGTCATTGTCTTTTTCCAGAATTGTGAAATCAGATTTGTACTTCCAGGTTTGAAAATCTTATTTTAAAGCAACACATCTCATCAGATTTCATTATTAGTCTTATGCATTTTCAGAATTTCATTTCCATATTTTAGACCCGACTTCACAAGTTCTTTATAAGGGAATTGTTTATAACTGATGGAAAATTATTGATGGATTTGGACAAAGATTATATTTGCAAGGTTTCAATTTTAACCCTAATGATCAATTTTTAATAGATTTGGTAGCCATAGCTAGATAATATCAAAGATGTTGGTTGTTTTTTACTTATAACCAAGTTTATCTTCTAGACACATAGCATATAAAATCTCAGATAATATTGCCTTACAATACCATCAATCTATATTCTAACCCAATACTACTTATCAAATCCTTATATGAACATAGTCACCTATAACCTCACTCAAACTACATTTTGAGAATTTCATTTCCAGATTTTGTTGTGCAAGTTCAATATTCTGATTTTAGGAGTCTAACAGTTGGAAATCATAGTAAAATCAGAATTTAATCATTTATGGAATTAGCATTTTAAAGTGTTTTTTGGGGTCATTAACTTCATACTATCTTCTCTTTTGCAGGGGTGGTTGCATGCCAATTTTTTTTGGTGTAAAATATCATAATTATTATATATTGTTACCTGTGTATGATTAAAAATTATTGGAGTGTGAGTTTGATATTTTTTGAAGATCTAAATATTCAAGCTTGGTAAAGAAAAATAATGTCAAATAATATTAGTCCAGAACAAAATGAAGAGTCACTTGATAGATTGTGGGCTAGATTGAAAAAAAAGGGTGATGGGAAATGTTATTGTCCTTGCAATTGCAAGGGCTTAAAGACGAGAAGACTTTTAATCACAACAATTGAGAAATATTGTAGGCAGCATGGTCACGTTGAAGGGGGGCATGGTTATCGTCCATTGGTAAGTTATTTATTATATGTGTTTATATTGATTGAATTTGTAAATGTTTATATTTTTTTAACATTTGATATATATATATATATAAAATCACTTGATCATGATCATGGTTTATTTGTGTCTGCCATTATTATAAAGGTGGGGTGCCCTAGGGCACACGATATGGATTATCACAGCCCAGAGAATGTGGTTTTGCAAGCGGAGGAACATGGAGCTGTTAATATCGAAGATGAAGTTAATGATCCTATGGAAGAAGATGATCATGCGCTAGAAAACACAATTGAAGATGATGGTACAAATACATTGATCCATGACACATGTAGTGGCACAACTGATCATGTTGATCGAGATGACTTTGATGATGTTCATGATTTACCTGTACTTGAGAAGGCATACAAGCCCCTTTATGAAGGCTACCAAACAACTCTTCTCTCTGCTGTATTGTTGTTGGTGAACTTGAAGGTTATGAATGGTTTATCCAATATAGCAATCTCACGGATGTTAAGGTATGCCATATATGTCATCTTTTTTCATCCATTTTAATTGTTGTTAGTTCATTGCTAGTAAATAAAGGATGAAGTATGTACCATTAATATTCTTTATATTAAGAAATTATTTTTTGTTGTAGATTTATTGGTGAATTTTTGTTACCACCATCAAATATTTTACCTCGCTCATACCGAGATTTATCTGGCATTATGAAAGATATTGGAATGGAGTATCAAGCAATAGATGCATGTCAACAACATGAATTTGCAATAGAATGCCCAGAATGTCATATCAGTAGATATCAAACAGATCAACTAACAAAAAAGGTGCCTCACGAGGCTCTTCATTATATTCCCATTATTCCACGTATGCAACAATTATTTAGGTGCGAAAGCTTAGCTCAATTTATGGATTACCATGCATGAAAATAGAAGTGGAGATGACATTCTTCGAATGCCTGTGGATGGTTCTGCATATAAGGGAGATGGAGGAAAAATGGCCACACTTTAAAGAAGAACCTTGTAATCTCAAGCTTTCATTGGTAGCGGATAGTGTCAATCCATTTGGAGAGCTGAGATCTATTTACTCGGTGTGGCCTATTTTTGTTATCAACAATAACATTCCTCCATGGATGTCAATAAAGAGGGAGCACATAATGTTGGCAATGATTGTTCCAGGTATTTGTTTACATCAATTTTCTTTAACGTAGTAGCATCTCTTTTGTCTTATTTGTTGCATAATGACTTATATGTTTTTTCATTTATTAGTAATGTACATGAATTTATATATATTGCAGTAAAATGGTTATAATAATTATGTAACGTTTATGTTCATTCAACTAGGTAAGTGCCAAGTTAAAGATATGAATGTATATATTGAGCCTCTTATCGACGAGTTACTAAAGTTATGGAATGGCGTGACTATGTATGACGTATCTAGACCAATAGGACAAAGACAATTTGAATTCCATGCAATGCTTGTATGGACAATTCATGATGCCCCAAGGCTAACACATTTTTTTGGTATGTTATAACGTTTGACTAAATGACTTTAACGATATTTAATTTTATGAAGTAGATATCATGCATGTTTTTTAAATAATCTATTCATTATATATAATTATAAAAATTGACATATTTAATCCAATTATATATGATAATTTGCAGGTCTTCAAACAAAGGGAAAATTTGCATGTCCAATTTGTCCAAAGATGAAATCTAGTCATTCAACAAGTTTAGGAAAGTAGGCGTTTGATGAGTATAGGCACTTCCTCCACATAAATCATAAGTATCGAACTACTGAAAAACATCTTTTCAATGGGAAAGAAAAGACTACATCAAAACCATGAAGAATGACACCTCGCCTATGGAAGTTGGAATATAATAGAATTAATCATCAAGGTTATACATCGGATCAAATTGTTTATCTATCATATATGATATGTTTTGAATTTATATTTTTATATTGTGTTGTGTTTACTCATGTTGTAATTGACAATGATTGTCGTTGTTAATTTGTTTAACTTATATGCTTCATGAAGGTCGTTAAGGCATTAATGGCCGGCTTCCACAGGGACTGAAAAGTTATCCTAGACAATTTAGTAGGTTTCCCTACTATGAGTAGCTACAAATTGTGCATTTCTTTGATACAATGCATATCGAAAAGAATATGACAGAAACGTTATGGAAAATATTGGATGGAAGGCATGACAAAGAAAAAATTGTCAAAATTTGTAGTGACATTCAGGAAGCCAATCATGCAATGAAAAATGTCATTCAATTAAATATTGATGGAGACCAAATTAATATAAGTGCCCTTCCTTGGTTATTAATAGAGCAGCAAAGCAATGCTATAAAAGAAGTCATACGAAAAATTCGATTTCCCACAAGATTTGCTGCGAACATAAACAATATCATAACAAAGAAAGGTGAATTTGGGTCAGGAATGAAAACGCATGATTGACATACCTTCGTTAAGGTAATTATTCTGGTATATTATATATATATTTGTATATTGCATGTACTTTTCAGTGTATTATGTTTACTACTTTTGGGAAAATAATGAAAAGATCATTTTATAATTGTTGCAGTACATTCTACCTCTATCTCTGCTAGACAACTTCGACAACAATGCCAATCAAGTGATATATGATCTTGGAAAATACATGAGGTAAGTAGCGATATTTGTTCAATTTTTTGTATACTTTTGTTAAATCTCGTTAATATATTTGTGCCTTGAATCACTTGTAGATGGCTATCATCTAAAGCAATCCATAAAGAAGATATAAATTATTGGAAGAGAAAAATTCCTCGTATAATGTGTGAAATGCAAAAGTGTCTACCTTTGACATTTTTCAATGCACAAGAACACTACCTCATACACCAAGTTGAGGAGATTGAATTGTGTGGACCTATACACACAAGGTCAATGTGGATGGTTGAGAGGAACTTGAAATTTTTGAAGGCTTTGGTTAGACAAAGAGCACATCCCGAGGGTTCTGTGGTGGAGGGATACATGGTATACCAGATCATGGTGTACATTACTGAATATCTTACTAAGTTTGCAGCAAAGATCCATGTAGATCGCATTTGGGATCGCATCTCCATTAAAAAATTTGAAGGGGAGTACCTGATGGGGAAAGGTAGATTGAGGAAAGTGACAGGTAATTATAAGATGATCATGGAGATTAATTAGAATACATTTTACATTTGGTTTTTATGTATATTATACTTATTTAATTATTAATCTTCAATATTCATCAATTATAAATTAAGGTTGTATACTGTGGTAATTAACTAATTATACGTCGTTTGTGAATTTCAATTTTTTTTTGATAGAGTTGGTCGAGAGTGGGATGCACTACATTTGTACGTCACAAACAATCTTGATTGGATGATGGTATGGATTGAACGATGTCAACAATCTGGTTGCGCATTAACATGGGAAGGTGTGGCTTCATTGGTTAAAGAAGCTCATCGTAATGGAGATTCCAATGTTACACCAAGGGAAATTGATTTAGCATATGGTTTAAGAGATAAACAGGTATGTATAAATATATTAATCACCCATATTATTTAATTATTTTCAATTATATTGATGTATATATATGTTGAGATTTTTTTCTTTGCATACATTCGGCCAAGAATAAATATGTTTATCAACTGACGATATTGCAATAAGTTTTACATGTTTGACATATTGCAGGTGAAACACCACAAGGCTATGTGGTGCAATGGTCATAAATTTTGAATCAAAAAGTTGGATGACACGAAGAAAACTTGTGATTCTAGGATAATTGTAGTCTTCCAGGTGACTAATGTTTCATCTAGAAGAGACATACATCCAGAAGTCTCAGAAAATCAATACTATGGGATTTTGGATGATATACTTGAGTGTGACTTTAAGTCCTTCAAATTAGTTCTGTTCCCCGTCCTATGGTACAGGCTACGATTGAATGAAAATGATCCTGAGAGAACTGTTATTGAATGATAATGGATTTACCATGGTTAATACAAGGTATTTTGAGTGAGTTGAAAATGAGCCCTATGTTCTTCCAAGCCAATATGAGAAGGTATTTTACTTAGAGGTTCTAGGTAAAGCGGGTTGGTCATATGTTGTTAGAAATGATCCAAGAGGAATGCCAGTAAAGTATAATGTGGTGGAAGAAGAAGATACTGAAGAAATAGAAGATAATGTAGATGATGATCAGGATCAATAGTTAGTTGATGATGTGCCTGACATAGATGTCGAAGAGGAGGAACTAGATCATGATGATGTAGGAGTTAATGTTCATGAAGATGATATCTATGTGGATGATGACATTATTGAAACTGATATCAATGACGATGATGATGATATGACCAAACCTTACAATGTTGAATCTGGATCGGATGATACAAACAAAGAGTTGGATGAAGAAGAAGATCAATGACATTGAAATTTATGAGTTATGTGATTGTATTATCTATTTGATATTAATTTCTTGATAGAATTATATTTGACTTATGTGGTTACATAATTAATTTTAATTATATTTGAATTATATTAGAATATGTTCAGTTAACAGATGTAAAAAATAAAATGGATAAACCAAAAGATGAAAGCATGAGACCACTGCCTTGTTGGGTGTATGGAGTCTAATGAAGATCTATAAAAGTGTAATCTATGATGGCAATAATTCAAAGTGTTTGGCACATAGATGTAGTTTATAACTTGTATAAATGTGCAAGTAAATGACTGACAAACTCTACTTGAGATAGAATGACAATCCTAGTTATGTGATTCTTCTTATTGATCCAATTAATACTCTTTAGTTACTGTGATTGACTAGAAGGGTTTAATCTTTACTTGAAAGAACCAAATAATCACATCACACAACTACAACAAATGTGTATTTGTAAACTGAATATATATATGCTTGATATATCAATTTAAACAACATAAAAGAATCAAAATGGAGATAAATAGATAACTGTATAATTCCATAAACAACTAATACCAAGATTAAGCCACAAGTTCAGACATCTTCATTAAATTCATCAAAATTCATACATGCATGTGAGTCTTTTAAAGGAAAGTTTCCTTGCAAACTATCTACTGTATCTTTCTCCTATCCACCTATATCTATTTTACATTATGAAATAGATATAAATATATCAAAATTGTGAAAGGGTACGTCCTTTCAGAAATGTCTTTTGCTTAACAACAATAACAAACTAGAAATTATGCTCTATTAAGCCATAAATAGATGTTTGACAGATAATCTCGGTAAGCTGGCCGCTTGTGTGTATCAGCATCCTCCAGTGCACTCCACCAAGTCTCGGATCATCTTCTTGTTAAATTCCACTCATTAAAGAATAGCCGCTGCCTTGACAAACCTCAAAACCTACACCAAAGAGTTGCCACAGAGACAAAACCATAATTAGTTATAACTATAACCGCTGAGCTGTTAATTGCCGATAATAGACATTGTTTTACTCCTCTTCGGTTAAGTACTTGTCCACCCATCTTTGATACTCTTCATCCGTTGGCCAGGAAAAATTCACCACCTCATTCACCTTAGTATTGTAAGGTGTGTAATTCACTACGACCTGATTGGCTTCCCTTTCAAAAACTTTAAGAATGTGCTGGTGTTAATTATCTTATCCATACTATTTACCAACAAATCATAGTTTGAATCATCACAAATCGATTTGATTTGTGTATTGATAACTTCTTCTGCCCCATCCTATCATTGTTGTAATGTCTTAACATTTTCTTGTGCATCAATAATGTTTGGCAAAAATGTATCATTCCAGTCATCAAAGCTCTTTATCAACTCCCTAATTCTTCTACTCAAATCATTAGGTAGGGCTTGGAATCCCTTCAATGATTTTACAAAGATTTGAGTAGGCTTCAATGACTGGGGCTTGTTGTCCACGTCAAACCTAGAAGCTTTGTACATAATATCCAGATCATTGGCCCTAGGGATCCATTTCTCAGCTAAAGGAAAAACTATTTCCCGATCCCTATTGATATTTTTTATTCCATCCAAGAATAAAGAATACAAAGAATGTATAGATGGTAATTTACCATCAACCTTTTCATTAAGATGCCTCAAAACTGTGTCAACCACCACACTTTGTTTGGAAATTGCATCATCCTCGCTTGCCTTTAAGGCAACCTGCAATTCTATGATCCTATTCAACATTTGCTCCTTGGTGGGATCCACAGAATATTCAACTTCTTCTTCAACTGGCCTTGGTGTAGGACTAAGAGCAGGTGCCTGGATGGGGGACCCCGGAGTTGAAACAATTGGAGTAGTAGGGGGGACCGATCTTGCAATAGAAGGTAATGCTCTGATACTAGGAGAGCTGGAGGATTCTCCCACCTTCCCATATTTCAACCTATCTACTTTAGATTGCAGTTCAACATTCCTTTGTTGCATCCTACTATATTCTCCAATTATCATATTGTATTTCTCCATCAAACTCTTATTTTCAACCTCTTCTCTCTCAGCTGTCTTTTGGGCCAATTTGGCCACATTTACTGTCAGGCTTGTAGCTTATGTTGTTGAAGTTTCAGAAGCTCTCTTGATGATTAGCCCTCCCCTTAGGTGTGGGCTAATATCAGTTACATTTGGATTTCTGCCCTGGGGTGCCAATGCCCATATGGCCAGAGTTTCATACTCCTCACTGAAGGCAGAGTCTTGTAGAGTTGCCTTAACCTCTTCTTCATTGTTTTGTATAGGGTGCTTGGACTGTAAGATAGCATTGAATGCAGCCGCATCAGCTATGTCCCATTTAGGCTATTGGTGGTGTTTTAATGTGAACCAGGTTTATCTCCTAATCTACCTATGGAATTGCCAATTCCAATCAAGGGCAGCTCGAAGGACTTGGACCAACTGGCGAGGATTTTAAAAGACCTCCTACTCTTTGGGCTCTGCAAGACTGGAGAGGGTGATCCCTCAATGTGTTTACAATCTCTGCACTGAATTTATAAACAATCATTAACAATTAATAGATAATCCCATTTAATAGCTCAACAAAATAGGATAATATTGAATTGAATTGGCCCTTCATCAATAGTATCAACTACTTGGAGCATGAGATGATTACAACGACATTTCACCACTTAAGATAGTCATTTAATTTGCAATTTGGCAGCAAGCTCTAAGCTAAGACAAACAGACACAAAATCTTACAAACACATACGATTTAGGCCAGTGCCATATACTATTGGGGAGTCGAATTCACAAATATTTAGATTCCATAACAGGTTCAAACACATAACATATAAGATCTTTGACAATATTGCATTACAATAGTGTCAATTTCTATCCTAACTCAATACTTCTTATCAAATCCCTTTACAAACATATCCATCTATGACTCCATCCAAGCATTTTAATTAACTCTTTGAATTAAAGCAAAAATGGAAATCATACACACCATAACAGTGAGATGAACGCCAAAACCCTTGATTATATTATTCAAAATTGTGATATGTTTATACAAAGGAGAGCCATGAGCTCTAAATATATCATTATAACTCAAATGCTAGTACTGTCATGAAACATCAAACCTTCATGTTGTTGGAACTGTGAAATTTTGACAAATTCATTATTTCTTCATGATTATTAGTCTCCCAAAAAAGATTCATAATGCAGACATAAAAATCCTCACATAGCATTTTTTACCAAAATCCGATTTAAAATTGTGCCATAATGCCCCATAAATTTCATCTGACATTAAAATCTTAACATATGAAAATATCGGCATAAGTTGATGCAGGTCTCATTGATGATAATATACATATCCTAAATGTATCGGCAAGACATCAGAAGGGTCACACTGATCAAGTTATACACAGAGAGAATGTAGGTTTGTATATCTTATCGGCAAGACAAAAATTATAGGCGTGACAATGTAAGGTCACATCGAGCTAAATTACCTTTTGCCGATTGGAGTAACGTAAAGTCTATCAGAGAGACTTTGGTCATCGGAGAGAGATTTTAAAACACTGTCCGAAGCATTATTAGTCTTGCTGATAAAGCTAGGGAAGGACTCACTCGATGAGACAAACGATGCCGGGGAAAATTCAGAAAGTCTTACCGACCCCTCGGGTTACACCGATAGAACTGAGAATACGAAGATAAAGGGTGTCGAGAAGACAATGCACATGGTCTTTGTTATAAGTGTGAAATTTTGGCAATTTCATTCACCCTTCATGACTATTAGTCTCCCAAAAGGTTCATAATACAGACATAAAAATCCCCACATAGCATCTTTTACCTAAATCCATTTTAAAATTTTGTCATAAAGCCCTATAAAATTCATATGGCATTAAATCTTTAACATATGAAAATATTGGCATAAGTTGATGCAGGTCTCATCGATGATAGCATACATATCTTCAATATATCGGCGAGACATCAGATGGGTCATACCGATAAAGTTATACACTAGGAGAATACGGGTTTGTATTACTTATCGGCAAGACAAAAGGTATTGGCGTGACGGTGTCAGGTCATATTGAGCTAAGTTACCTTTTGCCGATTGGAGAAAAGTAAAGTCTATCGGAGAGACTTTGGTCGTCGAAGAGAGATTTCAAAACACTGGCCGAAACGCTATTGGTCTTGCCGATAAAGCAAAAGGAGGACTCAATCGGTAAGACAAATGATGCCAGGAAGAGTTCATAAAAGTCTTACCGACCCCTCGGGTTACACTGACAGAATTGAGCATGCGAAGATAAAGGGTATCAAGAAGACGATGCTCATTGTCTTGCCGAAGAAGAGTCGTATCGGTGAGACATGTCACCGCGGGGAGATCTAAGAGACATCACAACAAGTATTATTATGTCGACAGAACAAATTGCTTGGTCTCGGCGACATAAGTCGATAAAGTAAACATCTCGGTGAGACAAAGTACTTTCAGAGTAAGGCAAAGAACCGTTGGCCCGATTCATTACGTCTGAGCGATAGTTGTTTCGGTGAAAGTCATGGTGATGTAAAAAGCAAAAGGAAAGAAACTATCGGGGAGACTTGTGATGTTGGGGAAACTACAAGACATCTTAGTGGATGGGTGAAGGTTGAACAGGCGGATCGGTGAGAGATTTGAAATATCTTGCCGATATAAGCCCTGATGTGACAACGAGAATTTCGAAAAAAAAAAATTGCAGCATTCATGTCTCAGTAAAGACATTAATGGCGCCATGAAGCGTAGGAGATTTTGCATATCAGGGTATGATCAATTGAAATCATTGTGTCACAGAATTCAAAGTGAAGGAGAGCAAGGGAATTAGTAGAGCAATTAAGGCATTCACCTAGCTTGAGTTTGCAAGAAAGTTACCGTAAGTTTCTCGTCCTCTCAGAATTCGTAAAAATTTGAATTATGGAAGGCATTGGTTCAGGAAAACTAAAGGGAAGAAAACCCGAGGAGGGAATCCAATCAAAAGCAAAAAAGAAAAAGACTAAGTTGCAACCAGAAGGTATTGAAAGGAAGCTAAATCAAGACCTCATAGACCAGTTACCTGGTTCTAGACCTAGAGCTAGGTTTTCTGCACAACTCAAAGTGGAAGTTTACAAATTGGATGACAAATGCAAATTTGTAGGTAATGTTTGGACTCCGATTAGAGGCTATGAGTTATTCAATTTCCATTACCACAGGAGAAATCGCTTTGAGCCAGTATGTAATCCATGGAGGCTCAGTTTAGGGAAATTAGTGTGCCCTAATGTTTTTATTGACGTCGAACTGGTAAAATTGCTGGCTGGACACTATGATTCGAAAAACAAAGCTATATGTGATTTGTCAGGGAATCCATTGATACATGTATCTGAGAATGCAATTGCTGAGGTTTTCAGAATGGAGGGAATATGCAGTGAGAAAGTAGTGAGTGAAGAGCTCGATAGTGAGTTCAGAAGGATGGACACTATTTATAAAGGGTGGAGGTTACCTCTGCACAGAATTAGGTGTCATGGAAACCTACTCCAATGGAAGATAGTGAGGGGCCACCCTTTCATGTAGACCTCTTCGAACCTTACCTAAAATATACTTACTACTCAGTGGGACAGGTATTAGGGATGGAGGTACCTTGAGCATATGGTGGTTGTGCCCATGGTGATTACTGCAGACATTCAGTATCACAATTCTAGATCATTTGACTATGCTGCACATGTTTTTAAGGAGCTGGATGCAGGTTTGATGGCGATAAAGAGTGGTGCTTCTGTTCTCCATCTCAGAAATTACTCACTGTTGATGCACTTAGTGTTGTATTTTGGACAAGAGTTAGGTTTATGGCCCGAGGAGCTGGGGATTTCACAATCTGACAAGGAAGGTAGGCTATTGCCTGTTCAATTATGGACTGCTGTTTGGGACAACAGGTTTGCCAATTCAAATTTCTTGCATTTTGAAGAATTCTTTGTGAAACCCTTGTATAGATTTTTTAACCATCCTTGTGATTATTCTTTATCTGAAGAAGTAAAAAGGTTTCTTAGGCCTAGAGATTACAATGGACCAATTAACCACAACTGGGGGGATTGGTATTGCTTAGAGAATGCCACAATGATTAGGGTTTATGGCTTTGAGGATACACCTTTCATTCTGCCTAGAACTATCCCAGATAGAATTGCATACCTAGAAATTGTTAGGCAAATGGATTACTCCAGTGTTATGAACTTAAGTTCATATGGGAAATAGGTTTTATGCCCAGTACATTGTGTTTTAGTGATTTCACTGTATTAGCCAAGGAAGGTTATGATATGATTTTGGACAAATTATTGCACTACAACATGAGAAGAGCACCAGTGAGAAAGAACTTTGATCCAAAAGGGCATATCCACTCTGCCAGACAAAAAATAAATTTCGGAGGGTACCATCATGTGCCCTTTAAATCTGATGACATAATCAGAAACCTGGAGGTAGAGGAAGCTGAAATTGTGATTGAAAAACATAATCAGGAGTTGGTGGATGCTGAGTTGTTATCCTCCATTAATGGGATTTCAAAAATAGATAGGCCACAAAGCTCATCTGGGAAAGTTTCAAGAATGAAGACTCAGGACTATGCCTATGTTGCCAGAGAAACAGATGTTGAGGAAACCATGGATGTAGATACAAGACATGAAGACTATAGGTCTTTCATATCAGATGATGAATTTATAAAGACCTCGGAGTTTAAGACATTTTTATATAAGCAAAAAGGGAAAGAGATAAGGGGACAGGTTGACAATGTCACTCCAAGGAATGAGGATCAACTGTTAAAAAGATTAAAGGATGAAGTAGATAAAGAGATGATTGACATGACCCCTGAAAAGGGGAGGGAGCTACTTGAAAAGGCAGGTGTTATGATTTTTCTAGGTTTGGCTATGAATTCTGCATTAGTTTTTGATAGTTTCTTAAAAGATAACAATGCTACCCACAAGCTCAGTATAGAGAAGGTGACAGAGGTATACACAGGATCAAGATACAATCCTGATGATGAAACATTGATGATTTGGGCCTTGTATCCTCCTCACAAGAAATCAATTTTTATTGATATTGAAAAGGAATTTAGACATGTCATGACCCTGAAGGCTAGGGAGGTTGATCCTGTAGTGACTGCTGATATTGGGATAAATATAGCCAAGTTGAATAAATCCCAAATCCAAGCATTGATAAGGGAAAGGGAGATGTACAAAACCAATAATGAGAGGATGTTGAGAGAGAATGAACGCTTGAAAGACTTGGTAGGTGTTGTAACAGAACCAACAAGAATGCTCACTCAAGGTGAGAGTTCATAGAAAAAAGACCATTGGGAAGGGTCAACTGCATACTCTCAAGGGAGAATGGATGCATTTGTTGCAATAATAAAAAAAAGGCAGGTTGTTTTAACCACTTGGTTAAATAAACTCCGGGGAAAACATTCACAGTACGTAGATGCAATACAGGAACATAGGAGAGTGGATAGCAGAATTCAGGAAAGAATTGAGGAATTGGAGCAGAAGGACACTCCTAGTAATGAAGAGATTGAAAATGCCAATTGAATTATGGATAGGCATAGGGATTTCTTTGAGGAGTTACAAGGGGATATACAGGGATCGACAGAGGCTGCTGAAAATAGATTGACCAAGTTATGTGATGATGAAGGGAAAATGAAGGAAGTGACTACATGGAAAAGTGAGTGCGAAACAATACTCCAAGGGATGCTGGAGACAGCCACTGCGAAAGATGTGATATTGGATGGAGTATGTTAGCAAAATGAGTGAATGATAATGATGGAGATTGTGATCCATGATGCGTTGGGAGATGCTGACACTCATGAGCGCTAGGATTATACAGAGCATATGTCTGCAGTCCATTTGTGGCTTAATAGAAATTAGTTAATAGTGGATTTGTTAAACCTTTTATGCTTTAAACCTTTTTGAAAAGGCACGTCCTTTTGCAAACTGATGTATAAGTATCCGTTGTTGGATAAATGTAAAGGGGTAGAATATAGAATTAGAAAAGGATAGACTGCTGTAAGCATTGAATTTTTAGAAATGATGACATTCAAGGAGACTATGTTGCATTTATGAATTTTGAAGGAGATAATGAAAGACTATTGATTTAGTGGCTTCATTTTGGTATCAATTGTTTGTTGGATTCTTGCGATTATTTGATTGTCTCCAATCTGATGTTTCTTGGTTGTTTAAATTGAAGTATCAAGTATATATTCGATTTATCAGTACACATTTGTTGTTTTTGTGTGATTTGGTTTATTGGATTCTTTAAAGAAGAATTAAAATTCCTTTCAATAAATTACAGTAATCTGGGAATGCCATTTGGATCATAAGAAGAATCAGATAATTAGATTTGATATTCTGCCTCAAGTAGGGTTTATCAATTACACTCTTGCATGTTTATACCAGTTGTAAACTCATAGTTATATGCCAAACAATTAGAGGACCTTCTAGATAGAAACCATTCATTAAAGGCTTTCATTTGACTCCGTTTTACCCAATAAGGCACTGGTCTCCCTTATTTACATTACATTAGTTTTATTCATTTCATTTAACATCTCTTAATTGAACATATTAATTCATACCTTGATATTGCATATACAATTTATACCAAAGTAGGATCATATCTTTCCACTGTTAAATTGCCATTTGTGGATAGTTAGATCAAGTAGGAAACATAAATTGAACATATTAATTTAGTATAAGAGTCAACCAATCATAAGGAAAACATAATATGAAGATGAATTTTCTCAAATCTTGTGGTTGTAGATGCCCTTTTGAAATCTATGCAAAATGTGGGAGGATAGACAAAGCTCATGAACTATTTGACACAATGCCTCGAATAATTGTAATCTCATGGAATACACTCTAATTAGAAAAGTCTCATCACTGCCCTCATAACAATCTATCAATTTGTTTTAGTGTCTATTGTGTTATACCCAATTTGGGACATGGGGTATAACAAAATAGACACTAAAATAAATTGAGAGATTACAATTCTTTGAGACATTTTGTCAAATAGTTCACAAGATTTTTCTATCCTTCCACATTCTGTATAAATTTTAAAAGGGCATCTACAACCACAACATTTGAAAAAATTCATCTTCATATTATGCTTTGATGGATGTCTATACCTTGTTCCAAATATCCCATATTAAGGAAACCAATAAGGATTTTGGTGAAGGTTGTGGAATTTTTCTTTGCATCTACCAATTGCATTTGTTTGAAAGTTTCTAAAACCTTTTCAAAAATCCATTATGTGTATATTCTAAAATCATTATAGTGCACAATTTCACATTTATTTGGCTTTGCATCTACCAATTGTATTTTCTTGAATTTCCCTACAATATTTTCAATGTAGATCTCTTTTGTGGATATCTTATAGTCCTTGTAGTCCACATCACTTTGTTTTTTGAAGAAACTATTACCATATATTTCTTATTTATGTTCTTATTTTGCATACATGTTTATAAGTTTGATATTACAATTAATAATATTAATTTTGGCAAGACATTAAAAGATTTTGTTGATTTTAAAAATATATGCATCCCAATGTAAAAATGCCAACAATGGAAGCAATGATTGTAACACATAATTTTTTATGTAGTATCCAATTCAAAGGATCATGTTACAATTTAGGGTTATGATTGGGTATTTAATTAGGGTTAGGATTTATTGTTCGGGTTAGTGTTAGGTTTAGAGTTAGGGTTAGGGTTAGGAAAAATAATGTTAGGATTAGGGTTAGATTAGGGTTTATGTTTTATGGTTAGGGTTAGATTTAGAGTTTTGGTTATGGTTGGGATTAGATATGAAATTAGGGTTAGGGTTTAGGATTACAATTAGGGATTATAGTATTAGGGTTATATCTAGAATTAAGTTTTAGGGTTATTGTTATGATTAAGGGTTGTTTTTATATTTGGCTTAGAGTTGGGGTTAGGATTAGGGCCAGGGATAGGGCTAGGGTTAAGTTTAGGGATAGGTTTAGGGTTATTAGAGTGAATGCAACTAATTAATAAAAGAAAAAATATTTAGGGTTAGGTAATTAGGGTTAGGGTTGGGGTTAGAGTTTTGGTTGTGGTTAGGGTTATAAAGATAGGATAAAGGTGAGGGTTAGGGTCAAGGTTAAGGTTTCGAGAAAAAGGGTTAGGTTATGATTTGGATTACCCTAAACTCTAACCATAACCATAAACCTAATCCCAAACCTAACCCTAAAGAAAACACATAACCTAACCCTAATTGTAGTGTTTGAGGCTAGGCTCAAACACTATATAACCTAACCCTATATAACCTAACACATAACCTAGCACTAGAAAAAATTCTTCTCCCAAACAATCTCCTCTACTTCTATTCACGCCTACTGGAGTTGCAACATTCAACATTGGTGCTTCATCCATTCATTCAAAGCTAAGAATTTGAAAGCAGTGTTCATTTGTAATATAATTAATGATTTAACAATATTATAATTATTATTAATCTAATACAATATTAATATTATTAATAATATACCAATAATATTAATAATCTAATATAATTACAATTAATCTATAGATTATATATAATCTTAATATATCAAATATATCATTATAATTCATATAATTTAATATAATATTGTTATATAATATATTAATATTATAAAATTACTATTAATCAAAGTGCTTTAATATTTATGTCAAGTTTTAATACATTATATGATAGGTTACTAAAGCGGCTCCGAGATGCATGTGCTCAAAATTGACGGTGATGTTATAATCTTGATGAAAAGTTGCTTGACTGTTATGTATTTAGTGTTGGTGACTACTATGAATGAACATGATTGCCGATGGTGGAGATCAACGGTTGCTCACCCTCACGTGATACAAAGATGCAAGGTTTTTATTGATTGCGATATAATGGGCGAGCATCACGTGTCTTTCCTTGGTGATGCATAATGTGGTGGGCCCTTGGTGTTGAGATGGAGATTACATCAGCCTTTTGAAGGTAGCCATTCGATAACTTCTCAAACACAAGAAGATGTGATTTTGGCCCTATTAGGAGAAGAATAAAGAACAATGGAAAAGATTTAAATGTTGATTCTCAACATGAGAATGTATTATACTCATGAGGTAATAATAATTAAAAAATAAAAATGAATGCTATTATTGTAAGAAAAAGGATCACATAGTGTGGACTTGTATAACTCGAGCCAATGATGTTCTTGAGGGAGAACTTAAAGAAAAGTAAAATGATGTTAGCTTAGACTATATATATTTGTCTGTTTCAATCAACATGTTTTATTGTGAGGAATGTAAAACTTAACGGATGGTGTTGGGTGTTTTCATTCAATTTTTCATGTTTGCCCCTTAGCTCCTACTTTATGTGTGTTTTTTATGGAAGCCTTTGGATATCTTTTGGCTAATAGTATTTCATGGAACCTTATTAAAGGTGCTACTTTTCATAACTCTATAGCCCAACTATTCAATGGTCATTTTTCTAATGACTCCTTTCTCACTCTCTTGGAGGACAAACGTGACATTATTTAGGATATTCAATGCCTAGATATTTTCTGGAAAGCTTTAAGGTCAAATATATAGTGGCATAAAACTCAATGTTATAGGAAATCATTCTTAGCCAAGCCCAATTGGTTCAATTCCTATGGATAGAAGGGGGTTGATCATAAGGAAGTGTTGAGATTCCTAAGCATCTCTTTTACCTTTTAGGTTTCTCCTTCCTCTTTAAGGAAACATATCATTTCTAGAGCTGAGAAAAATTATCATATTAAATTATGAAGCCCCTTTCTTTGGCAAGGAGATTCCATGTGTGTTCAAAAATTCTTGTTGCACACATTTCCATTACTCATGTTGCTAAGAAACTTGCAAATCCTCATATTTGAAGATTGAAAAAATCCAAAGGTATATTTCATGGCCTCCCTTTAACCAAGGAAAATGGTTTCACAAAGTATCCTAGGAGTTTTATTATTTCCCTCATGACTATGATAGGCTTGGCTTACTTTATATTCACTACTCTAAATGGCGCCATAATTTTAAATTTAATTAACATACTCTAAAACCTAACTAAAGCAAGTTGTAGCTCATCAAATTAGACAAGTGAAAGGTCAATACCAGTGCTGAGGAAGAGTTTGGAGGAGTGAAAACAAGGTCAATAGCGCCGACGAAGAGTTTGGAGCTAAAACAAGGTCAATACCAGCGCCGAGGATGAGTTTGAGGGCACTCAGGGAAAATCGACGACCAAGGGACAATGAGTACTATAAGTTTGGCACCCCCATTCTCTTTAACCTACAATTTTCATGCCTAGTTTCCAAAGATCTTCTCGTACATTGCCCCCCCCATTCTCGTAAAATGGTATAAGATAAGACAAAAAAAATAAAATAGCTTAATCTTTCACATTTTTATAGTGATTACTAGAGGCACATAGACCAATTCTTCATAATAGAAAAATTTGATCATACTTTTCTAGGAGCACTAGAAGACTCCCCCACATGTCTGTACTTCAACCTATCTACCTCAGTTTGCAGCTCAACATTCCTTTGCTACATTCTACTATACTCTCCAATAATGGTATACTCCATCAAATACACCATGATGCACACCAATCCACCGAGTTACAGTTCCAAGATAGTGGGTGGATTGGTGGATGTCATTTCTATTTAGCCCTCAAACCCTTACACAGGCACAACAGGGCAGTCCCTATATTTGATTGTTTAATCCCAAAAAATGGTGATTGAGAACTTCAAAACAAATGCAAATGAAAGGGAACATGTATATTTATCTACACCAATGACCGCAGAGCATTTCAAGCTTGTATGGATCCATAGAACACAAAAGAACTTCAGAAAAATTGTAAAAACACAAAAAATTGCTTCAAGAACGTGGTATCTGATATGAAATTTTGGTATCAACTCCTCCAAAAATTGCAATGGGATGGGAATACAATATGATAGAAGTGGGATAAAAATACATCGTTTGAAGCATCAAACCAATATGCAAAGATGAAAGAAAGTGCTAACCCCTTAAACTGAAAAAGTTTCTTTTAACTTTAAGTTTCTTAGAACATTGATGTGACCACTCATCCTACCTTAAAACATACCAAAAGTCTCCTAGAAATTAGACATAGGAAGATTTAAGATGACTTAAACAATTTTTATTGCCAAAGAATAAACTTATGATGAATTTACCAAGCCTAGTACACACTCCCTCCCTATTAACCACTTAGACATATGGAAATTAAATATAAATTTGCTGCTATTTTTAGTCATGTAGGTGTCCAATAAACTACTTGGTGGTGTTTCCCTTCAAGTTTATTTAATTGAATGAAGAGAAAAAGTCCTTTGATTACAATAATAGAATACATTTGATGCCTTGGTTGTGTAACTGGTGGACCATAGTCACATTTAACACTTGTTACAAAGTTTGGGAGTTAAAACGGTAAGTAGATTTGATTTGTGATGGACACATTTGGATGGTAGTAACAATAACTTGCAATCTATCAAGACTTGATTACCTTATAACCTGTCAATTTCTAGCGATGAAATGATAGATTAATCATAATGTCACCTTCGGATCACATCACCATGAAAGAACTTCATCCAACATCCTTATGAGTGTAGGTACCACCAAATAGGTATTTGTCAGATTTGTCTTCCTCAAGCGAGGGAAATTCAGGAAGAGAAGAGGAAAGCGAGACATGTAGTAGGTCTAAAAGAGGAAGATCAACTAGAGGTCAAAAGATTAGAAAAAAATTCCATAAACGCATGGAAGTTTTTCTTGCTGAAGGGGGGTCATGTTCTTATGATGATGAGAGCATAGGCGATATCGAGGTGCCCTTGAGGTACAAACATCTACGGAAACAATGGGTACCCAAGGAACTTCCTCCAATAAACACTGATCTTTGTGTCAATGAGAGGATATATCTCATAGCACCATCGTCATTACATGGTTTGGGCCTATTTTGCATGGACGACATAAAAGTATGTTATGACAAAGTTACTGAGTTGATGGAGTATGTTGGACCCTGTTATAGTTACAAAGATTGGATGCAGTTGGTTTGATATACATGAAGTATGCATAGGTATGCACTATTAGCAAATTATATACAACTAAAAGATAAGGATCAAAATAAAGGAGTGGCTAGGTACATTGATGGGAGGTGAAAAGCATCAGGGAATATTGTAAGGTTTATAAATAGTACATGACCTGGGTCAACACATAAGCAACCCAATTGTATATTCGAGGTGCGAGAGGGAAACCGTGTATTCGTATGTGCGATAAAATCAATAACTGCAGGGGAAGAGTTGCTAATCGATTACAATTTGAATCGCTTAGATACAAATAAAATTACTATGGGGGTGGTATGTACTATATACCATTTTACCCAACCTCCAATTAATGACTCCAATATACCATTTTATTATTATGTTTTTTTTCGTAAGTCTATTGGTTTCATTTCGATAATTTTTTTATATTTAATTTTTGTCACAGCGGGACATTCATCATACGAGGAGGGCTCCGGCCCAGAGCACAGATCGTGATCCATATTTAGGCGCTTCTATCCAATAGGTTTAACTCATTGTAATTGTACAAATTAGATACGAGCAAAATGTTTTATTATTATGTTTTTTTCATGAGTTTATTGGGTTAATTTCAATAATGTTTTTAATATTCTTGTTGCAGATGGTTGATCGGGGAAAGGCATCAGCAGTACAGGAGAGCATCCATATGGAGGTGTAGTCACTATTATGCGATGATAACATCGCATTTTCCGCAAACCCTGTGGATATGATGAGGAAGGCCCAAAAAAAATGCAACGAATAAATCCTTAAGTTGGTATTCATAGTGCCTCAAACAGATGAGATAAGAGAAAGGGTTAAAATATTGTCTGAGAGAGCACAAAACTTGCAAGTAAGCTATCATGAAATCTTTAATTATAACATAAGTTCATTCATGGTTTTATATTTTGTACTCTTTTATGTCATGAACTAAAATATGTGTTGTTTTTACAGGATTATTTGCGTCCTCATCATGTTGTTGGCCATGATCAAGGTATTGTAAGTGTTGCCTGGGAAGTAGGGGTCAGTACAAGTGTCAATCTTGATCTTCCTATGCATACAACACATCATTCGACCCCATCATTCATGCCTATATTGTCGACTGAAATGTCGGCAACACATACCATGCAGGCATTCAGTAGTGCACCGTCTGGCAGCGAACACATGCCACTACATGTGTTAGTACCCGTGGATACAAAGGCCACTAGTATTGGTGATGTTTTAGTAGCATTTCCTGGATCTTCCCGTATTACTAGTACGGGAACATTGCCGGTCACATTTGTGGTGACCGAGAATTTCCTTCCCATAAAGATAGAGAAGGTCCCAGGTACTTTAAAATGTTTTAATTATTATTATATATAATCCAATTTAAATTTACTTATTGATCACTCTTTATAGACTAATAATCCCATGATCATTTTGTAGGAAATGATGTTTTTTATAAACATCTAAGTGATATTACATTGGAGCTCTTTGGGCCCACCATACATACATAGTGGAATGCCCAAAATGAAGATTTAAAAGATGAGCTCATTAACCATTTAATTGTGTTGTTTGGTGATAAAACATTCAACCGAACGAAGGTCCTTAAGAAAGTTGGTACCTATCTAAAGTATGTGAGGGACCAATATAGGTCACATTTAGAGAAGAACAGAAAGTATGAGCGTCCCCCCATGATTCTAGAAAGGGAGTGGAAGGACTTGGTGTTAGATGGAAAGGAGAAGGCTGAAAAGAAGAAAGGAAAGATACCATCGAGCCAAGGAAGGTATGTGATACTATCAACAATTTAATTATATACTGATTACTCTTTCTTTTTACATAATCTAACGTATTTCAAATTTTTCATAGGCTGCCCAACACATCGAAGGCAACAAAGGCAAGACTAGAAACACACGGGCAACACAAACTTGGCTCTGGTGGTTATATGAAAATAGCCGCACGATTTTTAAGTATCAATAAATGAAATATTGCATCCAAATAATAAATTGCAAACAATTTTGGTTTTATCACACCATAGAAGCAAAATTCATGATTGCATGCAAAAATGCAGGGCTTTGATTTCAACAAAGTTCCCACAGAAGAGGACCTGAAGATTGCCTTCCACCAAGGCTATGGAGCCCTGACTGAACAACTAAGAGTCTCGACTAGGAAAACACAATCTTCCACTACATCCAACACACAGGTAAATAAACTCAATAAAGTTTATTTCAAATTTAATACTTGTGCAATCTGTTCAATATTAATTTCCACCATAATAATGAGCCTATTTGTTTTACATGGATAAGCAATGATAATACTGCATATGACATTGGAATGCAGCCTGGTGAGGGTGAAGCACAACCTACTGATGAAGGCCATGGTGTGCATCCTGGTACTGGATTTATTCATGTGCTAAAACACAGTATGGATTAATACAATTAAACATCTTTAATTGTATTTGGTGTATTAATCAATGTAACCTTTCATGTTTCAACTTTAGAGCATGTAGAGCATGATCAACATGTTGAGCATGTAGAGCGTGATCAGGAACATGATGTGGCTCCATCAGGTAAAGAGGACCGCTCTAATGTTCTTTTAAACATATTTAATTGCAATTGGTGTATTAATTAATGTAATCTTTCATATTTCAACTGCAGATCAAATACACGAGGGTGTTCAGCATGTTGAGCATGAGGCTATAAGACAATATCAAGAACATGATGTGGCCCAATCAAGTAAAGAGCACCACTCTAATGTTCTTTTAATTAATGAAATACGTGTAACAATAATAATAAAACATATCAATTTAACATTTCTTTGCTATTGCAGCAGACCCCTCCTTGTAGCCGTGTCCACGTTGTGAGTACACGACTAGGCATACATTAAGATCACGAGCAGAGCTCAGAACAACTGAAGGGGGGACAAACGATTTTGAAAATGATACTCCACTTCAGCTTTTTTTAGCTACAAAAAAGAAACAAAAGAAGAAGTGATTGTAATCATATTATGACAGCCATATTTTTGATAATATGTTAATGAATAAATGTTATATGTTAATGAATGAATGTTATATGTTATTAATGGATGAATGAATGAATGTGAATAGATGAATGAATGAATGTGAATATGTTAATGAATGAATATTATATTTTATTAATGCAGGATGAATGAATGAATGTTATATGTTATTAATGGATGAATGAATGATTAATGTTATATGATCGGGTATGGGAAATTGAGAGTGATGTGAGGGGGGGGGGGAGGGGAAATGAGCTTCCACCTTCACGTGGTTGGCCCTGTTAAGTAGAGAATATTAAACTATTCTCAAAACAAAGAGAAGCTCAATAAGGTAAGTAATGCACTTTTCAATATAAGAAATGCATTGTTTGAAGCATCAAACCAATTTGCAAAGTTGAAAGAAAATGCTAAAATTTTCACTATGAACATTGTGTTGTGTGTGGATTTGGTTTCAAAGCTCTGTTTTTTATTTTTATTTTAGTGGTCTCATTAATTTCACTTTTGTGCATAACAGGTTAGTGGAAAATTTGACAGATCTGAAGGGTTTAGAGGCTCGATTGAGATAGATACACAGATATTTGGATCTTGTTGTTGATGGGAGGCTTCCACTTAACCATGAAATTTTGTACCATCTGCAGGTATGCTAAAATATCTCTACTTACATTCATTCAACTTACTATAATATAATATCTGACAAAAATCTCCTTTTCATTATACTTAGATGGATTTTCATGCCCTGTTCCAAAGCACATGTTTTAAAATAGGAAAGAAGGATGCTGGCAAGGGTTAAGGAATTTTCCTTTACACCTGTCAATTGCATAGTTTACTTCATTCATCCAACATATTGCCAATGCGTTTCACAATTGTTGGAATCATATCCTATAATTACAGAACTAGTAAAATTAAAATATGTAAGTTTCAAATATGGCATTACATATCTTTCTATGAATTTTTGAAAGAAAATATCAAAATGGAGAAGAATTGAAAAAATAATCTGCATAATTTATAAGAGATCAGGGAATTTTTTTGCAGAGCTATCTTGAATATATTTAAGACAAAAGTAACTTTTGCAGATTGAAGCAGAATATCAGTAGTTTAAAATCACTAGCCAACACATCTTAGTAGTATCTCAATTCAAGAGAACTAGGTCCACTATCCATTAGCCATTAAAACAAATAAAATCAATTCATAAGATTATTCTATTCTAATAGGGTTGACTGGTTGCTTATTTCTTTTTGATTGTCGAGAATTCATCAATATACACTTGGTTTTCCCGCCTTCTCTTGCCTCGTGGCCAAAGAGTTTCTGCAGAAGGCATCAAAGTAACCTTCAAGATTGACAATGGCAATGAGTACAAGGTCAGTATAACTTAATGCTAATTGGGTATGATTTTATTTGTTCAAGACCAATTTAGATTCATTTTTTTCTCACACTACTTTTATTTACATTTATGTTTTGCTAATATCCATTTTCCTTTACATTCATATTCTTCTATACATATTGTGTTTAAAATAATGTTTTCCTTAATTTAATCTAGGGGAGAGGACCTAGTACCTGAGCAACTTTCAATGTCATGCTATTAGGATTTACTGCAAAGCTAATCCAAAGTTTTTCATTGCTGCTTGAGGCCATATTGCAGTGCTTTCTCTAGGAAGCCCATATGATCCCCATCAGGTATCTTATTTTTGTAGTCTCTAAATTTCTTAGAAGAAATCAACAACTAGTTTGTCTAAATGTGGCTCCTTGTTTACACATTAATATCTCTTTTGGCAACAATGTATCAAAGTGGATTCATGGGGTCTTAAAGAGAAGGCTCTCAAACATGGAGATCAAAAGTGGGACCAGGTAAAACCATTCATAATCATGCTCATATTGTTTTATTAACTGTCTAAGAGCTAAGTATCCAGGATAACATTCTGTATTTTTCTATTGAATTTCCAGAGTGAGAATAATTTTGGGTTTGCAATCCTATTTTTTAGTACACTAGCTAAGTATCCAAGACGCACTGCAGGCACTTTTTCTCACCAAATTGCTCATTTTCCACAAATTTAGATTCTAGTGTGTAGTTTAATATTCACTAGTTTGATTTTTTCTTTTTTAGCAAAATTAGAATCCAGTTCGTAGGTTGTGCTTGTTGTCCATGACAGTCCCCTTGATCGCATGACTCATCATAGGTTTTATATTGATCTGTATAGGATCTAGACTAAATTGCAGTATTTAAATGCTTAAACTTTTACAATGCTTTACAATGATTATTTCAAGTTAATTAAAATGAAATTAACTTAAGGAAATAACATAAAGAACGTAATCAAGGTGATTATAACAGAATGAAAAGAAATGAGAGACAGAAAGAGAGAAAGAGAGAAGTGCAAACAGTGTTTGATTTCGGAGTTCGTCACGAGAGTGACTACGTCTCCGGGTCCACTCCAATAGAGTGTGACCGATCCGATTAATCTCCAAATCAATTACAAAAGCACCACCATTCTCCAAGCATTTCGGCAGCGTAACGATGCTCTGATATGCAAGAATGATCTGAAAGAATTCTCCAACAAGACCTCTCTTTGACGCCTCAGCATTAGAACTTCATCACCTAAAAAAAAAAACTTGATTCCAACTCTTCTCTCAAGCCCCCTTTAAATACATAAAATTTTCTCAATTTGGTTACTAACCAATTGATTTACAAAATATTCTCCAAATCACCTTATCTCTCCAAAATACATAAAATCTTCAAACAATCTCCCAATTTTTTGCATATAAAATCTCAATATCCCCTAATTACATAAAAATAATCAGGATAATCTCCCTTAATCTTCATTTTAGCCCTTTATTTATTCATTTCCGGGCTAATACTGTTTTGGGGGTCTGATTTGATCCTTTAAAAAAAAGGATTATAGTTGTTTGTTTATTTTAATTTAGGAGTTTGTTTAAATTTGATAGGCATTCGGTTTCCACATGTTACCAAAATCAACCGATGTCTACATATGTTGTCAAACCACCCGATGGCCTAACGGTGGCAGTCCATTTTGGGTCCCGGCCGGTTCGGGGTTCAAAACCCGCCGGCCGTTTTGTTTTTAAAACAAATTTTCAAACAAAATCTTAATCAAAACCAACAACTGCCATATCCATAGTAGTGGTCGCTATGTGGCCTGTTGGTAGCCCGCCCGGATAGCAATTCAAAGGTCAACGGTTCGAGCCACTTGTGGGCAGTTGAAACAAATTTTTCCACCGACCGACGGAGGAGAGAGACCGCGTGGCCACGTGGCGTTCTGACGAGGTGCCACGTGGCGAACACCGATTCTCCCAACTTGACGACGTGGACAGTGACTCACCGAAGACGTGGAGGATGCTAATTCACCGAAAACGCTGATGTGTAATTGACGTGTCCGCTGACTATGTGCCAACTGGGATCCGACGTGGAGGCTGACTCATCTGCCAACTGTGCATTGACGTGGAGGCCAACATACGCTGACTCGGATGATGACTGTGCGATGACGTGTCTGCCAACTCGGATGCCGACTGTGCCGATGACTCATGTACGGAATGCTGACAGAGATGCCAACGAGGATGCTGACTGGGGTACGGATGCCACGTGTCGGCCGCCGATAGGTCCGTACCATCTGACTCACATGCCACGTCACCTGTACGGACTTGACACGTGTCAACATCTGGTTGATCCACTTCGGATTTGTACGGACTGCTGACGTCATCTTGTACGGATGCTGACGTCATCATTCACCCTCCGGTCACCAAGTCAACCAGGAGCTTTGACCGCTGATAACTCTCGCGTCCGTTGTCGGATTTCGACGAAACGAGTTGCGTTGGAAAGCTTGCGACGAGATCTTCCCGATGATGCCGACTTTGACAACTTTTGACGACATCATTTTTTTCGTTTCCTGGATGCCCCTGATTCCAGTTTGACCAAAGGTTTGACTGGCCATAACTCGTGCAAACGGACTCCTTTTTTGCTCTGCTCAGGTTATTGCAACCGACATCGAGCTCTTTCTGATGGCGCATTCGAGAAAAATGAGACACTTCAATTTAATCAAAATGTCCAATCGATCATATATTTTGCTCCAATTGTTGATCAACATCAAATTTGGCCATCATAATATCATCCATAGCCTCCATATTCTACAATTATTCATTGCTCATTTCTCATACATAGTAACCAAATAATGCAGGCCTAGAGTTGGACTGCAGATGTATGCAAAAAATGATAAATCCCTGCCTCTATAAGCCTAATTAAACACAACAACTGACATGTTGTTTGATATTTTAAGCAGTCATATGACTATCCTTTTTCTACCTTGTGAACACTTACTCAATGCATAAAATAATTTATTGAAATGCAAAGTTGAATGGCCTCTTAACTCTTGACACTAATGTCACTGCATTTGTCCAAATAGGGTTAATCATATTGTGATCTAAATTTTCATAATGAAGTCTTCCAATCTGTCCTTTAAATCTAAGCATTGATGACAATCCATATTATCTTTTACTACCCTATTAAATGCTCATGGTCTTGGCACATCAACTTTCTCTCTTTGATTGACCTGTCCTTATGTCCTGTCATTATCCCTATAAATGCACTTTGGAGCCTCCTACTACTTTTATATATCGCCCAGAGTCACCCTGATAAGTATTTCGATCCATTTGTATCTTCATCGACAAGAGATCATGTATCGCTAGGCTATTCTTTAGTTTCCTTGATGTGGTGAGTCTCCCCGATGATTATTCTTTCGATCTCAACTATGTCGCCAAGATTCCTGACGATGTAATCTTATTGGCGTCACATAGCAGGTCGGGTAGACATTCAAAACTTACTCCGGTGTTAAATGTCTTGCCGATATTCTTCCCTTGTGCTTCATCGATGAGACAAGATGAGTATCTCGCCAATGAAATGTCATCGCTAAGACCAAAATCAAGTTGTCTCGATATATCTTCTTAGGAAATTTTGATCACTGTAATAGTCTTGATCTTTCACCGATGTGCCTGCATTTCAACGAATATTTTAGAAAAAAAAAATTGTATTGTTTCGTCGAATTTGCGACAAACCGTAAAAAGCGTTCGACGAATTTGCAATGTATCCGATGAATTTTCACCGTAATGACTTGCCTATTTCATTGCGAGTTCGATGAACTTCTGTCGCTATTTCAATCTAAAGTATGTCACCAAGACTCTTGCCGATGTATTCTTAACGACATCACATAGCTGGTCGGGTAGACATTCAGAACTTACTCCGATGATATATGTCTTGCCGATATGCTTCCCTCGTGCTTCGTCGATGAGACAAGATGTGTATCTTGCCGATGAAACTTCATCACTGAGACCAAAATCTAGTCCTCCCGATATATCTTCTCAGGCAATTTTGATTGCTATAACAGTCTTGATCTCTCAACGATATTGGCAATACGTCGAACTTTTATCATAATGGCGATGAACTTATGTTGTTAATCCGATGGTTTGGAAAAGGTATGCCTCCCGTGCTCCAGGTACTGTTCATTGCACAATCGATGAAGTGGGCATTGTGGTTCCGATGAGCTTGCATCGTGAGGTCGATGTTTTGGCAAAGGGATGCCTCCCGTGGTCCAAGTACTATTCATTGCGTGATTAACGAAGTGGGCATTGCGGTTCTGACGAGCTTGCATCATGAGGTCGACATTTTATAGTTCGTCGGGGTATAGACGAAAATTGAGTGACGACATTGACTTCTGTGATTCGTCGGTCGGCCAAAAATATATCGTTGAAATTTTGACGAACGACCGTCGGAAATTGGGGTCAAATTCAGTAGTGGATGGATTTAAACTAACTGACAAAGAAAATATGGTATGCCAATTGAAGAAAGCTCTATATGGACTTAAGCAAGCTGCTAGAGCTTGGTATGCTAGATTGGATAAATACTTGTTGAAGCTTGGATTTAATAAAGGTACTACTGATAGAAATAAGTATTTCAAGTTGGATCTGAATAAATAATTGATCATTGAAGTCTTTGTTGATGACATTATTTTTGAAGGTGATGATGATTTGTGTATGAAGTTTGATGATGAAATGAAAAGTGAGTTTGGAATTTCAATGATAGGAGAGCTGAAATTACTTTTAGGACTATAAATTACTCAGTTAGATGATGGAATTTTCATAGCTCAGTCTAAGTATGTGAAAGAGTTATTGAAAAAATTTGGTATGGAAGATTCAAATCCAGTTAGTACACCTATGGTAATTGGATACAAGCTTACACAGAATGATGATTCTCCCAAAGCAAATCAAACAAGATACAGGTCAATGATTGGTGGATTACTCTATTTGACTCAGACTAGACCAAACATTATGAATGTTGTGTGCATGGTTGCTAGATATCAAGCCAATCCAAAGGAATCACATGTGACTGCAATAAAGAGGATTTTAAGATACTTAAAAGGAACAATTTATTTTGGTCTTTGGTATCCTAAGGATGATGATCTTATCCTAAGCACTTTCACTGGTGTAGATTGGGAAGGAGATGTGGATGACAGAAAAAGTACAAGTGGTGGTGCATTCTTCTTAGGGAAGAAGTTGGTGTCTTGGCTAAGTAAAAAGCAGAACTCCATTTCCTTATCTACTGCTGAGACAAAATATATTGCTCCTACAAACAATTGTACTCAATTATTGTGGATGAAGCAGATGTTGAGAGATTTCAGAATTGAGTATGAAGAACCTATTGCCATATTTTGTGACAATTCAAGTGCCATAAAAATTTCTAAGAATCTAGTGTTGCATTCAAAGACAAAGCATATATACATCAAATATCACTTCTTGAGAGATAAAATAAGTGACAAAGAAGCTAGACTGGAGCACATACCTACCAAGGATAAAATAGTAGACATCTTTACTAAGCCATTGCCTAAGGATACTTTTGAGTACCTCAGAGGAAAGTTAGGGGTGATTTCCCCTCTTGATCAAAACTAAGTGATGTAGGTCTTTGCATCAGTCCATGAATTCATAGCCATATCCTATTCCAGATTGATGTTGTGATGGCTGCTACTCAGGGGGAGTAGTCAAATGTGCCAAATATGTGGTTCAGAGCTTGTGTAACTTTTCCATTGATGTAAAAGGGGGAGAAGAAAAATGTGAAAAACTCTTGAAGTAAGGTGGATAAGAGTCAAGAAAGGGAGAGAATTTTATGAACAACTAGTTGTGTTGATGGTATTATTTTTCACATCATGTGTTGCCATCAATGCCAAAGGGGGAGGTTTTTGGATGTTGTGGTTGTATTGCTAATATTTGGTTGTCATTTATGTCAAAATTATTAGAATTGGTGATGCTTAAGGCTGTATATGTCGAGGAGATTGAGAAAATTGTAAAAAATATATTGCAGGCAGTCTATGATGTTGTGAAGATCCAAGTGGTGAAAATTTCTATATGCTGATAATTAGAAGGTGCACATTAAATGGTTTGTTGTTGAGCCTATCTAGTATGTTGTCCAAAATTTTCAATGGTATGCATCAAGAATTGAGAAAGTTATGAAGATCTTTGTTCCTACAATTATTCAGTTATTGTAGCAAGTGTTTTTGGAAGACGAGATTGCAATTCTGGTAAATTTGGTTGTTGCGTATGTTTCTAAGATGATTAGTAATGTTTCTAGATCATGCTCTATCAGTTCAGTATGTTTGCATTGATCGGAGTGCTCGTGATTGAATATTTTTCGTTGTGTGATCAAGTTTTCCATGTTCTTGGCCGACATGATGGTGATAGCATGTTGCGGATCTCTATGGATTAATACTTTATTGTTTGGCATGCTTGAAGGTGTTTATTTGGGTCCTCACTATGTTGTGACCAACTTGTGTTGGTGCACATTAAGATTTATTTATGTATTTAGGCCAACAGTTGTAATTTATTCTTTATTTGTGGCCTACAGAGTAGTTGATGTAAATCCATGTAGCGGATATATAAGAGCAGTTGTTTTCCTCATTCTGATATATGCTCGGTGTGTGTATGTGAAGTACATGTGCGAATAAAGATCAAATCATTCAAGAGCAGAGCAGAATGTGAAAGAGATTGAGTAGAGTGTGGAAGAGTTTGACCAGAGTGTGTAAAGGTTTTTCATACCTAACTGGAACTGTCATCAGGATTTTGTAGAAGCTAATTTCTTAGTTCAACCTCATCAGATGGATTTAATCTAATTATTGTATGTAAGGAAGTGAGCCTTCCTCTGAGTAGTGAGCTCTAGGCAGTGTGTCTGAATGCATGTGCATTCCCTATTTACTCTTCATTATACTTTTAACAAGGTATAATCTTGTGGACTAATATCCACCATGGTTTTTCCCCTAACAGGGTTTCCACGTATAAAATCTTGGTGTTCATGTGTCTCTGATGTGTTATTGATTTATGCTTGCACTGTTAATTATCAGATCTGAGATTAAAGGTTAATGTTGAATAAGTTTGATTTTGGTAACAACTGATTCACCCCCCCTCTCAGTTGTCCATTCTTGTTTTGCCAACATTTTCTAGAATATATTAAAACAAATAACTTGTTGAAGATCATGCCATCCGTCTCTCCAAATTGGTGCTTCACTCTCATTAAATACTTACTAAGAAAAGTGTCTTAAATGAGAAAGTCATTAAATAATATGAATGCAGATTTTTAATAGTTTCTTCTTCTCCATAAGGCATCAAAATTCTCTATATTTTTTGTATATTACCATTTATTTCTTCTTTAGCTGTGTGCATTGATATTTTAATAAAATATGGAGCCCAAAATAGGCATCCCACAATTCCTTACTTCTACTATTTACTAATTTAAAAATCTACATTTAATTTACATGCCAAAAGAAACCGCCCAACTTCGTTTCCCATGTTGAAGTCTTCCCTCATATTCATATTTTTCTACTATTGTTTAGTGTGCCTCAATGACTCCATTAATTTGGCACTTCTTCTGATTTTTTAAATTATTTATTTTTCTTTATAATGACTGTAAGATGGGGTAAAATCAAATAGAATAGATAAAGTGACAACCAAACACTTCTAAGCTATTAACCTCATCCAAACTAGAGAATACAAACAAATGGAGAATAATAAGCTAAAAGAATTCAAATCAAATACTCCTCTTTGAAGTTGCTTCACTTCTCTTGTCTCTCCTATTTATTCTTATGCCAATATTTCCATCAGATTTGTTGTTAAAGTTGTGCAAATACCTACAAATAGTAAGAAAGAAAGTTGGAGATAATGGTTGTTAAATTGAAAATGGAGGAGAAAGGTTGCTTTTATAGACAACCTTTCAAATGGAGGGTTGAGATTACTCTTCTAGAAATATTCTAAGATCAATGGATGAGGATTCATGAGAGGGAGGTTATGAAACAAATGGACAAGATCAAGTTTCTAGAAAGATTCCTAAATCAATGGTGGAGAATTGATGCACCAAAAAGAGGTAGGAAATGAAGGCTATGACGTCGATGGCTATGACGTCCGATGACTATGACAGACCATGAAGGCTTATGACAGAGACAAATATGACAAAAATAAAGGCCATGAACATGGAATCTTTGACCAAAAGAGGTGCATAAATAATTTGTTTTAAATTATTTATTTGAAAATGGAGGAGAGGGACAAGTGGCAAATAAATAATTTATTTCAAATTATTTATTTGGAGGAAATGAAAAAGATTTAATTAAATTCATAAATTTAATTAAAGGAGGAGATAGAAATTAGACATGGATAATTAAATTATTTAATTATTTATTCAAAAGGGATGAATGGCACATAATTAAATAATTTTGCCAATTATTTAATTATAGAAGAATAAAGGGTCAAATAATTATTATCTGACTACGGATGAAAGATAAATAATCAAATAAATAATTTATTTAATTATTCGAGAAAGGGATATATTAGTGACGCATTAAATAATTTTAATTGATCAGGATATAAATGAGAAGGTGAATCAATTAAATAATTAAAAATTATTTAATTAATAGAGGAATATGATCAAACATAATTGAATAATTAAAATTATTCAATTATTGAAAGATGATGACCAGGAAAAATGACGCACGCAGACTTAAGACATTTTTTCAGTGTCTACATTTTGCCCCTCTTTGACATAATGCAGTTCATCACGTTGTGTCAAAGAAATTTGATTATGAAATATGCCCCAGTGTAAAGAGAAAGGGGAAGGATGACCAAGAGGGTTGTGGTATGCCCCCTTGAGAGGACAGGTGGGTTCAAAGAATACGAATGTGCTCTCGAAATGAAAGATAAGACTAGAGGATGAAGGATAGAAGAAATTCTAGCATGAAGGAGATGGATGTTAGCATGGAAAAAACAAGGGAGATGGGATGTTAGCACGAAAAGGGGAAAGAAGATAGACATGAAATGATAAGGGAACCAAATTTCATGCTTAGATTTTTATATTTATCATCATTGGGCATCAAAAATGTCACAAATGGACCACAAACACCATGGTATGACATAAAACAAGGTGTGTAAGGTGACCATTTGTGAGAGACAAGAAGTTCAAAAGACAGAGCCAAAAGACAAGGAATTCCCCAGCTCATACTAAGGATCCAATTATCCTAGTCTTTTTTCCAAGACAAACCACAAACAAAGAAAAGAGGTCATGATCCATCATCGTCCCTCTAAATCCATTGACAGGAAATCCTCGACGAGACTAGTAACATGATCCAGAACCAATAAAAAAGGTAAGACAAATCCAAACCAACAAAGTGTTTGCCAAAGAGACAGTGTGCCAATAGTTTTGATAAGATTGTTTGATATGATTGATTAGGTTGACCAAGATGACCAAGATTTGATTTGATAAGTTTGACAAGAATTTATTGATAAGTGGACAAAGGTTGACCAATTTGATTTGATTGACCACACCTAGCCTCAGGAAGGACACATCTTGATGAAGGAAAGATTGATTGACCAAGCTGATAAGATTGATTGAAAAAATGACAAATTGATTCGATCGATAGATTGACAAAGATTGATTGACCAAGCTGATAAGATTGATTGGTGTGACAAAGTTGATTGAAAAAATGACAAATTGATTCGATCGATAGATTGACAAAGATTGATTAACAAATTGACAAAAGATGACGAATTGGTTTGATCAATAGGTTGACAAATATTGATTGTGTGTTTGATGAAGATTGATGAATATGACCAAGCGATGTGATGATACCCAACCGTAGGAAGAACACATCCTATTTGAGGTAGAGGACACATATGATAAAGTTAACCAAGTGAAAAATGTTGACAAGACACCTAACTGCAAGAAGAACACATCCTACTTAAGGTGAATGACAAGGTTGAGAACATCTAATCCCAGGAAGGACGCATTCTGATAAAAGATAAGAGATAAGATCAAATGAGACAAATGACATAATGCCCCATTCCAGCCGAATGACCAGGTTGATGGATGATAAGATAATTGATTGATGAAGATTTCATTCGTTTGTTGTTTCATGATGTATTTTGAATGATGATTGCTTTTAGACCAAGGACACAACCCAACTTGACGAACCCTAAATAACTTGACCTAGGGGGCCTCAGGGGATCATTGATAGATGGCCTTGCCTACATAGCAGTGCACAAAGACCTCGTAGTTCGACACGGCCTGAATTTTTCTTATTTGACAAAATATCGAGTCATGATTTTATTTGGACAACCTAAAGGGACTAACCTAATGCCTCAGGGGCTCATTTAAGATGAGCTTTGCCTACATAGCAAACATGCAGAGGCAATGTAGTTCGACTAATCTAACAAAATTGACTCATACTCGAATTCAAACTTGGACTCTATTTTTGGGATTTTTGAAGCTTTTCGATGTTTTTGGATTTTGAAATGTTTTGGTTTTTTTGGATTTTTGAAATGTTGTGCTTTTTTTGGATTTTTGAAATGTTGTGATTTTTTTGGATTTTTCAAGACATTTTATGATTTTTATGGATTTTGAAGGTTTTAAAGGGCTAATACCATGTGTTAGGATCTCAAGAAGACATAAGTCAAATAATTTCCCCCAGTCAGGTACAAACCAATTTACTATGTGCGAGGGGATCAATGGATGCAAAGGATGGTCATGAAAGTGAAGGAGACTAAATATTGATGGTCTTCAAGCCATGGAAAGGATGACACTTTATTATGGATGAATAAGACTTTGTTATGGTTGATAACTATAAGGATCATGGAAAATGCATGTGAAAGATACCCACAATCAACCAAAAAGGCATGCACAAGGATCCAAGGAAAAATATGATCTTGCCCCTAGTCAAGCTGAAAACCAATTGATAGGTGATGATGATGACGACAACACTATTTGATATGAGGACACATCCCGAAACAAAATGAGGATTGGGAAAGACATATCCCGTGAATGATAATGTAACTAAAGGATCAAGGTTTACAGCAAGGCTGGGAACGAAGCCAATGAATGTTTTGGATGATGTGCTAGGATGCATAGCAATATTGTATGGGTTAGGCTTGTTGCATTTGAAATGGATAACCTTAGGACTAGATGGGATTATTGAGGGAATGGATAAGTGGATTAGAATCCTTAAACCAATGACAAGGAAACCAAGTCCAACAATAAGTATGAAAATACAATGGATTGATTTTGGCAAAGGATGAGACATGAGGATTATTGGATGGAAGAATTAGGATATGATCTTCAAGGACTATTTTGCATAGGAATAATTTGTTTTCTCCAAGATATGGGTTTGGATAAATTCTATGAAGGAAACGACATGATATTTCATGGGTAGTGTATGAACAAAGGATAGACATATCAAATTTTTTCCCAAAGCATGATTTATGTTTGTACCCCATTTCTTATCAAGATCAAGGTAGGTGGGAAAAAGGATGGAAACAATATGGATTGGATGGATAGATGGAAATGCCATGAGAAAGGCATAAAAGATGAGACAACTTGCCTCCAAGTGTAATGGTCCACATAGATAATTGATCTTACACATGATGCTTGTTTGTAGGTTTTCATCATGGTACTTATCCAAAGCACCAAAACAATGGTTTTCACTATTTAGACAAAAAATTTCTCTTTACTTTTTTTTTTATGTCACACAAGATGCTTGTTTGCTAGGTTTTCATCAAGGTGACAATTTTCTAATTTTTTATATCAACTTGATGTTTTGTATGATCGATGATTGTTCTAAATCCTTTGATGGTGTTGATGTAGATACTAGTGTCATGATATGCCAATAGTGATCTTTATGGAGTAATTGTCTTGTCAGGATCATACCACTTGTATACAACTGATTGATGTCATTGTGATCCTCTCTGATACTAGGTTGGCCTTATCATAATACACACATCGTGATAGAGTACCATGGGAGTCCTTATGATAAAGAGTTTCTTCCAAGATGCGACGGATTCATAAGGTATGACTTTTGGAATGATGGATGATGGTAGTCGTGGAAAGATTATTTGGACGTTTGGATGTAGCGGTTTTTATTTTCTAAACTTGGGATGGTGGATGATGGAGTCTGAAATTTTGATTGGGATAGCATTTGGAACCAACAACTTTATATGCCCTGCTTGATGACCATTTAGAAGGAGGTGGACATTTATTATATGTGGGAGTCCTCTTTTCTTGTGGCTCCACATTTTGATTGAATTTTTGATCTGGAATATTTTCTTTGCTTGATCCATTTTTATTTGGGATCCATTTTAATTTCATTTGTCCACTTGGATTTTTGTTTGATTCAATGGCCTTTGACATTTGATTTTGAATTTTGGATTTATAATAATTTTCTTTTTGTTGGTTCCAAATGGAAGATTTATTCATGTTGGAATGACAGTTTATGGTATGGATGGAAGGAGTGTTGGCAACAACCTTATGACAAGGACTACTCATGGCCCCCATTTTGATGTTTGTATTAGATAAATTTCCCCCAATATCAAGGAGGTACCACTAACATTATTTGATTCTTTGATTGAATAATAACCAAGACCTTGATGTCTAGGATTTGCATTAAATTGTATTGGTTCTATAATGCCTTGCTCATGTAGGCCTAGTCTTTTTCCTTGATATTGTATGCTCTGACAGATTCTATTGTGATGGGGTATTTTTTGTTTTGAAAGAAAGATGTGAACCCATCATTCTGTATGTGGAAATTGTTGCTTGGAATATCCTCATCTGCAATAAAGCCTACTTTGACAAAGGTGGATGCTCCTAGTTGATAGGATGTTTTGGATTTATCATTCGTCATGCTTGTTTCTTCTTGATCACTTGGGATGCCGATTTGATCTGTGGTAGATTTTGTATCTTCTTCTTTGACGTGATCAATGGTAGCATCTCTATGTTCTCTTTTGAATTGATCAATAGTATTTTTTTATGTTCTTCTTTGATGTTATCCATATCATTCATTTGATTATCTATGTGTCCAAAGGAGGCAAGCGTCTCATTTTGGGAAATGGAGGTTTTTTGTGCTTGGATGGGATCATCTTCAAATGTTTAGTCATGAATGGCATAAAGGTCAATGAGAGGATCATTTTGGACTTCATGTTCAAGGGTAGGAGCTTGGTCAAAAATAGGTGTGTTTTGGATTACATGATTGTGAATAGACTCTTGAATAAGGATAGGTGTATTTTGGATGCCGTGATTATCTAGGACTTCTTGGATGGACTTAAGGATGGGGTCATGAGATAAAATGATTCGATCTTGATATGAAGGTGAAGCTATGATGTCATGCTTTGGAATTTCTTTTTGACATGTATCCTCAAGTTTAGGCAATGAATTTTTTTTTTTGACAAGGATATGATTTTCTTTGATAGACCCAAGATTTTGACATGGCAATAATAGAGCTTCAATAGCAAGATATTTTTTGATATTGGTAGGCAATGAACGACATGATGGTGAAAAATGGTTGGATGGTGTAGGATCAACAATGTGATTGGATTTCATAACTTTGTTTTCATTTAGGAGTCAAACAAGTTCTTTTGCTAGCTGTCCTTGGAGATCATTAATTAATGTGCTTTTATTAGATGGTATTGTAGTTTGGGATGAAGTGGATGACAATGGGTTAGTGGATGATGGATTAGGATAAGATGTGGAGGATTAGAATGGACTAGTGGATGATGGATTATGATAGGATGTGGAGGATTGGAATGGACTAGTGGAAGGTTGGTTTCCCTTGTCAAGGTTAGGATAAGGATGATTAATGGACATTTGTTGGGGATTAATAGCATGGATTGTGTCAAGTGACTCTTGATAGTGAGGGTATACGGATGAAGGACAGGAGCTTATGGATTGTTGGTAAGAAGGGTATGTGAGTGGTTGGTATTGACGATTGAGGATTGATTGGTATTCAACTTGACTACAAAGAAGATCAAGGTAAATTGAAGACATGGTCATGAATTTGGATTAGGATGGATACGGAAAAATTAGTGAGGCCCATACAAAACTTGTGACCTTTGGATGACAATGCAAGGTGCCAATGCAAAATGGATATGAAACTATGCTATTTTTTTGTGATTTTCAAGGATATAAGGATGCAAAGTTCCAATGTACCTAAGACCAAGATTAAGGAATGGTGGAATGATAATGAACCTATGACCAAAGGATATGATATGCAAGGATGATGATGAACAAAGGATATGTTTTTTTTTTTTTGGATAATATAGGGATGTGGAGTGATAATGCAAGAATAATAATGACCTTATGACCAAAGGATATGACATGAAAATGAAGCTAAATGCTAAATTATGCAAGATGGTATGAGACTAAACTATGTTTTTATGTTCTTTTGGATTATAAGGATATGTGGATGCAAGATGATCATGCAAGGATAATGATGAATTTGAGACCAAAGGATGAAGCTAAATGAAACTAATGGATGCAGAGGATATCAAAGGTGGACTAATTAATGATGAAGGATAATGAAAAGGAGAATAAATGATGCCAAATTAATGATCAAGGGTAGTGATGAAACTAAGGCTAAAGTGAAATGAAACTATGTATTTTTGTTTTTGAGATATAAGGATGCAAAGTGAAAGTGAAATTTAAGTCCAAGACTAAGGATTAATTGAATGATAATGAAACTATGGTAAAAGGGTATATATGAATGATAATATTAAGGATATGAATTCTAAAAGTTTAGACAAAGGATGAAACCAAGCTAATGTAGGTCCAAGATAACAAACCCAAATGTCATTGACCTTTGTGATGAACAAGATGATGGATTTGACAAGGTGAGTCTAAACTAGGACACAAGTTTGAGACCTAAATTTTTGACCAAGATGATAAAGACAAAGGTTGATAAATTAAAAGATGAAGGTCAATGACAAGTCAGATAAGTAACCAAGGACTGTCCAAAAGCTTGATAATTTTTCTATGTATGAAATCTAGAAGGTATGTGCAACCTAAGACCTAAGATTAATTATGCAAGGCAAAGGTGACCTAAGGTGCAATCTAAAATGTAATGAAATCCTAAATGAGGATGATGGAATAGACTGGTAAAGGTTTGCAAGTCTCTGGTTTGGAAATCAAGATCATAGTCAAGATGAGTTGGATCAGTTTTGGACAATGATTTTTGAAACTTTGGTGATCAGTATTTTGTGGTTTTGTTTCAAGAAGTTGTTCTCAAAGAGTTATTTTGCAAATTTGATGTTTTGGACTGGTTTTGAGTCGATTTTTGATTGATTTTAATGAAATTTGTCTTGGCAAACACAAAATACAGTATCAAACACTTTGTTTGAGGACTAGTTTGATGTAAAATGTTTGATTTTTAAACAAGACAAGCACAATCCTAAGGTTCGCAAGGACAATATTCGCTGAATTCCCACTTGGATTAACCAACCACACTTATTCTTAGCGGATGACTTAGAAGCTTGGCCACACTGGCTCCCCCAACATGGCACTCACTTCTCGGGTCAACCAAGCTTCGAGTTCTCATGAATCTCCCATGACAAACTCTTTGTCTCTACTAAGAACCGCAAGTATGTGGGACAACTTTGGAGGTCCGACCTCTTGCACCAACAAATAGAAGGATTCTGGCTGCTAAAAATAAGAGGTGTCTAGTGAGGGCATCTGGTTCAGGGGGTACTATGATAAAATCCTTTAGGGGGTCTCCCTACCCTTAGAAAAAGGGGTTAAATATCATAAAAATATTGGGGGAGAGCTATCACGTACCACATCCCGTTGATTGCAATTTTTCCTTGCAATCACAAATTTCTATAACGGTTCAGAAGGACTTGGCTTCAGCCTATTACCGCTTAGGGTTGTCCCTTGGGGTGAGTAATTTTTCCCACCAAGGCATGCCCTTCTAAATGGGTGAACAAAAAAATGGATGGGTCTGGCTTTCTGATCACTGAGTTTGCACAAGGTGAGAGCATATACCTACCATCCTCAAACACTAAAAAATGGTGTTCATTTACCTTCTAGTTTAATCTATGTGAAAGAAGACAATTGTTCTTTTTAAAGCACCAATTGAAGTGTTTTATACACTAAAAAACATTCAAATTATTTTAAACCTTGCTTGTTCTTTGAAAACACTTGGATTTTTTTTAAGCCAATGAAATGTGATGCAAGTCAATTTTAAATCTCATGAGTGAAAATATGCAAATTGTTGTTCATTTTAAACCCATGAATGAAATATGAAATTTGTTGTTCATTTTAAGCCCATGAATGAAATATACAATTTGTTGTAAATTTTAAGACCAAATGAGTGACATATGCAAATTGTGGTTCATTTTATCCTCATGAGTGTAAATGTAATTTGTTGTAAATTTTAAAACTAATGAATGAAATGCAATTTTAGCTCTTCAAAAAGTGTGTTGAAAAACACACAAAATATTTCTTATCCAAAACAAGTCAAAAATATTGCAAAACCACAAGTTAGATCTTCTTGATGAAAGCCACACGCTGAAAACAAAACATTAGTAAACCAAAAAAAACTTGAATAAAAACAACAAACTAAAATAGTGATAACTTAAAAAGAAAAATTAAATTGTAAAAATCTATGGAAAACTAAGACATAGACCTTCAAAACCCAAAAAAAGTTTGGCAAAATCTTTTACAACAAAAGTGTTATAAACAAAAGAAAATTTGGATCTTAACAACTAAATCTTAAAAAGCTGCGAGCACTAAAACAACCATAACTTTCTCAAAACATATCAAAATTTTAAACCGTTTCAAGTTCCAGAAAAGCTAAAAATGAGGTCTACAAAAATAAGACAATATTTTTTGAAGATTTAATGTGTCCATTTTTCTATACTCAAAATAATATGATAAGATTTTTTGCAAATTCTTGGCTGTAACCTGTAAAACAACAAAAATAAATAAGAAAACAAACAATTTTTTTTTGTAAAATTGTAAGATTCACGTCAGTTCACCAATGCAAGATGGGGTAAAATCAAATAGCATAGATAAAGTGACAACCAAACACTTCTAAGCTATTAACCTCATCCAAACAAGAAAATATAAACAAATGGAGAATAATAAGCTAAAATCATTCAAATCAAATACTCCCCTTTGAAGTTGCTTCACTTCTCTTGTCTCTCCTATTTATTCTTATGCCAATATTGCCCTTAGATTTGTTGTTGAAGTTGTGCAAATACCTGCAAATAGTAAGCAAGAAATTTGGAGATAATGACTATTAGATTGAAAATGAAGGAGAAAGGTTGCTTTTATAGACAACCTTTCGAATGGAGGGTTGAGATTAATCTTCTAGAAAGATTCTAAGATCAACAAATGAGGATTCATGAGAGGGAGGTTACAAAAGGGATGACCAAGATCAAGTTTCTAGAAAGATGCCTAGATCAACGATATATAATTGATGCACCAAAAAGAGGTGGGCAATGAAGGCTATGACGCCGATGACTACGATGCGCAACAGCTATGATAGACCATGAAGGCTTATGACAGAGATGGATATGATAAAAATAAAGGCCATGAACATGGAATATTTGACAAAAAGAGGTGCATAAATAATTTGTTTTAAATTATTTATTCAAAAATGGAAAAGAGGGACAAGTGGCAAATAAATACTTTATTTCAAATTATTTATTTGGAGGAAATGAATAAGGAGATTTAATTAAATTCATAAATTTAATTAAAGGAGGAGATAGAAATTAGACATGGATAATTAAATAATTAAATTATTTATTCAAAAGGGATGAATGACACATAATTAAATAATCTCATCAATTATTTAATTACAGAAGAATAAAGGGTCAAATAGTTATTATTTGACTATGGATGAAAGCCAAATAATCAAATAAATAATTTATTTAATTATTGGACAAAGGGATATATTAGCAATGCAATTAAATAATTTTAATTGATCAGGATATAAATGAGAAGGTGAATCAATTAAATAATTAAAAATTATTTAATTAATAGAGGAATATGATCAAACATAATTGAATAATTAAAATTATTCAATTATTGAAAGATGATGACCAGGAAAAATGGTGCTCGCAGACTTAAGACATTTTTCAATGTCTACAATGACACTTCATTCTAGGGATGATTACATTTGAGACTACAGACAAATGATGAAAGATATATAATTAAATAAACTAAGATCGAATGGCATCTTGGAGGAAGGTGTGCAAACCAATCTAGGTTTTGGATTGTGAAATCAATTTATTTAATTATTGGACAACCATTTGTTTTTCCACCTACCTTGATCTTGATAAGAAATGGGGTACAAACATAAATCATGCTTTGTGAAAATTCTTGACATTTCTATCATTCGGTCATACACTACCCATGAAATATCATGTCATTGCCTTCATAGACTTTATCCAAACCCATATCTTGGAGAAAAAAAATTATTCCTATGCGACGTAGTCCTTGGAAATCATATGCTCAGCCTCCTAGCCAATAATCTTCATGTCTCCTATCCTTTTCCAAAATTAATCCATTATCCTTTCATACCTATTACTAGATTTGGTTTCCCTTGTCATTGGTTTAAGGATTTTTGTCATAGCCATTAGATGTCATAGCCGTCAGCGTCATAGCCCTCCCATGAATAGAATTATTCTGGTGCATCAAATGTGACTCTGTTATCAAATCGGGTTCACCAATGTAAGATGGGGTTAGATAATTCCTAGCCTAGATCAGGTGACATCCAACACTTCTAAGCTATAAACCACATCCAAATGAGAGAAAACAAACAAATAGAGAATAAACTAAAATTATTCAAAAGAAACACTCCCTATTTGAAGTTGCTTCACTTCTCTTGTCTGTCCTATTTCTCTTTATGACAATATTGCCCTCAGATTTTGAAGTAGACTTGTGCAAATACCTGTAAATAGTAAGTAGAAGGTTGGAGATGAAAGGCTATTAAGCTGAAAATGGAGGAGAATGGTCTCTTTTATAGACAACCATTCAAACAAACGGACAAGATCGATCCTCTAGAAATATTCCAAGATCGACGAATGAAAATTCATGAGAGGGAGGTTATGAAACAGATGGTCAAGATCGAGTTTCTAGAAATATGCCAAGATCAACAGTGGAGAATTGATGCACAAGAATAATTCTATTCATGGGAGGGCTATGACACCCGACAGTTATGACATAAATGAAGGCTACGATAGAGACAACTGTGACAAAAATAAAGGCCATGAGCAAGGCATTTTTGACCAAAAGGGAGGCATAAATAAATAATTTATTCGAAAATGGAGAAAAACAAGTAATTCATTTGAATTATTTATTTGGAGAAAATTAAAAATGAGCATTTAATTAAATCAAATTGTGAAATCAATATAATTAAATGGGGGGATGGAAATTAGACATTGATAATTGATTTGAATTATTTATTCAAAGGGGAGGAGAATGACACATAACTAAATAATTTTGATGATATATTCAATTATAGAAGAGTGAAAAGGTCAAATAATTATTATTATTATCTGACTGTAGACAAATGATAAAATATAAATAATTAGATAAATAATGATTTATTTAATTATTGAAGAAAGGGGGTGTTAGTAACACAATTAATTTATTTTAATTGATTAGGATATAATAGAGATTAGAAAGTGAATTAATTAAATAATTAAAAATTATTTAATTAGTAGAGGAAAATGATCAAGCATAATTAAATAATCAAAATTATTTAATTATTAGAGGATAACGGCCAAGGAAAAATGTTGCTCGTAGAATTAGGACATTTTTCAATGTCTACACACATGTATCATACATATTCATTTTGGGGATACAGGGTGAGTGACTTATTAGGGCTAACCATTTTCTTGTGAATTACAATTAAGTAAAGTCAAAAGGTCTTAAACTATGATATACAAGATCTCTAAGGGTATCCTCAATATACCTAAAGGTATGTGATGTACATATACCCATGAACCATATCCCATCTACATGCATGTAACATAAGTTCAACAAAAAATTCATTTCACCTTGTGTCTTGATGAATAGAGGCCCTAATGATTTTCCAAACATGACGACGACTCTTTTGAGGTACACATTTTATTCTACCCTTTTTATATAACCTACTAGAACATGTGGTTGAGGTTTTCCTCTAAGGTGATGAAATCCCTAGACATGCCTCCTAAAAAGAAAAGATGATATCACTCATTTATGATCCTTAAGACCACCCTAAAGTGCGAGGAAAGAATACACAAATGTATCTTCATGATTAAAATACATAAATTTTAAGACCAAATTAAAATGTGTAGTAAAATTTAATCCCAATTGGAATGATTATCACACAAGAAAGGAAAATAAAGCACATAGAAATGAAAAATAGTTTACAAATAAGTCTTCAACAAAATTTCCTACAATATGACAAGATCATTATTTTTCATTGCAATGCCTTGGATAATTTTTTTACATGAAAAAATTATTAGCAATTGAAAAATTAGATCTAAACACAAAATGGATTAGCAAAAGACAAGATATCCCAAAAAAAAAGATCAATTCTAAGAAAAAAGTAAAAAGTGAAATAGAAATAAACTATACTATTGCATAGTACTCAATAAAATATTAACTATTAAGAATTAATACTTGATTCTAAGTTTATTTGTGAAAGACATGAAGCTATGAAGGTGCCAAAATATGAATTGCACACAAAGAACTGATAAAATATGAATTATGGAAAATGTATGAGCTATGAGAAAAAAAATAGTTAGCCTACTAAAAAAGGACATAATTATACCCTATATAATTTTTTTTTGCAAAAGAACACCTCCATATAATCAAGTTATGGTTGTTTGAAAATTACGATGAAGGGAAATCTATGTGTTGGTGGCAAGTTGGCAATCAATGGGTGGCATGCTAGTGGCAAAGTGACAACAAAGGGGTGGAAATCCAGTGGTAGGGTGGTTAAGTGGCGATTAGATGGTAAAGTTATAGTTAATGGGCAAAGGGATGGTGGAGTGAATTGGTGGATGTCGGTGAGCAGTTTCAAAATGGCCAATAAGTGGTAGTTTGGCATTGATTGGGGGTTTTAACCAATTGGTAGGGGCTCATGTAATTTGAAGGAGGGTGCATTGGGTATTGGGCCTCCCAATATATGGTGACAAGTATGGGGTACTACGTACCCTGTTTGCAACTTGTATGCTTTTTTTTTAATTTTTAATATTTTTGACTTTTGATTTTGATTTTGAATTTATATATTTAAAATAAATACACTTGTATAGGTGTTTGTATGGCCTTGGGTTATGTGTCAAGGGTTATTTTTTTTTGCCTCAATTACTTTTTCACCAAATTTGATGATTTGACAGTCAACTTTTATGTTTTGACACCTTCTAAATTCAACAATAAGGTCCATTTTGTGTCAAAAGGCTCCTAAATACCAGTGAATTGTAAATTTGATTAATAAAAATCTATAAGAATAACCTATTAAATCAAGTTAAAAAAACCTAAAAATTATTATTAGATCAAGACCATAGTGGTAAATATTCATGTTGGATTTATCGAAATGTAAGCATGAAAAATAGAGCAAGCAAATAAATGCATTAAAAATACAATTAGAAACAAAACTACTCTATTAAAAAAACCTCTAATTGAGTGACGAAAGGAAATAAAACAATAGAAACCTCTGTTGAACTTAGGATAAATGATTGCTTCAAAGTATGCATGTGGATGCTCTCAATTTTGTAACATAACATTAGCATTCTTTGGAAGATAAAAATGATAAGAGTATTGTTGCATTAAAGATAGATGATGAAATGATGACTAATAGTCTAGATTTATAGATTGTTGGGAATAGAAATGGATGGTTGAGATTAAATCTTAAATTATATGGATTATGGAGTGAATATAAAGAGGTGGTGATCATGGAAGAGTTGAGAATTATTTTAATTTTTAACCAAAATAATTATTATTAGCCAACTAAATTTGATGAGTGAGTTAAAATAACTTAAATATTTGCATATAATAGTATAACTAAGTGAATGGAAGGATTGATTGATTGCATGAGGCAATTAATTAATTTTTTAATAGAGAAGAAGAGAATGACATGTGAGGATAATTAATCAATTATTTTCACAAGTTCATGAAATTGGAAATGGATTAATTAATAAAATTATAAAATCATTTAGAAGATAGGGCTAAAGGATAAACATGGAAATTGATTAATTAATTAAGAGGATAATGCTGAGAATTGATTGATCAATAATTTTTTTTTATAAAAGGGGTAAAAACTTTATTGAACTTCAAAAAATAGCATTACAAAGAAAAAAATGGGCCAAGACCCCAAAGACCAATAATGACAACCACCCAAAGCAACAAACCACATCATCCCTCACCAAATCCATCCACATCCTTGACAAGAATCCTCTCCAATTCTTGGTAGGGATCATAGGGTACTTGCTCCCACCCTTCAACCTTCCAGCCATCCATATGCTCAAAAGCCCACTTAGCCAAACAATCGGTTGCCCTATTCCACTCCTCTAGAATGTGGATTAAAGAAACCATCTCCATCCTAGAGCTAATCTGCAAAATATACTTCACAACCATAGCAAGCTTCCAACTAACATCAAACACTTTCCGTTCATTGAGCAAATTAACCAAAACCTGTGAATCAGATTCATAGATAATCTTGCACCACCCCAATGCATAAGCCCACTCAAAAGCATAAAGAATCACCAAACCTTCCATAAGGTTGATAGTCTGCAACCTTTTGTGAATAGAAAAGAAGAAAACAACCACACTTGAAAAATACCTGCCAACTCCACTAATCCCAGCAAGCCCAGGATTGCCTCTTGAGGAGCCATCAATATTGATCTTCAAAATGCCAGTCGAAGGGGGCATCCATCTACTCGCTCGTTGAACCTTCTTTTTCACACGTCTTCCCCTTCTGACACAAGTAGAAGCCCAAGAAAACCCATGAATTCCTAGTCTATCTACAATCTCAACATCCCCTTTCTCCAGAGGAAACAATATTTCACATTTAGCTTCCACCATCTCTTAAATCATACCCACAATTCTATGCCAAACTTGCTGAACCAAAATCTTATCTTTGTGAAATATTCTATGATTTCGTTCCAAGGAAATCTACCAAAGTATGAAGGTAGGCCCAACATACCATACAACCTACAAGAAAGATTCCATAGAAGGAGGCCTACCCAAAACCACCCAAAATACCACCAGGGAAGAAGCATAAACACATGAGCTTTTCCAAACACCCCACCAAAAATGCCAGAGATGCAAAGAGAAAATACACTGGAATAATAAGTGAGAAGAGTCCTCCTCCCCAACTCAACACAAAACACAAATAGAAGGTCCCTAGAATCCTCACTTCCAAATATTATCTCAAGTCAAACACCTATTCCAAGATAAAGTCCAAACAAAGAAATTACACTTTGGCCAAGAGAACTTGTTCCACACTTTCTTCCACCAGTGAACCTCCACCACATCTAGCCTTTGAGACAACAACACCTGATATCCATTAGAAACAGTATAAACACCCTTAGGATTCAAAGAACAAGCAAGAACATCCCAATCTTGGAGGGAATTACACTGTCTACAAGAGATAATACTATGAAGCTTAGCACAATCCACCTCCATACCAACAACATGCCAATCATCAAGTGTCTTCCACCCCACCACCACTAGCTGTCCATGAGAGGAGAAAGACTTAAAGTCACTCACTCTTGACCACCCAGCCTCAAGGAGCCGCTGGCACAAATTCAAAAAATTAGGAAACTAAGAGACAATGAGAGAAAAACCATGCCAAGAATTAGACCAAAATTGAGCCTCCACCCCCCTTTTGCAAATCCAGAATAAACCATCTTTTATTAGTCCAACCCCTTTCTTGAGCTTACCTAAAATCACCAAAACTTTCCCCACCAGGGGATATCGAGGAATGTCCATTTGAGGGGTCCCTGAAAAATACTTATGAGATAAGATCCTAGCCCAGATTTGATCTTTCTCCACACACCACCTCCAATACAACTTAGCAACCAATGCCACCCCAATCAAAGATGACTATCTTAAACCAAGACCACCAACCTACTTTGGGCTACACACAATATCCCATCTGACAAGGCTCTATTTAGAGGACAAGCTGCCAACCCATAAAAACTATCTTGCCAAAGAATCCAATTCCTTGACAAAACCCACCAGGGCCACCTGAAGCATACATCTATAGATGGGGAGAGCCTACACCACCGACTTGAGAAATTGAACACGACCATCAAAAGACAACCATCTAAGGGTCCAGTGATTAACTTTCACATGAAAATTTTCCAGAATATTTTGCCAAGAATCCCTGGGTAGCCTACCAACAGAGATAGGAATACCAAGATAAGTCAATGATAGAGACCCAATCTGAAATCTCAAGATATGAGCAATCCTTAGCTAAATAGGTCTTGGAGTATTAAAGAAGAAAATGGAGGACTTATCTTCATTAATTAGCTGACCCAAGGAAGCAAGGTAAACATCCAAAGCCTTGCAAATATTTGAAGCTTCCCTAATAATAGCCATACCCATCATAGCAATGTCATCCACAAATTGAAAATGAGACTGCGAAGGCAGACCACCTCCACACCTCCACCCCTGAATGAGACCCAACTCCACATTCCTCTTCACCAAACGACCCAGAACTTCAGCCAGAAGAATAAATAGATAAGGAGAGAGGGGGTCTCCCTGATGCAGACCCTGAGAAGCACCAAAAAGCTTAGAATGATCACCATTTATTAGCACAGAGAAGGATGCTGAAGTAACACAACTCATAACCCATTGAATCCACTTCTTTACAAAACCAAAGGCACCCAAAATGTTCCAAATAAAGGACCACTGAACTCTATCATATGCCTTAGCCATATCCAACTTGATGAACATCGCCTTATCTTTAGAGTTGACCATAGAATGAATGGTTTCAATTGCAATAACCACCCCATCCAAAATTTTCCAATCTGCCACAAAACCACTATATTCCTTAGAAATAAGCTCTTTAAGCCATTTTTTCAACCTATCAACAATCAACTTAAAGATAATTTTATAAATCACATTGCAAAGAGAAATAGGATGAAATTGACTTAACCTATCTACACCATCACACTTGGGGATGAGGGCGAGGAAGGTAGAATTCAAAGCATGTAACATTGGTTTATTCCTCTGAGACTCATGAACAACTGCCAATAAGTCCAACTTGAGAATATCCCAAAATTCTTGAAAGAACTCAATCGAAAAACCATCAAGGCTAGGAGATTTCCCCTTCATCTGGAACATAGTCCCCTCCAGCTCTTCAAACAAAATTTCACTCATAAGATGCTCATTCATCTCTCGAGAAACCAAAGAAGGGATACAGGAAAGGACCTGAGCTTCCTCAACATAACCTCCATAAATAAAGAGGCAAAGTACTGCACAACCTCACTCGAGATATAATGGAAAGAGGAATTGTGCTCACCCCTATCATTCACCAGAACATAAATAAAATTGCCATGTCTCCTGGCTTTCACCAAACTGAAGAAGAAATCAGTATTTTTATCTCCTTCATGAAGCCACTCAATCTGAGCCTTTTGTTTCCAATAAATTTCATCACATAGCTCACACTCCTCCAAGGCTTTCAAAGCCCTAGCCTCCTCTCATAGCAGATCCATAGTCAACCCATCCTCCCTGATCAACCTCGTAATACCATCCAAATCAGACTGAGAAGTAACCTTAGCATGGAAAATGTTTCCAAAACATTGGCGATTTCATCTTTTAAGCTGATATTTGAAAAATTATAGCAACTTGGCAAAGGTATACTTTGTGGTACCATAAGCGGGTCCACCATACCTCCACCAATCAACAACACAGTCATACAGAGAGGGGTCACACAACCACACAAGCTATAACTTAAAAGAAGGAGAACGAGGCACACGAGCTGAAGTAACATAAAGCTTAATAGGCCAATGATCAGAAACCCTCCAATCCAAAATATTAGAGCTAGAGGACCACAAACCACCAACCCAGTAACAAGATTTGGAGATACTTGATGGTGGAGAGAGTTGGGGTCAGGATTTGGATGAACCTAATTTTGAAGGGATTAAATATTGAGCATCATAGATACCTATTGTTGGAGGGAGTGACAATCGAGCTTTAGAGATATCTAGTGCTAGAGGGAGCGAGGTTAGGGTATAAGAAAAATTAATTCTTGGGGGAGAAAGGATTAGACCTTAGATATATTTGATATATGAGTGAGAGGGGATTAGGATTAGGAGATTCCCAATGATAGGTGGAGTGAGGATGAGTTAGTGATACTCAGTATAAGGAGTTGGGGTTTCTACATTTTTTTATATTTATGGGGTTCAGGGATGCATCCTACACAATACCAATGTAATGAAGAAGAGGGGAGTTTGAAATTCAAAATACATGAGGATGATGAAGGAATGGGGATTGGCATTTTGGGAAACTAAATGCTAAGTATCATCTAGGAGTGATGGATGGATGGAAAGGTCTAGGGACTTACAAATGGGAAGTGAGAAAAAGGCTAGTGATCAAACTTTTAACATACTTGACACCAATGGGGATTAGGGATACAACATACCTAATACTAGAGTAATGGAGGAAGGGGAAACCTAGAAGTTTGCATACTTGATAGGGATGAGGAACAAGAATAAGGGTTTGAGGATACCTCTAAGTTTTAAGCATGCTGATAAAGAAAAGTTTGGGAGCTCATGATATAGTGAGGTTGGGACATGGGGATATATAGTACCTCAAGGTTTGAGGGTCAAGGTGACTAGTTCATTTAAATAGAGTGAAGGAGGGATATTGAACAATAAAAACTAATGGAATAGGAGGGAGTAGGGTTGCAAGGGAATGGGGATTAAATACATGGAATATCAATAATGGATTGCTCAAAGGCATGAGATGTGGGGAATTAGTGAAGTAGGGACTTGAGGGAAATGAAGGAAATGGGGCGTTGTCATGGGAGAATTTGAAATATTGAAAACTAAGGTCAATATTTTGGGGAATGGGAAACCTCTAGAAAATATGCCAAGGTAAAATAAGTTCCACAAACTTGTACAAGACAAGAGATCAAGAAAGTGGGGAACCATGGGACAAAGGAAAGGCTTGACAATATGGGAGCCCAAAATCCTACTTAGGGCTAGGTAGTGGGCTAGATACCCTCATACTTAGAGTTTGAGACATTTCAATAGGTATCATTTTAGTCTGTAGAGATTATATTTATTTTTAACTAACAATGTTTCATCTCGTTCTTCTCAAAGGTGGATGGGTAAATAAGGTGTGATCTATTAGTATTTGATAATATTCCTAGAGGTTTCAAATGATCTCCAATATACCTTTCCATCCTCTTCTTTTGTCCCACCATCCCTCTACTTCTCTAATAATCAAAAACTTTGTTAACTTAGTGCCTATCTTGTTTCAAAATTCATCTTTTTTTAACTTAATGCTTATTTCAATAAAATATTAAAAGTGGACATCTTATTTTAATTCTTGTCTAGCCAATCTTGCTTGCCATTATCAATCTACAACCTCACAAAGTTTCAAACATTAGGCTATTTTACAAGAAATTTTTCTACAAATATTTTATTAATATTATTAAGGGTATTTTACTTCTATAATGTGGCTCCAAGGCTAGGCTTATTTTGTGTAGAGACTCCAAATTATTTTTTATTCAATTATTTATTCTAAGAGCAATGCCTATTAACCCTACCCTATGCAGTCTTTGAGATTTGATACATTCATGTACTTTAATAGTTTATTTTTTGTTTGACCATGTTTTTGGCCATTCAAAATTTCTTAGGATATCAATTATTTGTTTAAACATTATTGCTAAGGGATTGAGGATTGTAAACTAGAAATTCGACCCAAGGTCATGGAGATAATAGAAACTAAAGCACACAACCACTATATGCAATCCTAATTACTCAATACGATCTAATCTATTCAATAGGAAACATGCAATAATAAGTAAAACCAGATTTCAAGCAAGTGATTCCTTCACCTTCATCATATTTCCATGGATGACTTCCATTACATTCCTTCTTTGTAAGCTTCTCTCAAAAATGGGTATGCTACTCTTTCACTATGAGCTTTAAGTATATTTGAGAATGATTACAATGATGCAAACACCGAAGTTTAAGAGTTTGTGATTAGCCATCAACATGCAATGAAGGCTTGCTTTTATAGAAATGCTTGTTTTAGATGAAAAATCTGGATTAAAAGATGAAAGATCAGGATCAACGATTGAGGTCTATTGAGAGGAAATAGATTTGAGAGTTAACTGTCCTGATTGATTCAATCAAGGGAATTGATTGGATAATTAGTGGAAATTGATTGATTAATTAGTGGGATTGGATAATCAATGGGATTGATTAAATAGCCAACTGATTTGATTGAATATTTAATAGTTTTGATTGAATAGTTAACAAATTAGATTGCCCATTCAATGGATTTGATTGAATAATCAATGGGTTTGATTGATCAGTCAATGTATGAGAGGATAATTAATTAATTAATTAATCTTTGGAGGAATGTGTAAGTAAAGATTGAATTAATAAATAAAATTTTATTTATTAATAGATCATGTTGAATGAATATTGGAGAATTGAATAATAAATTTAATTATTTAATCTAGAAGTGGGAAAGTGGTTTAATTAAATAATTTGTAACAATTATTTAATATAAGAAGGTGTTTGATGTTAATTAAATAATTACTGATAACTATTTAATTAAAATAGAAGAATAAATGAAGTTAGCGACATAATTAAATAAATAAGGTTTATTTAATTAATTAGGAAGATTAATGTTAATTAAGTCATTATTAAATAAATAAGATTTATTTAATTAGGTAGGGAGAATAAAGATAATCAGGACATTATTAAATAAATATAATTTATTTAATTAGTCAGAAATGATGAATTTGGATGAATTAATTAAATAATATAAAATTACTTAATTAATAGCATAATATGAAAATTGATAATAATTAAATAATAATGTATTATATAATCATTTAGGGAAGACAAGCGAAAATTAGTAAAAAGGTTTTGCTCGTAGGTCAGGACAAGGTATCCACAAGGATAAAAAATAGGTAGAGATGGGCCACTATGAGGACTTATTATGTGGTGAAAATATTCCTTGCAAAGGAGACCATTTATTTATTCAACTAAGATTATAGTTGAGTTTATCTAATAAGTCCTCTTGTAGGTCTACATTTATCTACAAGAAAATATCAAAGGGCCCATGATTTGTTGGTAAGGTTGGTGGTATTAAATGATACCACTAGGGGTCAAGTCTTTTTGCGTGTAAGGTCCCTTGAAATTATAAGGGATGAGGGCAAGATCATACCCTAGGAAAATTCGGTAGAATAGAAAATCCTTAGTGCTCTGCTCTTAGCCAAAGATGTATCAACATAGATTCATACTCCCAATATCAATATGTTACAAAAAATCTAAATTTGATATGAACCCTTTATAAAAAAATGATATTAGTCTATAAATTATGTCTATAAAACATATAATACCATTGAGACTTATAAGCATTGATAAAAAGTTATTTATTTAATAAATAAAAGGTGAATAGACAACAAGATGAGGGAAAAAAAAACTCAACATCCTCTTCATAAAAATAACTCAATTACGCCATATGAGACAATAATGCCTCCAAATACTTTAACTACCTAATCAACTTAATTAAAAGGGTTATTAAGTTAACGAAACAAGGAGAAACCAACTTAAAAACTATATAATTACCTTTATCAATTACAAGACCAAGTTTCTACTTACTTTTATCAAGTGCAGGACCAAGTTTGGTCCAATACAAAAAAATTAAACTCCTGACATAAAAAAAGCTATAATTTTTTTAATTCCTAACAGAAGTTGACTTAATGCAATGCCTAACATAAATTCGACTTATTTCTCCTTGAAAAGGATGATAATATTTCTAATTACAAGTGGATCCCCTAAGCTTAAGGGAGGGTGATAACCTTAATATTGTTTTAAAATGTATGCCTAAAAGTGAAAGCATTGCTTAGAAAAAGATATTCACTCTTATGAAATCTTAATTAATTGTTATTAGTGATAAGTGTTACTATCAAATATAAATATTTTATATCAATAAGAATGACTATTTTATTAATAAAATATATTATGCTTACCATTCATGCATTTATATTATGTTTGGTTGGTTAAAAATAGAGCCAAAATATTGCTTTTAAATAAATATGGGCCACTACATTGAGGAATGGACTAATAGAATGCAAGTCACAAGTTCGGATCACAACTTAATTACAAGGAGAAGAGTTTTTTTTCACACTGACCACCTCTTGTGCATGTCCCTTGAGGTTATATTTATTAACAATAATAGTATATTATTTTTATTATGTACATAGTTATCTGATGTAATACTAAATTCTAACAACCCCCCTTATTACACAATTTTCTCAAGAGGACAAATCAAGAAAGTTTGAAAATCTTGAACTTCATCATTACAACAAATTTGATAAAGATGCCACTATCTTGCTCTTGAGTGGAATAATATTAGAGTTGAATATTTTGGTATTGGACATGTTCACAAAAATAGTGACATTGAATCTCAATGTGTTTAGTATGCTCATGAAAAATAAGATTCCAAACAAGCTTTAACACACTTTTATTGTCACCAAACATAACTATAGGATGTCTTAGGAACAACCAGGCTTGTCAAGATGTGATGTAACCATATTGCTTCATAAACAACTCTATTTGTGGTGTGATATTTTTCCTCTTTGGAAGAGTGAACAATAGTGGTTTGATTTTTTTATTCTTCATGATAGTAGATTAGATCCCAAAAATAAAATAAATCCTAAAGTAGATTTGATGTCATCCACATAACCTACATAGTTTATACCGATGTCTCTTTGCAAAGAAGAATGTTCTGTCTATTTATATTCTAGGCCATAGATGTATCTCAAAACATTCTTTTCTACTTTCCACTGTAAAACAATTATTATATAAACATAAAAAAATGATACTATAGTTGGTATCTAGCTTGGTGTAGGTTAGGTAAATACTACTCCCAATCAATTGACAATAAATAGTAGCATTCACATGAGGTGAAGGATCTTGTCAGAAAGGTACAATCCCATCTCCATGGGTGTTGACATTAGCTTGTAACCTTCCATCCTAAATTTCTTGACATATTTCATTTGAGATATAAGAATTTAATTTATTTTTGGTACACACCAAGTCCAAAACAATAATGTAGGAGTTTCAAAATTGTCATGTCAAACAATTGTTTGAGATCAATCTTTGTTGTTGCAGTCATCTACTTAGAGATCTCCCTATGATGACTAGATCATTGATATATACAATAAAAATCACAATATCCCACATTGCTCTTTATGGTAGAGATTGAGATCATATGGATTCTTGACGAATCCATGTTGGAGGAGTTATTCATCAATCTTGATTTCCTAGGCTTGGGGAGTTTTCTTGAGACCGTAGAGATATTTCACAAGTCTTCACACTTTGTGTTGCTATCTAGGTGTACTATACCCTTCAAATTGATTCATATAAAATTATTCTTTGAGATCTCCATTACACTCTTGACATCCATTTGATTTTTAGAAGTGGAATCTTGAGTCTCTACAACATACACAATATATTCTTTATCAAAATTACCTATGGAAGAAATATTAATATCTTTTTCTAATGAGGTTGCTTCTTATCTCTTTGAGAATCTTTTGGTGTCTTAAATTAGATAGTTTCACTATTTCAAATGAATTATACCAGTAAGCCTAGAGATTGTCCCTTACTCCCATAATTGAGACACTTCTTTTTTAGCATAAAAGAATTTGTTTGGATTTGGATGAAACTAATGGACCACTTTAACATTTACGTTGCTTTCCCTTTTGCTAAGATGTGAGGGCCTAATCGTTTGGATAGTCTAAGGTTTCACTATGAATTGCCTCTTCTTGTTGAAGTAAAATTCACCAACTCCTCAAAAAATAACTTTTTACTAGCCACATTGAGACATGTGACAAACATGTGAAAAGTAGGGGCAATTCTCTTAGGAAAATGGGAGCAAGAGAGTCATTTGAAATAATTTTCACCCACCCTTGCAATGATGCCCTGATATTTACAAATCTTCTAGAAATTTCTTCATTTTTTCATCGTTTTGTATTTGTAAACAATGTAGTTGATGCTAGAAATAAAGAATTTGATTCTAATTTTTGAATTCATATACTACCTTGAGGCGATCCCAAGCCTCTTTGACAATTATGGCTATTCGGATGTGAGGTTGAACCTCATTGTAAACATTGAACTTTGGTATTATCATATTGGTTCTACTAAGCTCCAACTTGTGTGAGTTTGGTGGTTCTTCCAAAAACTACAACTCACAAATCTTCAAACTCAAGTTGTGTTTGGATCTTGGTTTTCTAGGTAGAATAATTATCACCTCTCAATAGTTAAGAGTCAAGAAGCATTATTTTTGGAGCATTGAAAGCCATTTTATGGGATATGGAGGGTTGTTATCTCTCCAAAAGAAATGTTCACCCTTATTTATCCCAAATGATTTATAGGGTTAATGCCATATAAATTATTGTTGCAATTGTTTGAGGTGTTATATGCAACAATTTGGCATGATGATATTACTTGTAAATGCACAAGAAAGGCATTGTTTATACTAAATTCTACGATTGTTTTTACCAAATGTAACAAAAATAGTGTGATTTTTTCAATATAAATTTGCTTAAATTATTTTTTCTCAAAAAAAATTTATTGCAAAAATAAAATTATATATATTTTATATTTTATTTTCATTTTTCTCTTCTTTTTTTTCGTTTTGATTTGAACTTTAGAAAAATGTAAAGAATTTAATGCTTCCAACAAGAAAGTACCTATTTCATCTAGGAAAAATCTCGTATGGAATTGAATTTTTGATTTTGAGGCTATTTATAATTAAATGTTTTTTTAATTCTTTCTACTTGCCTCCACTTTTGATCTAACATATTACTAACCAAAACTTCACACCCATAAAGGACCACATGACTAATAAGCAAACCAAATAAGATTTACTTGGTTTTTTAATCCCATACTTATGCATTCCCACATCTATTTTGTGGAGTATAACCATTCCACTCTCCTTGTATGCATCTTTCTCTACTTGTCTCCCAACTAAACCTATTATGAAAACCAAACCCAAGGTACTTCAATTCCTCCACTATTTCTAGCAAACCGCCTTTAAAAAGGAAGTTATTCTATTTATTTTTTCTCTCTAATAAAGATAATGACTTTGGTTTTACTAGTGTTCACTTGCATATTGACCACATAGCAAAAGAGCCCCAAAAACCTCAAGTGATCTCTCAAACTATGGGTTATTTTTTTAATTTGATGAGATCATCAACATAAATGAGTAATTTTATTACATAACTAGCAAGCTAAACACCCCCACAACTAGCATTGTTTATCCACTCTTCTAATTTATCAATTATAACACAAACAAAGTGGGAGAGAGAAAATAACCTTGGTTGACACTAATGTCACTTCTAATGCATGTTGACATCCCCTCACTTCTAATTTTATCCCATACCTATTTATAAAGCCTATAGATTATTACTCTAGACTCAACTAGAGCTACTAGTTCCTCCATTCTACTCCAAAGTTTATGTCTAAGCATAATATCAAAATATTTTCTAAAATTCACAAAGCAACAAAAAGCCTCTTCGTCTTGAGTGTCTCATATTTTATCCCTTACCTATTTATAAAGCCTATAGACTATTACTCTAGACTTAACTAGAGCTACTAGTTCCTCCATTCTACTCCAAAGTTTACGTCTAAGCATAATATCAAAAGATTTTCTAAAATTCACAAAGCAACAAGAAACCTCTTCATCTTGAGTGTCTCATATTTTTTTAGTCAAGTGTGTAATAGCATGTTGCAATGATCAATAGTTTGAGTGTTTGGTTTGAATCTTGCTTGCCCCTTTTAGTTGCAACCCTCCTTTTCTACCCAATTGCTAATTGTACATAGTTAATCACATTCCCAAAAAGTTCTTAAAGGAAAGGATTAACCATAATAATACAATAATTTGATGGATTATTTGATATCTCCACTCTTATAGAGAGGGACAATGACACTAGTTGTCGACTCCAATATGAACCCTTCTTGAATGACATTAATGAAGATGTATTTGATGTGAGGTGTGTGGGTCCCTATTCGCCATTTTAAATACTTTACATGCAACCCATCTATATCTTGAGCTCTACCCCGTACAAGATTCTTTATGCTTTGATTGTTGACTTTTATCAAGAAGAGCTTTGATTTTGTGTTGATCCCTAAGGATATGCTTTTATCTTGAGCACACTCATAGACCAACTTAGCATAATCTAACCATTGAGAATGTATGATATATTTTTTTATTTGCTATAGTTCCTTCCAAAAGCCTTGGAGTTGTGCTTTTCCACATGCAATTAACTCTTTCCTTTCTTGTGTTTACATATCTTTTCTTTTTAGGTTGTATCAATTTTTCATATTCCTTCTTATTCTCTTTGTCCATTTCAAACTCCCTCAAATTTCTTTTTGCAACCTTGCATTCTTTGTCATACCATGGATTTGCTGGAAACATATTTGTAATTCCTTTCTTAGATTTAAATCTTTTGCATGCACTCAATGCCTTGTAAATTTAAAAAATTAACATAATATTGTTTATTGGTGACTTAAAATTAAAGCTAATCTATTATTTGATTCCAAACCACTCAATTTTAAAAATTAAAGAACTTTTTTTAATAACTTTCATAAAAAATTTTAATCTCATATTCATTAATTCTATTATATGGTCTTGAATATAGAGATCCTTCAATATTTTTTATATATACTTGTTCAAGACACAATGCTTAACAAACAATCATGTGACTTATAATTGAAATTTATGATTAAATATATTGAAATTTTGTATAGAAACTTTACTTGTTATAAATCACCCAGTTTTTAAAAATAAAAAATATATTTATTAAATTTTATGAAATATAAAAAAAATATTTTCCTTAAAGATCCTAAATACATTAGCACCAACTCAATCAACACGGCACTCACCAATCAAATACAACAATTGAAAGATGAGGAAGCTTATGTGCACAAATACATCCTAAGACAGAATAAAAGTGGTCTTAAGTGCAAGCAGCACCAAACCTATCATATGGGTGGGCCCATCTAAATTCACCTTATTGTTCCAACCACAATTTTACAAAATTTAAAAAATAACTCAAAACCGTAAGTATATAACCGATAAGATAGCTTTCAGAATATGAATAAAAGAAAGCAGTGAGAATGATGATATGATCATTAAAGGTGAGAAAGACAATTTAAAAAAAACGTATATGAAAAAAATCATTGGATGAAATAAAATGTCAAGTGAATGAACAAATGGGGCATTCATCTAAGTATGTGTCAAAATCATAACAAAGAAATAAAAGCCTTTGTTATAGATAAATCTTACAAGTACATGTGAGATAAGGCTTTAAAAAAAATTAAATATTATCTGAATGAATTTAACTTCAGTTATGATCATCAACAAAAGGTGTACAAAGAGGCAGATATATCTTGGAGATCAAATATTCTTATGGCTCAATTAAGAACTAGCTTACATCTTTGATGTGAAATAGGTAGATGGAAAAGGCCTAAAGAAGAATGAAAGGAAAGAGTTTGTATCTTTTGCAGGCAGGGACAGTTGAATCAGAGAAGCACTTTATTCTTAAATGTGAAGCTTATTATGATATTCAGATCAATTATGCAGATACTTTAGTGAGTACTTCTTTTCATGATTTGTTCGAAGAAAATAAGGTTAGGAAAATTGAGGAGCTCATCGTCAAACTTTTTAACAATCAGTATGCAAATCTTAAAAGCTAGAAAGATGGGATCCACTGTCTCATAGACTATCTTTGACCTCATGGATGTTAAAATTCTTCTATCTATCTACCGTCAAAATTATGACACTTAAAGGATGGGCATCTTGAAGTTGAAATTCCTCTTGCTTACCGCATATGCCAATAACATTAGGCTCTAAAACTGATGGCAAATAATATAAATTATTAAATAGTATAGGCATATTGATCCTATTCGTCACATTTAGTTGAAGAGGCTAATGACCTTCGTTGTCGTCTAAACATCATTTATTCCAGGAATCTTGCAAAACCAATACACTGATAGAACCGTACGGTGTGAAGCATGTATAGCACAATTATTAAAGATGAATGTTACATAGTTTTTGACAAATAAATAATAGAATCTTAAGTTGAAACTCCAATATGCTAGAACAAGGACATTCTGCTCATCCGAGGCAATCAGTTTAATCAACGCAGATTTCATTCAATAATTGAGGAAACTCGATCATATGGCTTGATTAGACTCTGATGAATCCAAAGACAGTGTATATGCAATTGACTTACTTATCACGGGCGAGGAACCCAATAGAACCCTCACCACTTTAATAAAACACAATAGAACCCTCACTATTTCAAAAAGACACTTGTGATAGAACTGTATGGTGTGAAGCATGTATAGTGCAATTATTAAAGATGAATGTTGCATAGTTTTTTCCAAGTAAATTTTGCAAAGCATAGAATCTTAACTTATGAGCCAATAAACTTAGGCATCTTGAAGTTTCTCTTGCTTACTGCATAAGCCAATAAAATTAGGCTCTCAAGACTGATGACAGAGTAGAAATACTATATGGGGGCACATTGCTCCTATAAATTATTTTACAGTAGAGCCTGCCACATTTAGTTGAAGAGGCTTACAATCTTTCATTGTTTTGTATGTTGATGAAATTCAAATCCAAAAACAATATAAACTGAGGAGCTTTTGGCAACGTGGAAATATAGATTATAGATTATAATAGCAAAAATCTATGTAAAAACTTGAATCCAAATCCCCATCTTCTTCCAGAATTAGAAACGAAATAATTTGAAGGTTCTAAACATCATTTATTCCAGGGATCTTGCAAAGCCAACAGTTTTGATAGAACTATACAGTGTAGAACATGTATAGCACAATTATTAATAATAATGATGAATGTTGTATAATTTTTGACAAAATCAACTTTGCAAAGAACAGAATTTTAACTTATGATTAAACACTAATGCTGGAACAAGAACAGATTGCTGATCTGACGCAATCAGTTTAATCAACAGAGATTTCATTTAATAATCGAGGAAAATCAACCATGGAGCTCAAAATATAGCAATATTATTGTTAAGAGAAATGAAATGAATTAGTATGAAGGAAACATGTATTTAGTCATGTGAATTGTGTTCAACAGATCAAAATGTTCTAGAATACTTCTTTATTTCATACATAATAGAGGAGATTGACACAAGTTCTTTGTTCAGAGCTGAGCTCCCTCCTATTCGCTTTATGCAATCTGAAAGTCTGGTGTAGTATAGTAACAACTGGGTTAGTGCAGCTTTCAATATCTCCATACCACAAAGAAAATTACTGAAAGATGTAATTACATCTTTATGCATAAGTTCAATGGTTCCTTTCCAGCGGCTAGCAAAGTCTTTAACTAGAGGTTCTACTTCCTCAACTGTCACAGGCCTTTCAGAAGTAGAACTTGCTTCTTCACCTGCCACTAACAACATCTGTTAATAAAATTGTTTCTTTGGTTATTTGAAAAAACTAGACATAATATTCAGATTTACATCATATGCATACCAGCTCTTGTTTTTACAAATCGAATTAAATCTTTGAAGTGCTCAAGCAAGAGTTCTTCCTGCAAGGACAAAGCACGCAAAGTGAAACCAAAATCACTTATAGATATAACTTCCTATTAATGGATAGAAAATCATTGTTTAATTTTAAAGGATTGACTGGTCATTTCATTATTAACAACATTCCAGATTTGCTGGTATTAAATAACAAATTGTGTTTTAGCCTTTGCATTGAGTTACTCTCTAGCACAAACTTCCTGAATCCATAGGAGAGAAAAGAAAATTGTCTTCTTGTAAACATATGGAAGATCCCAATCTTCAGATAGAAAACTTTGAAAGAATATGATCTTCCCTATCTTGAATTGTGGTAAAGAATTGCATAGAAGATGATGAAAAATCACAATGTAAATCATACAAAATATATTTATAAATAAACTATTTTCTAAAAAACTTAGACAATAAAATGAAACTGCAATGCAAATATGCTTTGTATCATCACCTCTGGAACAAGATGCACATTGTGGAGCATGCTAAAAATGGTGTACGTAGATGTGCAGGAAATCATCTCTAGATGCAGCATTGGACAATAATGTATATCGTGTACACAGTTGAAAGGTAGTGAAAACTACTGTCCACAAGCCCCCTCCCTTAAGTGCTAACTATTTAAAGTAATTAGATTAAGTTCTATTATAGAACTGTTGGCATGTCTTCTACATTGTTGAAAATTTGCATTTGATTTTTTATCTCTTGATCTGGGTTTGCTCCTAAATGTTTTTTTTTTTGAGTCTGCCCAGCTTTTGAGTTCCAGTGTTATCCTTCCCTCTAAAATTGAACCCCGTTTTAGTATAAATAACATGGACTATGTCATTTAAAATATTTTTGGGTTTATAACATTTGAAAATGCTTGGGGTATCTTGGTACAAGACATAATGATGCATCCAATGGGGTAGACACTTCATAGCCTGATTATTTTCCTTTTAACTGTGAATAATTTTTAGCAGGCCATTTTTGTTTTGGTAGATCAGGAGATGAGGGAAAATAAAGTTCTTATATATCTCCTGAAGCGAATTTCACAACTGCCAAATTAAATATTTGGTGGACCCCTATATAAGAGATACAAGCAAGTAATTCAATGTGTTTTAAACATGTATGTGGCTGAATATTATTTGTGTTGGTATCGAGTGTTAGAGGCTCTTCATAGAGTATTTATCAACCGAGATGATTTTAATAATGTTATACAGAGTAGTGGTGGGCCCATATGTGATAATACAAGGTGATAGATATAATAGAATAAAAGAACTTTAACATCCATGAGGCCAAATATAGCCTATGGGACAGCAGACCTTGCCATTTTAGCTTTTTGACTTGCTGACCAACTGCTAAAAAGCTTGATGATGAGCTCCTCTATTTTCCCAACCTTCTCTTCAAAAAAATTCTACAATGAAGCAGCCGTTAAAGTAACTGCATATTTGGCCCAAATGTTACAATAAGCTTAGCACTCAAGAATAAAGTGCCTTTCTAATTCAATTGCCCCAGCCATGCAAAATATACAAACTCTTTCCTCTCATTCTTCTTTAGGCTTCTCCCATCTACTTGTTTCACGTCGAAGATGATGTGAGCTAGTCCTCAATTGAGCTATAAGTATCTTTTCCCTCGTATATTTGCCCAATGTATGCCTTATGTTGATGATCATAAGTGGGGTAATATTTCATCAAGATTATATTTCCTCTTTCTCCCTAACAGCTTTTGCCGCAGACTTATAGAATTCATCTATTACAAAAGCCTTTATTTCTTTGTTATTATTTAGGCATATATTTAGGTGGATGCCCCATTTGTTCATCCACTCAGAATTTTGTTTCATCTACGACTTCTTTCTCTCATGCAAGACTTCTTTGATGTCAGCCTTAGGCTATCTATGTATCTCCATCTGCTCATTTTTTTTGAGATAACTTTGGAGACACACCATATCAATGGCCTCGATAGGGAAGGTACCTATTTTAGCTAGAAGAATCTCATATGGGACTGAAGCTTTGAGTTTGAATGTACTTGTGATCATGTGTTTTTAAACCCACTTATTTGCTTCCATTTTACCATTGAAGTATTCCTAGCCCATAATTCACATCCATAAAGCACCACCAAAATAACTAAAAGCCCGAATAGAGTCCAAATGGTTATCCAATCCCGTAACTCCTCCCCGCTTCTATTTTGCAATGCATAAAGCACTTTTCACCCTCCCAAAGTTCTCTTCCTTCTACAAATATCCCAATTGAGCTCGTCGCCAAAGTCAATTCCAAGATACTTGTACTCTATTCTTTCTCTAGAATATTCCCTTCAAAATAAAAGTTGAGTTGTTTTTTCTTCTTTTTTACTAGAGAAGATCACAATCTTAGTCTTGTTGGTGTTGACTTGCATACCTACCTCTTTGTAGAAATGCTCTAAGGCATATACGTGTTCATGTAAACCTTGAGTGAATCTAGTGATCAAGATGAGATTCTCAACATACAAAAGAAGCCTCACAACACATTCTCCCAAAAGGACACCATCCCCTCCTTGCATATTTAGCCATTCTTCTAGTTTGTCAATATATAATCCTAAAAGGGTAGGGAAAAGAGGACACCGTTGTTTGATACCTATTTCACTTCTAAAACTTTCTAAAAGGCCTACGTGAATTTTAGTTTTTTCTCAAACTTCTTCACAAAGCCTATGAACAACGCCTTTATATTGCTTTGGGATACCAACATCCTTCATTATAATTTTCTCTTGGGAACCATGTTGAAAGCTTTCTTGAAGTCAACAAAATAACAATAGGTTTCCTCTTTTCTATTCCAAGATTTTTCAATGTTATGCCTCAAAGTAATGTCATGATCTATAGTCGAATGTTTTGGTCTAAAACCTGTTTGCCCTTTGCTCTCTTTACCTTTTTCTTCTACCCACTTGTTGATCCTTTGTTCTACCATGCTTCCAAACAGCTTTGCAAATAAAGTATTGATCATGATGGTCCAATAATTGGAGGGATTGTTTACATCACTACTCTCAAAAGAGGTATCACTAGGTTGGTTTTCCAATCACTTGGAAACCCAAGTTGAATGATGCTATTGAAAATTGTTATGAGAAGTGATGATGTTCTTTCCTCATTTTAAGTAATCTTCTTGTAACTCAACCATGTCACAAGCCTCCCTTGTGCTCATCTTCTTAATACCATCTTTAACTTCTTGCAAAAAGTAAATAATTGTGTTGTCTTGTTGATTGTGGGAGGTGCCTTTACCTATGATTCAAGCTTGTTAGCAAGAAAACTAGGGAAACACAAATCGGAGTTCTAAGCCCCAAGTACTTTCTGAGTGTTGTAGTTTATACCCCGGACTCAGTTATATAAAGGGATAATGGTTTGATTCAGACAGAAGATTGACTACCTTACCATGTATAGTATATAGTCAGACAACACAATGCAAATAGAATTCTGGTATCTTATATTAGTTATCTTAAAAGAGTACATTCATATTTCCTTATATCTCCTTTTACATCATTTGTACATTTATCATATATATCTTCCCCTATACTCTATTCCTTTTCTATATATACCTTTTACAGATAATCTCAAACATACATATCAATTATAGACAATTCCCTTCCCCTTTTTTCTGCTATTCATATCTTTCCCTATACATATACCTATAGGATGGGACATGACCCATCTATCCTACCCCTACCCTAGATGGTATCTTTTGAATCTTCTGGTCCGCAAGTTCTTTGCAGCAAGATACGATAGGATCTGCTTGGCGGTGTTTGAATTGTTTCTCTTTCCTGCCAACATCATCTCCCTTTCAAAATGTTGATTTGTCCTCAAGTCAACTCTACTTTGCTGGAAGAATATCCTTATATATCTCCTTGAGTTTAGCAAAAGTGTTCTCCCATTGTGTTTTGGCTAAGTGCAACTACTAGGTCTAAACTTGGAATTGAAGTAGCAGCCGCTCTGCCTTTGGAAGTGTTTGGGGAATTTGGATCTTCTATGCCAATTATTGTGCTTCCTAGAGGACTTCCATGATGTGTGTTAATCTTAAGCTTACTACTTCTCTTAGTTGGTGGAATTTTGTAAATGTAATCAAATCTTTATCAAATAGGATCCTAATAAATCTAAGAAAACACTAAGGTCTGAAAATTCTGTGAGTGAGAATTCTAAGTCAAAAACAATTTCTAGATTTCTTCTCTTTATGCCGAATGTGTTGATTGCAGAACATTAATAAATTTCGATGTTTTGCATATCATGAGTGATCTGCATTTTAAATGTTATGGAGACACACCTCTAAGAGATGCGTCTAATGAGAGGACGTGTCTCCACAAGTGGAGGTACGTCCACTCATGGGGCGTGTCCCTTTGGGCGCGCAGGTTCTAAGAGAACCTACTAACATACGTTAGTAACATTAACACATAACCTTCAATAAAGGCGGATAAGAGATCCGATTTATTTAATGCAGATTTTAACATCATTTATTTATTTCGATTTTATACATGCTTTATAAATTCGAAATTACTTATTTCTAGAAATATTTAATATGAAGAGCAATCTGATCTTATATAAATGATGATGATGCTTTTAGCAATCATCATTTATATCTGACCTAAGCTACCATTCATCAACACTCCCTCTTAGCTAGGGAAGATATTTCAAATCAAATAAGTGGAGATATCACCTTTACACGTGATATCGAAGATATGATATGTTTTCTCAATGTTGTCAAGTCACATGACATTCTTCATAACACATCTTCATTATGGTATGTGCACTGACATCAAGTCACATGATGTCTACCATAATTCATGGCATATCCATGGATATAAATATCCACCATGTTTATCTCTTAAGGATCACAATGATCTTCAGATGATATCAAGTCCCATGATATCCATCAAAGTGTCCAAGAAATACTACCATGACATGTCCACAGATATCAAGTCACATGATATCTATCATGATAGTTTATCATTGTAGAGTCGTCACTTTACAATGTCAAATACAAGTGTTCATTATTAGAAAGATCGTCACCTTTCAATAATGTACACAGGGGGAGTAGGCCCATAAGGTCATGGAGTCACACACATGACAAAATAGTTTACACATTAAACATCTTTTATATATTAGTACAATTTATAAACAATTTGTATTTCAAACATAAATATCAAATTACATTTCAACCATACCAAGTTTCTTCCTGAAGTGCTCTACCTTGATTCGGGAGAGAGGCTTGGTGAGAATGTCTGCAGTTTGATCATTTGTACTAATATATTCCAACTGGATCACTTTCCTTTCCACCATATCTCTTACATAATGATAGGGGATCTCAATGTGCTTAGATCTATCATGGAAGACAGGATTTACAGAGAGTTTGATGCAACTCTGATTATCACAATGAATAATTGTAGGATTCAAGGGCTCACCAAAGAGTCCCACAAGCAATTTACGAAGCCAAACTGCTTCTCTTGCTCCCATAGAGGCTACAATGTATTTTGCTTATGTTGAGCTCTGTGCAACTGAAGACTATTTTCTGCAAATCCAGGAGATCATAGCCGATCCTAAACTGAAGCAACATCCTGATGTGCTTTTCCGATCGGTTACACTTCCAGCCCAATCTGAATCAGAGTACCCATGTAGATCTAGTTGATCATTCTTGTAAAGAATACCATATCCAATAGTGCCTTGAAGATATCTCAAAATATGTTTCACAGCCATTAGGTGAATTTCCTTTGGCTTACACATGAACTGGCTGAGAACATTCACTGCATAGCAAATATCAGGTCTGGTGTTAACCAGATAAATCAAGGATCCAATCATCTATCTGTAAAGGGTTGGATCTGCACACTTGGATTCTGTTGCTGCTTCTTTTAGTTTGTGAAGGTTGGTTTCCATAGGTGTAGACATCGGTCTACAATCCAACATTCCAAATCTCTTCAGAATATCAATAGTATACTTCCCTTGGTTTAGTATAATGCCCTCTGATTTCTACCATACTTCTAAACCTAGGAAGTAGTGTAGAATGCCTAAGTCTTTCATGTCAAATTCAGAAATTAGATCCTGCTTTCCTTGAGCAATGAGGTGATCTTCTCTTGTTATCAGCAAGTCATCAACATATAAAATAATTATTAGCATATCACCTTTGATTACCTTGAAGTAGAGATTGGAGTCAACATCATTCTTGGAAAATCCTAGTCCCAAGAGATAGCTATCAATTCTTTCATACCAAACCCTGGGAGCCTGTTTAAGTCCATAGAGGGCTTTCTTCAGTCTGCATACATGTGAGTCAGGTTTATGTATCACAAAACCTTCAAGCTGTTCCAGATAGACTTCCTCTTCAATGGTTCCATTCAGGAAGGCAGTTTTTACATCCATTTGATGGATCTTCCAGCCTTTAGCTGCTGCAATGGCTAACACTGCTCTCACCGATGTGTAACGGGCAACAGGTGCAAATGTTTCTTCATAATCAATGCCTTCCTTTTGAGAAAAACCTCTTGCCACAAAACGTGCTTTATGTTTTTCTATACTGCCATCAGCAACATGCTTGATTTTGAAGAGCCATTTGGAAGAGACAACATATTTCTCTTTCGGTCTAGGCACTATATCCCATACATCATTCTTTAGAATAGACTGATATTCCTCCGTCATTGCATCCTTCCATGCTTGATGTTGGAAAGCTTCTGTAACACTGACAGGTTCTGAGTTTATGATGTTGTTCATTAGAGCAACATAGCTAGAGAAATGTTTGGGTCTTTTACTCTCTCTGAACGTTCCTTTGGGTGCTACATGATCCTCGGCTTCTTTGATCATCTTTCTGGCCCAAAGTGGTCTCTTTTTGCCATTGTCATTTGGATTCTCATCTGAAGTAGAAGGAAGTTCATGTGGCATTTTCTCAGGATGCTCCCTTTAAATCTCAGGAGCAGGTTCCATTTCAGGTACTCTAGGGGAATAGGTTTCTATCTCACTAGAACTTCTTGCCCTCTTGAATGCAATGTCTTCTTCAAAGATGACATCTTTGCTCAATTCAATTTGTTTCTGCCCGGGTATGAATATCCTGTAGGCTTTGGAGGTTTCACTATAACCCACAAATACTCCCTTCTTTCCAGAAGGTTCTAGTTTGAATCTCTTCTCTTTGGGCACATGAATATAGATAGGATAGCCAAAAATCCTAAAATGACTAATGTCAGGTTTTATGCCGGTAAAGGCTTCTTCAGGAGTTTTGTTATCAAGATGAGAATGAGGACATCTATTTTTGGATATAGACAGCAGTCCTAGAGGCTTCTGCCTAGAAAGAAGTTTCAATGTTTTGGTCCAGCAACATTGCCTTAGCAGCTTCTACAATGGTTCTATTTTTCCTTTCAGCAACCCCATTCTGTTGAGGGTTGTAGGCAATTGTGAACTCCCTCTTAATTCCAGCACTCATGCAAAATTCCTTAAAAATTTCAGAGGTGTATTCTTTCCCATTGTCTGTCCTTAAAGTTTTTATTTTCTTTCCGGAGAAGTTTTCAGTGAGGGCTTTAAACTCTTTGAACCTTTTGAGGATTTCTATTGACTCTTTACACTTAAGGAAATAGATCCAGGTTTTCCTAGAGAAGTCATCTACAAATATGACATAGTATAGAAATCCTGCTTTAGAGGGTACAGACATGGGTCCACATAAGTCTGAGTGAACCAATTCTAACACATTTAGGGTTTTGCTCAAACTATTGGGAAAGGACCCCTTTGTATTCTTTCCTAAGGCACAACCTTTGCAAGTTCCTTCATGAGATGGTTTTAACTTAGGTAAGCCTATTACAAGTTTTTCCACAGAAGGTAGGGCACGGAAATGAAGGTGTCCTAATCTTCTATGCCAAATCTCATTTGAATCAAAGGTGTCAAGGGTAAGGGCTTGTTTAACTTCAGTGCATAGTTTGTAAAGGTACCCTTGTCTTACACCTATAGTTTGGGATTTCTTGATTGTTGAGTTTTTAGGCCATGCTAGAACTTTCCCATCCATAAAGGTAACTCTATATCCATTGTCTTCAAGGGCAGAGATGGATATTAGGTTCCTCTTAATTCCAGGTACAAATAAGACTCCAGTGAGTTGAAGAGAAAGACCAGATTTCAGTTTGATGGAGCAAGTTCCAACCCCTTTTACAGGGTGTGCAAAATCATCCCCGATGGTTACTTCTTCATTAGACTTTTCAGTCATAGTGTCTAGGTGTTCTCTGAATCCTGTGATGTGTCTAGAAGATCCACTATCAATTACCCAGTTGTGCGTGTTAGATATTTGACTAGATAAGGCTGTATAGAACACAAAGTTCTCAGATTCATGATCTGAATTTGTCTTTCCTACTTTGGCAAAAGATGCTTGTTGCTTTGATCTGTCAGGGCACTTCATTGCATAGTGGCCATATTGATCACATCTAAAGCATTGCACTTGAGAGATGTCTTTCTTCTTAGAAGATCCCTTTCCATTGGGATTTCTCTTTCTTTTAAAAGATCCTCTCTTGTAGGAGTTTTTCTTGTTCCTTTTATTAGACGTTGTGTTGAGTACATGAATGTCTTCATCTATGTTCTTCTGTTTATTTTCTTTAGTGGAGAGTCTTGTTTCCTCTTGAAGGCAGTCAGTTCTTAGCCTATCAAACTTGGAAAGTTTAGATCTCGCACTTATTCCTTGAACAAATGACTCCCATGAGTTAGGTAGGCCTCCTAGTGCAATTAGGGTTAACTCTTTGCTATCAATCTGATATCCAATTGTGGATAGTTGATCCCTTAGTTCAATGATCCTCATGAAGTATGCATTAATTGACTCTCCTTTGTTTATTTGAGCATTGTTGATTTGCCTCTTTAATGCAAGAGTCCTACTGGTGTTGTTGATCTCATAGGTACTCTCAAGAGATTTGAACATATGATATGCAGTTTCATGTTTTGCTAGGATGGGCACTATATGATCCCTAACTGCATCTACTAGGATTTTCATGGCTTTTTCATTGTTTTCAATCCATTGAGTTTTCTCAGGATCAGCCTCTGGTTCCTTCTTATTTTCTCTCACAAGTGAGTCTAGCTTATTCTCTTTTAAGGATCATCATGATTCTAAATTTCCATGATGTGAAATTGTCTGCTCCTGCAAGACGATCTTCAAATTTGATCACACTTGACATTATGAAGAATGTGATGTGAATTCGATTTTGGAAAATACGAATTTTTCTAGAGCAAACTGATTTTAGATTTGATTTGGATTCACACAACTTGGCTCTGATACCATGTAAATGTAATCAAATCTTTATCAAATAGGATCTTAATAAATCTAAGAAAACACTAAGGTCTGAAAATTTTGTGAGTGAGAATTCTAAGTCAAAAACAATTTCCAGATTTCTTCTCTTTATGCCGAATGTGCTGATTGCAAAACATTAATAAATTTCGATGTTTTGCATATCATGAGTGATCTGCATTTTATATGTTATGGAGACATGCCTCTAAGAGATGCGTCTCATGAGAGGACGTTTCTCCACAAGTGGAGGCACGTCCACTCATGGGACGTGTCCCTTTGGGCGCACGGGTTCTAAGAGAACCTACTAACATACGTTAGTAACATTAACACATAACCTTCAATAAAGGCGGATAAGAGATCCGATTTATTTAATGCAGATTTTAACATCATTTATTTATTTCGATTTTATACATGCTTTATAAATTCGAAATTACTTATTTCTAGAAATATTTAATATGAAGAGCAATCTGATCTTATATAAATGATGATGATGCTTTTAGCAATCATCATTTATATCTGACCTAAGCTACCATTCATCAACAAATTTGTTCCAGATTTTATCCCTTTGATCCTGTAACTGTTGAAATTGGGCATGTAGTGCTTCTATCTGCACTCGGGATTGGCCATTTGTATCTTGGAGGGCGTTATATACTATAGCTCTTTGAAGTATTTAAACTTCTAGCTGATCCATTTGGGCCTTAATTGGAGTTGTCACTGTTGGCCATTGCAAACAAATTTGGTAAAGTGCATTAAAATCGCCTTCAATGTTCTTCAGTGTGTTGATCTAGGACTCTAGGGAAGAGTGTGCGGTAGCACATTTCTTCCTTTCCTCCTCGATTTTGGCCTTCTGGTGCTTTGCTCAAACTTTTTGTCTCAATGTTTTCTTCTGTAGTTGGGTATCCTTGATAACCCCGTCTATTAAATTTTTTAACTACATTGCTAATGGTTGGGATGAGTCCCCTTGGATGTGTGGGAACTTGATTTGGATGTCCTTCACCATTTCCTCAAACTAATTGAAGTTTTCCACATAATTTTTCAATACTTCCTCTCTTGTATGTTGTAGGATGTCCACTAGTTGGAATTTATGTAGGGGTGAGATGCTCCCGATATCTACCTGCGATCCCACCAATGGAAGTTGGAGTAGCTATGGAGATGCCACTGTTTTGATTTGCTTCTATTTTGCCAAGAAGTCCTTAATGGACTGGATAGAAGAGGTTGCGGAGGATGAGAAGACTGTTCTTTCTCTGAAGAAGCTGTTTTATATTTTGCTTCTTCCTCTCACAATTTTTTATAGGCTTTTTTTGTGGCCTCCTTGATCTCTTGTTGGACTGTTTGAGTGATCTTCGGTTTCTCTATCATTAGTTTGTCTAACCTCTGCTTAGATTGGAGCTCTTTGGTCTATATCTCTACTATCCTTTGCTTCTACAAAGGTGTAATTGTAGGAGCTAATTCTCCAATGGCCAAATCTTTTAGTTTCTCTTCTTCCTTAGTTGTTTTTTCTCTTCTCTTTTTGAGTGCGGTGGTCAAGGAGTTTGTAATATGCACCCTAGTTTTTTGTTTTGTTTTTTGATGCAATATTGTTTTGATAATAACACGAAATGTACAGCTCAAATAAAATGTTTGCAACAATGTAGAAATGCAATATATTCTTATTTTCAGAGACTTCTACAATATACTAACACTAAAAACTAAAACCCAAGTCTGTTACAAATTATTTTGCAAGGTAATGGACTGAATATTACTCAGAAATTTACAACAGCAGTATAGAATGACTGGGAATTACAAAGATATTGTTTTGGGATCTGTATCTTTGCAGTGGTTAGCCTACTATCTAGTCTCCGTAGGCTAATGGGATGTTTAGGGGACCCTTTTGAGGGTAATAAATGGTTCCTCAACAGGTTTTTGATGTTTATCTTAGTATTCTTCTGCTCAGTGTTTTGGTGGTGGGCCTTCTGGAGGTTGTCCTGGTAGATTTATCCCACACTTACTATTTATAGTAAGTCACTTGGTCATATTGCTTATACTTACTATTTATAATAAGTCATATTTGGATCAGTCGTCATCATGCCTACATGCAGAAAATATGATTGGATAACTATTTGAGTTGGTGTTGGGTAATTATTGAGGATTAATGATTTATTATATTATTAAAGTTAATTGGCTTTAATAATATTAAATTATTAATATTTAATGATGGCTTTATTAAAAGGCAATATAAAGGGTTGAATGGAAGTTAATAAAGTATATTTAATGATGCTTTATTAATTTATTATATTCTTAAAGGCCAGATGCATTAAAGCATCAAAAACAAATATTTATTTTATTTAATTATTTGGCCAAGTGGGGATTTGGAGTATAAAAGCCAAAAAACACTTGCTTTTTCATTATCATTGTTTATTTTCTTGAAACTTGTGCAAATTGGAGAAACTGAGCAAGCGTTTGCTGGTTTTGAAGTTTCAAGATTTTTGAGGACGAAAACCCTCAGAGAGAATGGTGTCTACATGTGTGAAAGATCACCCAAGGGCATTTAGGGAGAATCTCATTTAGAGGTTATTATTGAGCAGCTGAGCTACATTGCATTCAGAAGGTTGACTTAAATTAGACATTCAGGGTGGAATCATACAGGGTTTTTGGAGATTGCTGATCAAACACTTTCAGATCTGCATTACTGCATATTATGTAATCCGAGTATGATTCTAATGCAATTTCTTAAGCCATAATCAAATCTGAGTTATTAATTTCATGCAATTGTTTGGAATTGGTTTATTTTGCAAATATCTATATTTTCTGTATTTCCTGGTAAAAACCCCAGATCAGCGGGGGTTATTCTATGCTCTTAGTAGTGTTTTCATGTCCTCTCTTCTCAATATCAAGGCTTGTTCCCCTGCTCTCTATTGGCCATCTAATTTACTAATATTTCTTTTGAAAATCCAAATAGATGATGCTTATACAAAGTACAAACTTGAAATTTTTTTTATCAAACAGAATGGTTTCTTGTTACAGCATTAAAGAAGGGGGTAAAAATATAAAGAAAGAAATCACACCACAAAAACTGTTGTGTTGCTTTTTAGCAATTCTTCAAACTGCAGCTGAGTCTTTCCTCCCTCTGTACCAGCTTCCTACAAAAGACAATTTTCATTTCATGAATAAATACAACATAATAAAGAGAATGTGTTTGATCTTTTGATCAACACCATAAATGGAAAGTTCATATGGTCTTGGATGAAAAAGCACAAATTCGATTGTTATGACTAGTTAGAACTTAATGTATGAATACATAACAATACAATTCATAGATAAATAAGCAAGTTCGCAGAATCTGTACCTTTAACACAGCTAGAACCATGTCATAGTTATTAATAAGAAATATTGTTTGCTGCTTTGGTTTGCTGAACATCCAAGCAAGCTTTACTAAAAGGTCATCCACAGCCACACGTAGGCGCTCCAAATTCAATTCAAGCTACATTATACCAAAATTACAAATTAAAAGAAGTTGAGCATAATACTTTGAATTTGTAGTTCACTTCGATAAATTTATAGGAAAGTATATCACTAATATTCAAATCATTCTTTCCATTTTGGCAAATGTATAACAAAACTTTGAAAATGACCATGGATAAACAATAACAAGAAAATGCAAGAAGTGAATAACAGAAGAGAGATTATGTTGCTAACAAAATTGTATTAACCGATTTCATAAACCATAAATATAAAATATGTACTGTACAAAATTTAGGCACAGCCTATCAACATGGAAAATACTATCTAAATTGTGTATGCTCACATAGATAGTGCCTCACATTATAAATAAATTGTTATAGGAGACCATCAACCTCAGTATAGTAACATAGTTTTTCATCACACAGACATCTGAAATGACATAATAACTGTACTCATGGGAAAACCCAAAGTCTGTGGAAAGAGGGATGTGTTTGGTGGATGGCTTCTGCAAAATTTCAGGGGATGGCACAGAAGATGCAGGTCCCAATTAGCTCTTTGGGGAGAAGTTACAACAATTCCAGATGATTTCATGATATCAGATATCTAGCTTCTCAAAATTGCAATCACCCCTCCATGGTGATTACCATGAACCTTTCATTAAATCTTGAAATCTATCTATTACTTTCATTGATGTGGTTTGGAATGGCAAGTATTGTCACATATTCCTCACTATAAAAAAGATTCTTTCCTTATGAAGTAATGACCACACTAACCTGGCCATCTCCATAATCGACATTAAGCTGAAGAAGTGAAGCAGTAAATTCAGCATAACGTCGCATCACATAGTGAGGATGAACATCATCTTCCCATAATGTCCGCACATTTGCATTACGCAAACTACTTAGATGCATGTCAAAGACCATTTTGAAACGTGGCCACAAAGAAATATTCACCTGAACTACAACTCACTTATTAGTAATTACAGATAGTTGAAAAACATGGACCAAATAGAATGCAAGAATCTTTTGCAGATTGTCTATTAGTTTCTTCATTAAAATTTACTAGCCAAGCGCATGTTTTGTCTTAAAACCAATTGCAAATGATAAAGGAAACATTAGAGAATTCTTTTCTAATATAAGAAAAGTGTCAACCTTGTCCAAATATGAATCCAAACATGGAATTCGGCGCCTTGACATAATTAGCTGACAAAACAAACAGTATAAACATATCTGTAAGAGTGTAACATCAGTGATTATAAAAAGTGTAACAAAAAATATTCTGTTCAGAATATCTAATAAAGCATGCTGTAGATAAACAAAAACACACTGTCTGGAAGAAGGAAGTAACTTCATTTAGCAAGGCTTCTTGATTCTCTAAAATATACATGCACAATGGGAGACTAAACTTGTTAAGAGCATGAATACTTATAAGTACTTGATCTTTGACAAGAACCTGTAGCCTAACAAATCAAAAACCTAAACCATGCGCCCTCAGTTATTAATATATAATCTGCATCTATTGAGTGGAAAGATCATAGATGTTTTCGGTACTGGTTTATTACATTGCAGAATTATCAGCTTCCAATACATAACATAATATACTAGATCCAAATTATCTTGTTGAATTATGGCCTTAGTCTTATATATGGGAATTTGCAAAAAGAAAACACAAAGCATTCTAGTTGTTTTTGGTGTACAATTCTTGTAACTTCAAACCACATACATTCTTAAACAATTGTGAGATGACAATAGCAACTACATCTCATATTATTATTTTCTTTTCCTTTCTTTTTATACTGCATAATAGTAAATGAAGAGATTACAATATGACAGCCCAAGGGCTAAACAGCAACCTACTAAACAAAATTAGGAACTACTAAACAAACAGCATCCTGGATCAAAAGATCAAAATCAGGGGCAACATTCCCAATAAATTGATAGTACTCTTCTTTGAGTCACAAATTAACATACTTCAGACAATTACATCAGATATTATATCCTAAGAATAAAGCTAAAGAGAAAGCTAGTAAACAAAATTACGAACTACTAACAGCACCCTGGATCATAGGATCAAAATCAGAGGAAAAATTCTCAAAAAATAGACACTAGTCTTCTTTGAATCGCAAATTAACATACTTCAGATAACTACAACAGGTATTACATCCTAAGAACAAAGTTAATCATATTTTTGTTATAGTTTTTTAATAAAGTTATTTGTGCAAACTGTTCCAACATTATCCTGATCCATAGTTAGATGCTCAACCAAGGAAAAGCCAGCATTTTGATCTATGCAATGATCAACAAACAACTATTAAACTCTGTCATCACTCATCCAATCATCAAGAACAGAATCGGGGTCAATCTGTCCATGCATTTTAGTGCTAGTAGGAGAAGCTATAAGATTAGGGCCTGCAGTATTTTGTCCCACATCAGCAAACCCAGGAGTATTACCCTGTTCTTCATCATTATCGAAGTCTAGCCACCACTCAGCATGTTTAATGTCTTCTTTATGTAACTTGAAAGAACCATTGTTTAGTAGCTCAAAGAAATCCTCTTTTGATATGTCCAGTAGCAGTGTAACATGTGAAACAACAATAGAAGGGATGACTTCAAAACACAATTGAGCAACCAACCTCCTTTAATCCAAAACAACTCGTTTTTCCATTCAGAGGAAGAAAGTTTAATATTTCATTTAATGTTTAGATAATCAAACACCTCTTGGCTACCAGCCAGCAGTTCATAAAGATTTTGGTTAATGGAATGGGGGAGGGCAGGGGCATTTATCCACTTAATATTATCCAAGATTTCAATATTGAAAGAAACTTAAAGGGAAAAAGAAAAGAATTAACCTTCGACACAATGGAAAAGGTTCTTCTTTGAGAGTTGGAATAAAAAATTATTACTAACTTTCTCCTGAGATAGTGAGTGCCCATTTTTTAATAGATCTCAAAGCTCTTTGAAACCTTAGAAAACCAAACTTCAGCAGAGCAACCTCTACTAAGAACTGAAGGCTTATACTTTATTATTATACAATAAATTCCACCATATAGATGTAAAACGCTGCACACTGTCTAAGAAAAAGCTTCCTGGCCAGAAAGAAGAAGTTTGATTAATTCCGAAACTTTCCTAATGTTGCAGAAAACGTCTGACTCTACTGACTTGACAGGAAGTTTTCTGAGGTCATTGGGATGGAGACCTTTCCAATCCTTTTCTATTTTTAGGAACAACATTATAGATGTTATTTCTAATTCAGACTTTCCAGGGTTCTCCCCTATCAAAGGACTTCAAAATCCATTTTACTGCTAAAGATGGGCCCTGATATCTAAAATTCTTGAGCCCCATTACTCAAACTTTTGAATAATCATAACCAATTCTAGGCAACTACAAGTCCTTTTTTGTGCCCCTTACCATCTCATGAAAGAAAATCTTCTTATAACTTATGCAGGTTTTCAATTTGAGAACTACAAAAAAGCCAAAAAGAGGCATAATAGATGCCAAAAGAAAAGAATACTTTTTGGACAGACCTAAAATCTATCTGCAATAGGAAGGGGGTAGTCTTGCCACTTAGCAATCTTCTCATCAAATTTGTGAAAAACCCAGTTCCACATTTCATTTAATGAAATAGCAAAGGGAATACTCAAATAATTTAACCAACTTTGGACCTCCTCATTGCCAATCTGCTTTGCTAAATGTTAGAGGAGCGTTATCAAATGAGCTCAGCAGCACTGATTTTTGGGAGAATAGATTAGACTCATAAGCAACAGAGTATAAGTCAAGCATATTTAGAAGATTGAATAAGTTTGCTTCCTCCAAGGACAGAAGAACAGAAGTTTCAACAGAAAATCATATTTCAAACAATTTAAACCCATTAGGAAGAGAAATAACTTTCACACAAGAACCAATATAAATATCACTCAGAAGACAATATCTAACATCAGCAGCAATAACAAAGAGAGAGGGGGCTAAGGGGCATCCTTGTCTTATAGATCTCTACAATGTAGAAGGTTCAGATAAGGCACAATTAATTTCCATGTGTGCAGAAGCATCCTAAAACATATCTCAATTATTCTACCCACCACAACATCCAGGGCATTTAACCTAGGATTCCAAGACAAAACTCTAAGATAGAGCACCCCATGTTCCAAAACTATTGATTCTAAACCCCTTTTTATGCATATCGGGGGGTTTCTTAAAATGACCATAAACAACATTAGTTGCATCATTATGAAAAAGGCTACATGAATCCCACGTTTCTTGCCCTAAACAAAGGTCGCCCAATGATCAAAAACCTTCTTGATAGAAGGGAATCTTTACTTAGACAGACAAAGAAAATAGCTACATTTCTAAGTCTTTCCTCTTCTTTTTTACCTTCATTCATCTCAAGGTTAGGATATAATACTAGAAGTTTCTGAGGGTACAGAGTTTGTTTACCGCATCTCTCTCCTTTGGCAAGTTCCTCACCTTTGAACAAGCAATTGACATCTCTTCTATGATAGCTTCTTGCAGAAAAACATGCTGATTTAGGATCCACAATCAATTCTTCTGCTCATAAGACCTATTTAAACAACTTCCTAAAGCCTTGACTTTGATTACCATCAATTTTTCCTGCCATACCTACATTAGAAAAATCCTTATCTCCTGCATTTACTTTCAATTCATGCTTCATAAACTCAATATTGCAATTAAAAGCCGCCATAACCAAGAGGTGAATTAAACACAACACCTTAATACGGATCCCCATACATCACACAAACCAAGACGACTAGAGATAAAAAAGAAGCAAGCATAGGATAATTCACAAAAGAAAACATTCACAAATTAACTACAAATTACACTTCACAAATGAAGGGCTAGAAATAAGAATTACCAAAGAGATGAAGGTTACCAATTTGGCTACTTTGCAAAAGGAGAAGCTCCAAGAGCACTAATGGAGGACAATTGTTTGTCTTCCTCAACCAACTCTAAAGCTCTTCTCACCTCTTTGAATTCCTTCTTTTTTTCCTTTTGACAAACCCTTACATTTAAAAAAAAATGTTTTGCCTTTTTCAAAAAAAATATATAAGGTAGGTAGAATCACAATGACAAACATCATCCTCCTCCCTTGGATTCATGACCCTAAATCCCATTTATCCTATCTCATCATCCATCGCATCCAACTAGTTCAACCTTGTATTGCCAACACAACTCTAAAGGATCTTGTTTGTATCCCTACTACAATGCAAGCTTCATTTGCCTCCTGACTAGGATCACCATGCTACGAAAGAAAATATTATATGCTTACAATGCAAAACAAAACTAGAAAAGCTTTTCACTTCTTTCAATAATATTGTAGTGACACTAATCTTTATTGCACCACATTTTTTGGCACTATAATTCCATTTCATCTTCATTCTTCTGGTGTTTATACTTATCATCATAGTTCTATGTTGCAGGGTTCGTACCCGCAGGCCTCGAACCCAGTTCGGGTTCGTCTGTGGGTACGTGCTGGGTGCGCACAGGGTGCGTGCCCAGCATTGTGGGTTCACCAGGGTACACACACCTGCGCACCCAGGCGAACCCACAGTGTTGGCGCGCACCTTGTGCGCACCCAACACGAACCCGGGAGAACCCACGGCCCAAGTCATAAAAAGTGCGCCCAAACTTAATAAAAAAACATTTTTAAAAAAACAAAAAATTCTTCCTATTTGAATATTTTTCAACTATCAATTGGCATTTAATATTTATCTTTGGCATTTGGTATTGATCAATGATCAAGTATCATGCTAAATGATTTAGTTTTACAATTATGTATATTTCTTTTATGTTTTTGTATATATAATACATATATATATATACACACACACACACACACGTACCTGTACGTATCCAAACCCCTAAAAAATAAATTTAACGTACCCAAATACCGGGTTCTCGTACCCAAACCCGTCCCCGAACCCAAACCAGTAGCTTAGTCATAGTTACTTGGGTGTGTAGATGCAAAGATATGCAAATTATGGGTACAAAATACTAGGTCTCTAGTAAATATGTTGTCATTCAACAGTTGTACACCTTCGTCCTACAGCTGTATGCAGCCGTCCAACAGCTTTCCTGCGGCCATAAGCAGTCATACACTCGCTTTTTCTACAGATGTACGCTGTCTAAAAGAAATGTATGCAATTTCTGTTGTACGTACAATAATCAAAATGAAATCAGTATTATGCTAGCAGCTATTTAGGTTAGTTTACCATGGTCATTTTCTTTTCAGTTGTAGGTCAGGTACTATTGAGTCATTGCTATCCTTTTGGTCATTTGTGTTGATGTTATAGCAGCTTAGGGCTGCACTTCCTTTGCACGAATTCCAAGAAGAAAGCATGAATTAAATGAGTAGCCATTCGGCTATTTAATTCATGACTAACATTTAATAAATGCAGAGGGCCAACCCTATATGATTCACTTGCTTTGATTATCACTTGGGCCGACCTTATTTGTAAATTGTTATTTATTATATTACTTTAGAGGGCCGACCTATCTTGAAGAGGCGCCTCTCTTGTATATATACAAGGTCTTACTTGTCATTGTATTAATTCATATTCATCAAGAAAATTCGCAAGTAAGAGCAGAAGTTCGCACCTTCATAGCAACAGTTTGTATTCAAGGAAGATCTCATATTCGTTGCATATCTTGCATTTAGGAGAAGGGTGATTTCTTTGTATCAACTATTGGCCATTGTTGGGCCTAAGTTGTAAGCAGATTTCTGCTCTTGTTCTACTTTATATAAGAGATTCATTTGCTGGGTTTTTCTCCCTCAAGAGGAAGGTTTTCCCAGGGTATCTTGCTGTGTTCATTGTCTTATGTGTTGCAATATTATTAAGTGCTTTCATTGTTTAATCTGATCTAAGAGACACTAACAATTTGAAGTTGTTGGGAATGCCAATGTAAACAATACTCTACATCATAAATACCAACACACCCCATATCCAGTCCACTTCAGTGATTGGGGAATTGTAAAAGAACATTTATCTCCTATAATCAGAGTAGCAGGATACACCCCTGCCCCTCCCCGGGCGCGTGTATCCCCGTATCCGATACACCACAGATACACGTTAGATACTATACCCACATGTGCCCAAAAAACTTGATTTTCCAGCCGTGCCAGATACTATTTGATTTGATTTTCAAAAAATCTGACATGAATCTTCCTAAACTTAATCTTAAAAAAACTTCAATCGTGCGATTTTCTTTTTGTTTTGTATAAACAAAACCTACACCAAATGAGGAAGACAAATGAAATGTTTTTCTATTTCAGCGACCCATTTTTCTAGGTCTTCTTCTAGTGCAACTCTACTATTTTTTGGCGTTTTAATTTTTATAGATTTAAAAAAGTTAATTGTTTATATTTTTATATTTATATTATGTTGTTTAAACATTAAATTTTTTTAAAATATTAAAATTTATTCTTTAAATATAAATAAAATTTATTAATATAAATTTAATTGTTTATTCTTTACTAAATTTTTAATATTATTTAATTTATATTTACTTATTTTCTTTTAAAGTAATGAAAATCTCCTCTAATAACTTAGAAAATTTACGTGTATGTGTTTTTTATGAGTGTCGTATCTAGCCGTATCCATATTGGGGGTCTTAACAAATGGCTATATCCGTATCCGATACCGTATCCATATCTATATCCGTATCCATTTCCATGCAACTTTGCCTATAATATATTATGCTTTTTCAACCCAGAAAATAAAAAACAAGAATACTAAGTGTAGAATCACAAACCTGCATATGCAAGTAGAGGGTTGCAAAGTATTTAGTACTAAGTCATAGCTCTTAGTATGTGAGAAGCAATAAAAAGAGGTCATAATATCTTCAAGGTAAATGATACTTCCAAAGCAGGAATGCCAACACCCCTGTTTACAGTCTAGATAAGAACTTGGGAAATTGTGGAGAATATTTATCTCCTTTACATATTATGCTGTTTTATCCCTAAAAAAAAAAAGGATACTAGACATGGAATCACAAAACCTGGGTATGCAAGTAGAGGGGTGCACATTATTTAGTGTTAAGCTATTGTACTCAGCATGTATGAAGCAATGGAGAAAGGACCATTATATCTTCAAAGTTATTGTTTCATTGAACAAGTAATTTGTTATTGCTTTCATTAGAAACAAAACAGCATTTAAATTTCACTATAGGGTATTAACTTATTAACTGACAAAGAATAAAGCTAGCAAACTAAATTTTGCAAGTAAAAGATGAAATCAATTCAAATTCTTCTGAGTTCTGTACTAATTTGGGGGTAATTTTTTTAGGTTAACCCAATATATATATTTTATTTTCCGGCTTTTCTCATATTTTGGATTTTGCTTTGCACCTAGGCCTCTTTTTATCCTGGTCCTTTGCTAGTGTACCAGATGTAAGTTCCAGCTTCTTTGATCTATTGTTTGGTCATTCATGTACATTAATATAATTTATTTCTTTTATTTGTTCTTTCTATAGTGATATCTTAATGGCGTATACAAAAGAAAGTCCTATTTAGTCTAAACCATTCATGAAAAGAAAACCTAGAAAGAATCTTCTTATCATCCAAGAAAGCATTTTCAAGTAATCGACATGAAAGCATTTGATGTGTAGACATATTAAGCCAAATTAAATAGAGATGATCATAAGTTACGACTACGCCCTACTCTAATTATTAATTAGGACCAACTGGTTTTTCAAAAATATAAATGATTACCTGGTGATGGTGTGTTATGCGAATCATAAGCATAAGTCCAATTGCATCAAAGAAATTTGGGAGAATAGCATTAAAATGCTCATCAATTACTGAAAATGGTCCTACAAATTTCATCAAAAGGACAAGATAATGAGTGCAAGAATAAAAAAACTACTGCACTTAAACAGAAGGGACTAACAGCTAGAAAACCACATACTGAATTATTATGATAATCCCATTTTCCAGAAGGATATCAGCATAGGCATATATATTCATACACACATAATGATCTGTAAAGAGACTTCCAAATCATACCTGAAAATATTTCATAGAAAATTGCATCTTCTCCAAAGAAGTTGTGGCTGAACAGATACCTGTGGAAAGATCATACACATAATATGTGAAACAACAAAAATACATATCATCCTTTGCAATAAAAAGCTCTAGACTGATCAAACTTTAAAAATTCAAACAATGCACTTTCATACTCAGAAGTAGCTGTATCCATAAGTAGTTTGTGCAGGCTTCGGAAGAGAACTTCATATGGATATTTGGCTCCACTTGCTTCAGCTATATGAGGGATCAAAGCAGGCTGATCAATTTCCTGTAGAAATATTCTTCATTAAACAAGATATAATTTGCCTAAGCTATTGTTACATTACAGATATGAACAAAATTCCTCTGAAGCCACATGGTTACTTATGGCACTAGCAAACAACAGAAAGGATATTTTTTACAAGAGGAAAGGCATGGGTGAACTGTGAGACCAATAATAGCAGGAACATAGAAACTCAATTAAAGTACAAAGCGAACAGATAATTGGAGATAAGATCCTGAAGAAAGAGACGAACACTGGCTAACAAAAACCACTAAAGATACAAGTGAAGACAAAAAATGCACAATAGTGTAGCAGACTGTAATGATAAGAATTTCAATGTAAGAAGCACCTTAAGAATATTGAATCTGTCACCCAATGCAAATACAGCTGATCGGTTCTTCAATGGCTCCCTTGCTCTAGAAAATAAGCTTGTACTCCTCGTATCAATTCCAATCAAGTCATTTGCAGATGCTATATCCAACTGCAATTTCTCTAGTGCTTGTATGTATGCACGAAAATGTGCACTGAGTACCTACACAGGGTGGTAGAAGTTAATAACATTTTACAAGTTCTGAGTGAAGGTCACATGGAGACAATTTTCACAATTCAACTAGAGAATAAAACACATCCATACCCTGAGAATGCATGAAAGATTATGCTAACATATATATTTAGAGAGTACGTGTAATAGCATCATTGAAGAAATCCATATCAATGTTTTAAATAATTCCTATAAAGTTATAAACCCAAATCACCATATATTCAATAGTAAATTTGTTAAAACAATTATTTTCAAATCTTGAGACTTCTTATAAATGCAAGGAATAATATGTTTTTCTATGTAAAATAATTATAGAACATAATGAGCATAAAAATAACTGCATACCTTGTTCAATGTGTCTATATATGCTAAGCGAACATCATGGTAGACCTCTTTTCCATGTTCCTTAAGAAATGCTGCAATATACCTGCACCTCAAATTCCAACCCTTAGCATTTCATGAAAACTATATATTAGATAGAAAAAACAATATACTCTGTTTATATGAATGATAGGTACTGACTCTGTATCCTGTTTATATAAAATTCAAGAAATGCCCTTCCTGAAGCAAGTACACACTTTTCCATTGACAGAAAAACAAATTTTAGGTCATTATACATCACGAACTGTACCAATTCTAAAGTCAAATTCATAAAGATGTTGATTGTTTATTATAGCAGGACAATGGCCTATGTATCTTTCTGAATGCATTCGAGTAAAACAATTGTACATGTAATCATCAATAATAAATATAAAGAAATTTTAAATAATTAAGCCTGTAGTAACTACGATCCATAATGGAGTGGCTGAAAGTTCATCACTAAATTAGCATATGCATCTGCAATCTGTCTTCATCCTTTTTTTTTATAGACTGCTAGAGGCAAGTTCGGGATTCTATAAATAGTTATTGCAACCACGTAAAGAACTCCAGATTCAAATGGGATGGGGTAAATTTCACAAATTTGAGATTTCCGAATAGTCTGATTTAGTTTGAAATTTAAAAATAAAATTATATTTGAAATTACATAATCTAAGATTATTAGGTATATAATGTTTATTATGAACTTGTTATCTTCTATCATTAATATATATATATATATATATATTGCGGATGGGGGACACTGTTCAAAATCCACACTATCTGATTAAAAGTTATACCATGTTTTTACTGTCTTTCAATATATAAAGTTAATTTAAGTACGTATATATCATAGTTCCACGGAGTTTCGGGGATGGGGACAGGGACGAGGGGATGGCGGGGGACGCGTTTCTGAGATGGGAGACGGGGGGCCTAAAGTTGGGGACGGCAGGGGGACGGCGGCGGGGGGGTGGCGCTGAAATACATATAGTACTTGAAAAATTAGTTATAAAAAGATGTATAACAATATAATTATATAACTATAGAAGCCTAATGAATGCCTAATGAATAAGTAAAGTTAACACATTGAAACAAAACTTAAAAACTTAAAAGTTTAAACACAATAACACATTGCAATGATATATCATTTCATTTAACTAGTGAACCACTAAACACTGAAAATCAAAATGAAAATATAGACATTGGAAAATGCAACAAGAACTAGATGTTTCATAATTTGAGTTTTATAATCATGATTCATGAATCATAATTACAATCAAGTATCACTGTATCATCAATGTTCAAACTTCAAACTTCAAAAACAGAGTACGAAATGGTAAAGACTAATAGTAAATGGCTCCAAGCTAATGGCTTGATACCTTTGGAAGTCTCCCAGAAGTTTCCTTGGAGTCTCCTTGAAGTTTCCTTGGAGTCTCCCAGAAGTTTCCCTGGAGTTTCCTTGGGTGGAGGAGACGTCTGAAAGTTTCCCAGAAGTTTCCCAAAAGTTTCCCAGAAGTCTCCCAGGAGGAGACTTCGGGGGGACGGCGGGGAAACGGGGGGATGGCGGAGGGACGTTTCCTAGGCGTCTCCCCATCTTGGAAACGTCCCCGTCTCGGAAACGGGTGGTTTTTCCGGGGGGACGCGTCCCCGTGGAACACTGGTATATATATATATATATATATATACATGGTCTAACAACTTAGATAACTTTTAATCAGAGAGTGGATTTTGAATAGTGTCCCCCATCCGCTAAATAATCAGAGGGCAAAGAATTAGCTGGAAAACAAAGATTATCAACCAGAACTTTTTTTAACCAGGCCAGCCAAACTTATGTTAGTGTTTCTTAGATCAGATTAGATAATAAATTACTCAATAGAATTGCAACACATAAGACAATGAACACAACAAGATACCTTGGGAAAACCCTCCTACTCGAGGGAGAAAAACCCAGCACATGATTCTCTTATATATGATAATGCAGTGACAGAAATCTGCTTACAACTCAGGCCCAACAATGGCCAATACAATGATAATATATTCGCCCTCCTTCAAGGTATATATGACTGCCTTCTTTCTGGAAATCGGACTGCAGCTTCTAAGGTGCGAATTCTACTCTTGAATATAAAATGCGAACTTGCTTGAATGAATATTTTGATACCAAAGAAAGGACCTTGTATATATACAACATAGGCGCCTCTTCATTTAGGTCGGCCTTTACATAATAAACATTTAACATGTCTTAAGGTCGGCTCAAGGTTAAGACAAGAATAGCGAACTTATAAGGGTCGGCCCTTTAGCAAATCAAATGTTTGATATAAATTAAATAGCCAAGAGCTATACATTTAATTTATCTTTTCTTCTTGGGAAGTGTAGACCAAAGCTGTCATAACATCAACACTCCCTCTCAGCTAGGGATGAACTTCCACCTGCACAAGACACATTATATTAGAATGAAAAACAAAATAGAATATCACCTCAACTTGATATTAACCATTATGGCTACTCCCATAGATGGTATTAAAGTCATCACGAATTCCCTCACGTGATGTTGTCATGGAGTCACACACATGACATCCACCATAGCTTCTCCCAGAGGGTGGAAACAAGGGCTTTCACCTCAAATCTCTCTCAATAGAGAATTGCATTATCAAGGGCTTACACCTCAACTCTCTCTCAACAGAGAATTGCATTATCAAGGGCTTGCACCTCAACTCTCTCTCAGCAGAGAATTGCATTATCAATCAAGGATCACTGATTACTGAGACTCTTTCTCAGTCAAGGCTGCATTCTCCACCATACCAAGTTTCTCTCGGAAGTACACAAACTTAATCCTGGCGAGAGGCTTGGTGAGAATGTCTGCCGTTTGCTCTTCAGTGCTGATATACCTCAACTGTATAGCTTTCCTTTGCACCATATCTCTAATATAGTGGTATTTGATCTCAACATGTTTTGTTTTGTCATGAAACACAGGATTGACAGAAAGCTTCACACAGCTTTGATTATCACAGTGTATAATAGTAGGCTCCATTGGTTGTCCAAACAATCCTGCAAGGAGCTTACGAAGCCACACTGCCTCACGAGCTGACACACAAGCTGCAATATACTCTGCTTCAGTTGTACTCAAGGCCACTGAAGACTGTTTCCTGCTACACCAGGAGATCATAGCAGTCCCCAAACTGAAGCAACAACCAGAAGTACTCTTCCGATCTGAGACACATCCTGCCCAATCAGAATCAGTAAAACCATGCAGCTCCAAATCCACGTTTGAAGAATATCTCAACCCATATCCAATTGTGCCACATAAATATCTCAGGATATGTTTAGCTGCTACAAGATGTATTTGCTTTGGTTCACACATAAACTGGCTAAGTGCACTCACTGCATAGCAAATATCAGGTCTAGTGTTAACTAGATACATTAATGAACCAATCAACTATCTATACATCGTAGAATCCACTGGTTCTGAACTAGCTGCAGCTTCTTTCAACTTATCTAAATTAGTCTCCATGGGTGTAGACATAGGTTTGCAGTCAATCATACCAAACCTTTTGAGAATGTCAACAGTGTACTTCCCTTGACTTAGAATCATCTCATCTGGCTTTTGCCAAACTTCTAAGCCAAGAAAGTAATGCATAAGACCTAGATTCTTCATCTCAAACTCTGAAGCTAATTCCTTCTTGCATTTTAGAATTAGATGTTCTTCACCAGTAATGATCAAGTCATCAACATATAAAACCAAAATTAATGCTTCACCATTTACTACTTTGAAGTAGAGGTTAGAATCTGCATCATTCTTTGAGAAACCCAGACTTGAAAGATACTGATCAATTCTTTCATACCAAGCACGAGGAGCTTGTTTAAGACCATACAAGGCCTTCTTCAGCTTGCAGACATGAGACTCTTTCCCATGCACCTCAAATCCTTCTGGTTGCTCAATGTAAACCTCTTCTTCTATTATGCCATTCAGAAAAGCTATCTTTACATCCATTTGGTGAATCTTCCATCCTCTAGATGCAGCAATAGCAATGATGGTTCTAACAGATGTGTAACGAGCCACAGGAGCAAAATTTTATTCATAGTCAACTCCCTCCTTTTGTGAGAACCCTCTAGCCACAAATCTAGCCTTGTGTTTCTTAATGCTCCCATCAGCTGCATGCTTGATCTTGAATAGCCACTTAGAAGACACCACAGATTTGTCTTTGGGTCTAGGAACTATATCCCAAACATCGTTCTTAAGTATAGACTGATACTCCTCAATCATGGCATCCTTCCATACTTGTTGACTAGAAGCTTCTTCAACATTTGAAGGCTCTGACTCAATAATCTGACTCATCAAGGCAACATAACTAGAGAACTTGTGAGGTCTCTTGCTTTCTCTGAAGGCTCCTCTTGGAGCTGCAAACCTTTCTGCTTCCTGCATTGTCCTGCGAGCCCAAAGAGGTCTTTTCTTTCCAATCACAATGTCTAGAGGCCCATCAGTAGGATCCAAAGGCTCAGCTGGATCAATATCTTCTTTAGGTTCTGTATCCTCCTTCAGATTCTCTGGAATATGGTCAACTTCCATATCTTGAGGAGGTTCTTCTTCATCAATCTCCATAGGAGTGCCTTTGGACCTTCTATAAGCAACATCTTCCTCAAATGTGACGTCTCTACTAATCTCAATAGACTTCTGTCCTGGAATGTAAATCCTGTAAGCTTTTGATGTCTCACTGTAGCCTACAAGAATTCCTTTCTTCCCAGAAGGTTCTAGCTTTGTTCTCTTTTCCTTTGGAATATGAACATAGACTGGACAGCCAAAGATCCTCAAATGACTAACTTCAGGCTTCACGCCTGAGAATGCTTCTTCAGGAGTTTTATTCTCTAAGATCCTGTGGGGACTCCTGTTTTGAACATAGACGGTTGTTCTTGATGCTTCAACCCAAAGAGAGATTTGTAGGTCTTGATCATGGATCATAGCTTTTACTGCTTCCACAATAGACCTATTCTTCCTTTCAGCAATACCATTTTGTTGTGGATTATAGGGAACACTGAACTCCCTCTTAATCCCTGCTTCAATACAAAAGTCTCGAAATGTGCCAGAAGTGTATTCTCCATCATTATCAGATCTCAATACTTTGATCCTCTTCCCAGACAGATTTTCAATCTGTGCTTTGAATTCTCTGAATCTTTCTAATACTTCTTCTGATTCTTTAGATCTCAAGAAATAGATCCAAGTCTTTCTAGAGTAATCATCAATGAAAATAATATAATACAAGAAACCACTAGATGATGCAATAGACATTGGACCACACAAATCAGAATGAATGAGATCAAGAATACATTTAGATCTACTTTCACTGGAATGAAACGTACCTTTTGTGTTCTTGCCTAGGGCACATCCCTTGCATGTACCTTCATGTTCTTGATCGAATTTCGGAAGACCGGTGACCATCTTCTCCATGATAGGTAGAGCACGAAAGTGAATGTGAGCCAATCTTCGATGCCAAAGATCACACATGCTGGTACTGTTATGCACAAGTGCTTGAAGAGGACGAGTGCACAGCGTGTAGAGACATTCATGTCTAACTCCAATCACTTGAGCAGTTTTGAAGCTGGAGTTCTTTGCCCATATAAGAACTTTCCCTTTAGAGAAGGCAACTTGATAACCCTTGTCTTCTAATGCTGAAATTGAAACAAGGTTCCTCTTTATCCCTGGTACGAACAGTACATCATTCAACTCCAAAGAAATTCCAGAATCCAAGTGAAGAGTGGAATTTCCAATCCCTTTTACAGAATATCTAGCATCATCTCCAATAACAACTTGATCACTAGAGTTGCTTTCCATTAAGTTTGAAAGGTGACTTCTGAATCCGGTGATGTGCCTAGAAGCACCACTGTCAATCAACCAAGTGTTAGAGTCAGTGGAAACATTGCTAGACAAGGCTGAATAAAATAGATAATCACTGGAGTCCTTTTGTGGAGCGACTTCTTCAACATCTGCAGTGGCAACTTGAAGCTTAGGTCGTTGAGGGCAGACCCTCGCAAAGTGACCATACTTATCACAACGAAAACATTGAATCTTGGACATGTCTCGTTTCCTTTTGTAGGTAGGAGCATCATCATTTCCATCTTCTCGATTCCTTTTGAAGAATCCTTTCTTAAAGCCTTTTCCTTTGTTTGATGAATGAGAGGCAAGAACTTGTAATTCTTCATTCTTTGAGCTTTGACCAATTCCTCTTGCTGTTAGTCTTGACTCCTCTTGAATGCAGTCAATCCTTAATCGATCAAACTTGGGAAGTTCAGATCTTGCACTGATTCCTTGAATGAACGCCTCCCATGAAAGCGGAAGACCATTGAGAGCAAGCATAGTCAGTTCTTTATCATCAATCATGTGACCAATAGTGGAGAGCTGATCTTTTATCTCTGAAATCCTCATGAAGTATGTAATAACAGATTCTCCTTTCGCCATTTTCACATGATGAAGTTGTTGCTTCAGTGCAAGGGCTCGACTGGTGTTGTTGATTTCGTACATCTCTTCCAAGGTTGTAAACATCTCTCTTGCTGTATCCAACTTGAAGACAATTGGTACAATATGATCCTTGACGGAATCAACCAATACTTTCTTTGCCCTAGTGTCTTTCTTTCTCCATTGCAGCTTCTCTTCTTCCCCCTCAGGTTCGGGAACTTTTGTTTTCACAAACTCAGCCAAATCATTCTCTTCCAAAGTTAGCATGAACCTGAACCTCCATGATGTGTAGTTCGAGATCCCTTCGAGTCTATCTTCGATTTTCAGACCGTTCACCATCTTGAGAAATTTAGAAGATAGACTGAAAAAAAATAATGAGAGTTGCAAACTAACAGATCTGAATCTGATCACGATATTTTATTTTTTTTTTCACACCCACTCTGATACCATGTTAGTGTTTCTTATATCAGATTAGATAATAAATTACTCAATAGAATTGCAACACATAAGACAATGAACACAACAAGATACCCTGGGAAAACCCTCCTACTCGAGGGAGAAAAACCCAGCAAATGATTCTCTTATATATGATAATGCAGTGACAGAAATCTGCTTACAACTCAGGCCCAACAATGGCCAATACAATGATAATATATTCGCCCTCCTTCAAGGTATATATGACTGCCTTCTTTCTGGAAATCGGACTGCTGCTTCTAAGGTGTGAATTCTGCTCTTGAATATAAAATGCGAACTTGCTTGAATGAATATTTTGATACCAAAGAAAGGACCTTGTATATATACAACATAGGCGCCTCTTCATTTAGGTCGGCCTTTACATAATAAACATTTAACATGTCTTAAGGTCGGCTCAAGGTTAAGACAAGAATAGCGAACTTATAAGGGTCGGCCCTTTAGCAAATCAAATGTTTGATATAAATTAAATAGCCAAGAGCTATACATTTAATTTATCTTTTCTTCTTGGGAAGTGCAGACCGAAGCTGTCATAACATCAACAACTTACTGCTGCCTTGAAACAGTATAAAAACACACTACCATTTATAATCACAGGCAACTATCAAATAAAATCTACCCTTCTCATAAACAGAAGAGTATTGTATCAAACTGTGGCTAAAGGTTTGATAAAGAGTTTTTGTATTTTATCCTTTCACACCATTACAAAAGAAACTAAATGACAAAATTCAGTTCATTTGTACAGCTCCAATATGACAGTACTAACATCGAAATTCAGGACCATAGAACCACCATCACAGAATTGGAAGCTATGTACCTTGGCCTCCAGCCTATCATCTTTGTCTGGGACTGATACCAAGTAAGAGGTAAAAATGCCCAGCAACTCACCAGGAAAGTAGATGACCCTTCTAGGCAGAGGGATATCAACAGGCACCTTAATTAAGGCCTTGACACCTTCAATAAGGCAAGCCCAAAAGTCCCACTGTCTAGCTTTATCATTTGCTTGCCTCCGGCACCAACCACCATTTTTCCCTTGCCATTGCTTTCCATGTGAACTTATCTACCAATCTCAGCCACCCATAGGTTTTTCCAACCTTTTCCAACAACATATGCAGAACACCTTCTCCATGTTCATTCATGAAATCTTCTGCCTCACTTCCTAATTTGTTCGATGCATCGACCATCTTGGCCTTTGATGCTAGAATTTGGTAGCAGGGGTTAAGGTAGGGGGTTGTTGTAAAAGGCATCATTCCCTCCCAAACATCTATCCCCATGAAAAGCCCAGTCATTCTCTCAGCCAGCCCAATAATATAACCAAGAGAAGAAATTATTGACTTTAGGGAAGAAAATTTCTCAGATAGTAAGCTGATTCAGCCAGCTGCATGGGATCTAATGAACTCTTGGGCTTGGACATGAGGGACATGCAGAATTAAATTATGCCAGAAGGCCTTTTTCATATCTTTCCTTGATAGGATTTCTTTGACAGGTAAGCTTAGAGTCTAGAGATAACTTGATTGTTTAATGCTTCAAGAAGTTAAAGTTGTTGGGTTCTCTTTGGACTGTGTTTTAAAGTTAATTTGGAAGTATGGTTCTTGTGTTGGGTACTCCTGACGTCTAAGTCTATATGCTTACCTTTGAAGGAACTGCCATGACTGCCACCGCCTGGCCAGAACTGCTAGCCTTTTTTTCTACATCAAATTGATGAGCTAGTGTGAATCACCTTTTACTTCCACTATGTTTAGATTCTCTTCAAGGGCTGATTTCGAAATTAAAACCAGTGACACTGCCTCAGCTTCATTGTTAGTAGTCCTTGGTAGGTTCACAGCATAGAGGGTTCCACAAGTTTTCCTTGGTGAACCAAAAGAAGATGGCCTGCACCTGTGAGACCTGGGAGCCCTGTAACGCTTCAACAAAAATCAGATTTGACCATCCACGTGCCATGAGTGAGCAATCAGCCTCTGTGTGCATTCTTTACTTTGCCAAAACCTTTATTAAGGGTAATAACTAAAATTTATTAAAAGATGTATGAATCCTTATAAAGAAAAGTCGATCATTTTAACATAAAACAATGAAAGTTAAAGTTTCTTCTGGCAATTTAGGGGTCAAAATCAGAACATTCAAGAAAAATTCATCAGACTACAAAGTTTTATGTTTATAGGATAATTATATTTGAAAATGGGATGAAATAAATTTTGAAGCAAAGATTATACTATTTTCAGGAACAGCCTATGAATGGCCTCTACAGTCAAGATCCTTAAGCACCTGCTGCCAAGAAAGATACGAGGCAATTGAAGTTGAAAGCAGTTCTACCATCTAGACCTACAGAAGATGACATAGAATTTACTCAATCAAAATTGAACATTCTCATAAAGCGACATCTGGAAATTTATATAAAACTAGAAATTCAACATTCAGAAACTGCCAAGACAGCTATGGAAAAAATTTCTAATTTTTCACAATTTCTGTACACAAAATTCTTTTGGTATCTACATCCAAACTGACCCAACATATGATCAGATGTACTGCAGGGCTTTGCGTTCTACCATTTTCTTAAATATTTATTTTGATATATAATTGTACTTAAAAAAATTAAAACATGTGAAAAAGAAGTTTGTATCAGATACAAGCAATCCAAATCAAACCAAATATGAGCAGATCCAACTGGTTAGGAACTATGAATCTATGTATGAATCAAGTCCTAATAAGAATAAAGTGTTGAAGCCATTCCGTCAAACATGTCTTTTTGATGGTTCAAATGCCATTAAATAATAAATGCTTGCAGATAATTACTACATTATGATGAATAGTTATTGAGCTCAATACACCAGATTGAGAACAGAATCAACACTTGAAATCAAGATAGACATTTAATGTTTTACTTCTAGATCTGAATACTATAATGTCTATCCCAAATTCTTGAAAGTTCATCACAAACATATGACCAGAGATCGCAAACAACTTGCTTATCATTAAAAAAAAAAAGAGTAAAATCATTCCTCCTCAAGCATAGAATATAGATGATATACACAGCTGAAGTCAATGTAGATCTGTGTGCATCCATCGTAGTACAGAATAAAAAGACTTTTAGACCTACACAAACAGAAATTAAATCCGGGAATATGAATAAGCACAAATCAAAGCCCAAAGTATTGATCCACATACAATTCATGATTATCATTACCAAGTCAAAAGCAGGATGTTAAAGCTAACATTTCAGAAACATGAACACATAGCTAAAAGGCAAAGCTTTTGGCCATCAGTCATGACAAACCATTGTTAAAGGTAAGTAGCAAGAAGGCTCTAACTTCTAAGCAAAAGCTGAAAATCCTCAGAAGTGACCTACTTGTATTTGAGTAGAACATTTTGTTGTAAGATCTGAATGTTTGTTTTAGGCTTCTTTAGAGCTTGAAGCTTTTGAACGATATAATCAAAGCCCTGGAAACAGAAGACCAAGAAGATTACAAGTTACTTTTATCCATCACTCATTACAGAATCTAGCTTCAGATAGAATCTACTTGAACAATGCACTGGAATAGTAATTAACATTTTCAGGCCTGTCAGTTAGCCTGTAATAAGATTTTGATCAAGCAAATTAATCTGATAGGAATGCTTGAATAAGACTTGAACTTGATTCATCATGCAATGTCCACAAACCTTTGAAACTGCTTTCTGACGAAGCCTCTCTAACTCTGGTTCTACATCCTTTAAAGCTGCAGATGTCTTTGCCATGGGATCCACTTCAACATATTTCAACTTCTTACTTAAGATTTGTAAAGTTTTCACATATTCTTCATTTACCTAGACATACAATGCAATCATTTGGTGACTCTCAAATTGTCATTGAGTTTAATAGAAACAGAGATTACATGCAGAAAGATTGATATTCAATTTGTCAAACACAGACAAATATATCATTGCTCGAGAGTCATGACAAAGCCATCAACTTAAAGTGTAGCTTGCAGGAAGAAATAATTCCAAGCAGATATGTTCATACAGTAGACAGTGCATGAACAATCTAGTTCAAATTGCTTCTGCCTGAAAGCAACTGAACCATTTGAAGTTATTATGCCACAGCTGATGTTTCTACCCATTTATATATAAATAGATTCATAGCTATGGCCTCAATAAAAAACTGTTCATTCACAATTTAAAGAGAAACTACCTCTCCATCCACAATAGTGTCGATCATCTTTGGTGGAACAACAAGATCTTCAATAAATTTAGCTAGGTTGAGCTCAGCTACCTGCAAATATGAAAACAGCTTAATCTTAATATTATTGGACCAATCCTCTGAACAATAAAAATGTGTAGAAGCTTTTCCTACTGTGCAAAAGCTATATTTTATAAAATGAATTGTTGAGAATTCCATGGTGGAAATAGGAAACAACAAGCCTACGCTTTGAAGTATTTGCTAACAGTTAGATACAATTCAACTGTATAGACTGTAGGGGTTTTGTCACATGAAGACCACTTATGCCATAATGATGAAATTGATGGAAGGGAAAAAATTTACACCCCCTTCTCCCCCCACCTAGGTCTGCTCCCCACCAGAGTTCCACTTTAAACAATAGTGGTGAGTCTCACTTTCAGAAATGATGGGTAATTAAACATTGAAAGGTGGGAGATTCCATTCAGGTCATGCCTGAACCAAGGGTTTCTTTATAGTCATCTTTGCCAATATAGTAGAGAAGGAAAAAGTCGGAGGTCATTGTTGCTTGCAATTTTGATTCCCATTGACCTTTTTGGTCATTTATGGAGTATTAAAGACTGATTGAATTATGGGATTGGATTTCAACTTTTCATTTCGTGTGGTATGCTCTTTGAAATATTTCTTCCAATTTGTGATCAGCTTCTTGTTAGATCCTTCTTTTTTCTATGAAAGAGGTCTTGATGAATGTTGGTGCAGGGGCACTAGGTGCTTCATTATTGCTCATTTTTGGTATTTTTGTAATTTTGGGTTGAAATTGGGTTTTAGTGGCTAATAAGGTCATTTATGACCATCTCCTATGTATTCAATTCATTTTTTGTAGTGGGTTTGGTCGTTGGTGGGAAAAGTTGGAAAACTGCAAAAAATTGTCAAAAGTTGCCAAATTGTCATGCAACTTTTTTTAGAAAGTTGTAAAAAATGTGGTTTTCAGTTACATGCAATTGTTAGAACATGGGAATCAATTGAAAAAGGTTGGAAAAAACATGAATATGCTGAAATGGTCAAATGCAAGTATTATTGTATTGATTTTTCAAATTTTAAGTGAATTGAAGCAAGTTTTTTTTTGGTGTTTTCTGAAAGTTGCAGCATTTTCTGTCTATTGGCACGACTTGTACGGCTTATGGATTGAACCAAAACTAGTTGCATTGCATTGGCACAGGAGTCTACTTCATTTTTGTTTTTGTAGCATGAGATTTCATTGAGTTTTAAGAAAGATAGAACCATTTTTCTAAAAGTTGTCAAAACCCTAGCCAGGGTAACCTGTGGGCTTTCAAAATGTGATATCTTTTGATTCCACCGTTCAAAAATGCTAAAAACTCACCCAAAATTCTGTCTTTGTATGTTCTTTAAGATTTTCAAGGTTGGAGGTCCTATTATGCACGCATTGGGAAGAAAACTTCACCAGTCCACTCCAAATTAGCTCCAAAAAAACAGTGTAAAACCCTTACACAGTGATGTTTGTGTAAATCTTTGCATTTTCTTCATAGTGGTTGGCATTGGTAAGGGTTAGGAAATGTCTTTAGAGGTCTCTTAGACCTGAATCAATAGTTTTTGGAATATTTTTGAAAGGTTTTTACATGCTTAGTTTTGACTGTCCCAAGTGAACTGTTAGACAGCCATAAGGAAAGCATGGCAATCAAATCAAGTTGGGGTTTGTGCATGGAACTAGGGTTATATACTTTATGAAATCAACTCTTGAATGTCTGAAAGAGGTCTCCCAAGCCTGCTTTGTGGTTTGAATGTTCTCTAATGATTGTTTTGTGTTACATTGAAACCATTCTATTTAGTTGATCAATGCAAGGTGTAGTTTCCTTGGTAGTTGTTGTTTGTCACCTCATTTGAATTGTATCCAAGGTTGTTGAACCCATGACAGATCTGCCATGCATGAGCACTGTCTCAAAGTATTTGAATCAAGTCTTTTTGAGAATCCCTTGTTAGTAGCCCTGAAATTACTTCTAAGAGCAAGCAAAATGGAGTTGAGCTTTGAGTACCCTACCTCTTGGGTCTATTACTGAGTTGCTCAAGACCTTCCTCTGCATCAAAGTGGTATCAGAGCTAGAAGACCCTGGGAGTGCAAGGTATGCACCAAGACAAGAGAGTTGTGAGAGAAAGTTTGTTGTAGGTATGAAAGAGAGCTGGTGACTTATATCCTCCAATAGTGATGAAACTGGGTAGAAGGTGTGCAAATTTCTTCCATTGAGAGGAAGTGGGTAGAAGAGGTCTTGGAGAGTGCATCTTCCAGAATCCTGTTGGGTAGAGGATAGTTATGTGTGTGAAGGTATTGGAATACCACAAGAATGGAAGTGTTAAGGAGAATAATCCATGAAGACCTGGTGAGTAAGAAGTTGTCAAGCAAGCAACAAGAGATGAGAAGAGAAAGGAGTGAGATCAAGAAGATGAGAAGGCAAAACAAGTAAGTATTCAGCAAGAGATAACAGGGTTGCGACAAGATTTGGAACAACAGCAAAAAACATTTGAAGAAAGAATACGGAGTATAGTAACAAGTGTGTGGAGTTGGAACATCACCATTCACAAAACTGTTAAGTGGCTGATAAAGGAAATTGTGGAAAGAAGAAAGAGGCAGCAATTGTGAAGAAAGATAAAAAAAGTAATCAAGATGGTGGAAAAGCCAAAGCCATCCAAGGAAGAGGAAAAAGATGAAAAAAATGAGTCCATTGAGACTCAAAATTTTGTTTCTAACAATATTTGTGAGTATGTATTTACAGGTGCAGCAGATGAAGATGAAGATGGAAAAAAGTATAAAGAAGAAGGAGAAGTGAATGCAGTGTATGAAGATTGTTATGCAAATGTAGCACAATATGGTGAAGAAGATGTTGCAAAAACAACAGAGGTACCAGTTGTATTTTCTGACTTTATGGATGATGCATATGCTGACAAATTGTATTCAAATGATGAAGATGAAGACATGGACAGTGGTAATGCGGCATATGAACAAGAACTAGAGTTTTGGAGCCTTGAAGCTGAGAAGATGCTAAGTAAGAGACGGTGCAAGAAGAAGGAGAAATATCTAGGGAAAGTCAAGAATGCAGAACATACAACAGGGTGTAAGGAACATCAGCTTTTGGAAATGAATTCCCAGTTGAATGACAAGTGGTAGAGAAGTGGAAGACCTAAGGTAAAAATGAAACATGCATTTGAATGTTTGCAAGCAAAGCAAGATTCCACATATCAGATTTGCAAGTTGAAGAAGCCCACGATGGAAGACATTAACAAATTTGCAGATCACATCTCAAATAGCACTGATATTTTTCTTCCCCTTGGGTGTATGGTGAAGGGGCATTGTGATGTCCCCACTCTAGTCAGTTCTCAGGAGCAGTGGAGTTAGCCTATCTCTTGGACCCTTGTAGGCTGACAGGATTTGGTTAGAGGATCAGTGGCCATTTGGTGGGTTTGTAATTCTCATCCCTTCAGCTTCAGTATGGGATTCAGTACGAGCATGTGGAGTTCAGTGTTCGCCAGCTTCTGACGGCACAGAAAGATACTGAGTTTGGAGGAAGTTGTGAAATATTTTGTGGTTAAGTTAAATATTAATATTTAACTTAAATGGGTTATTATTATGAAGTCAAATTGACTTTATAAAATCAAAACCACTTAAATATATTATAAAGTAATGAAGTATTACTTTATAAAAAATGATAAAGTGATTTTAAATCACTTAAAAGACATAAAGTGCGCCCAAACTATGGAAAAGAATTTAAATACATTTAAATGTATTTTAAAAGAGAAAGAATCATACTTTTTGGGGATTTGTGCCTTTTTGATGGCTATAAGGCATTTCTTTGCAAATAAACCTAATATCTGTTTATCATTTGACTTTGCAAAATTCTTTCTCAGTGTTTTGTCTGAGGACAAGGGTTGCAAGAAAGCTCCATTGAAGAACGGAAAATCTTCGTTGGATCTGTGATTGTGAGGCTATGAAATACCAACTAAATGATTGCCATTGATGAGAGCTTGAATTAGAAGTTCTTTTGGGCCAAATTAGTACATCTTTGTTTAGCTACTCAGTATTCAGCTTGCAGGAGAGGGTTTCCTTTGGACAGCACCTACCTTCTGCCATTACTAGCTTCAGAGTGTTCATCTGCCAGAGGCCGTACCTTTTCAGCATTGTTTGGCGTGCTTCCCCAAAAGAGGCGTCCTTCTTGTTGAAGAAAAACGCCTTTCCTATTGCTGGTTTTTGTATTGCATATTGGGCGTCCCATTCTCTCAGTCATTCTTCTCCAATTATTCTACAGGAGAACTCAATTTTGTAACCCTAGTGTGCATGCATGCTGTTTCCAACCATTGTTGCCTGACAAACTTCACAATTTCTTATTAAAATAATCTGGAGCATTTCGGGTACATTTGTTGTTTGTAAATTCATTGTATGTATTGCCAATGATAATTTACAGTACCAGTTAAGTGATTATTTCATGCATTTTACTTCAATCAGCATTTATATGTGGTACGGCCCTTCTACTTCTGTCTAGAAATTCTCTAAAAAACTTAAAACACAAAAAGATAAGCAAATTTACACAGGGGTTTGAGAGAGAGCTAGTTGGGCTCATCACAGTGGTATCAGAGCTTTCCATCTTGCCAGCTTGTGGGAAAACAATTCTATGCAGCCACACCAGAACAGATTTGACAGGCACTACACACGCAGGGGCCCTGGAATTCAGAGAAACACCTTTGAACCTTTTCCAGCATTTCCATTTGATGAACAGGAAGAAGATTTTGACATTGATAATATAGCTGATAGGAATGATGATGCTCGTTTTAATGACAAAGACAGGGTAGCCAGAGAAGTACTGAGAGGAATGGTAGCAGGCCAAGAACAGGTGGCAAACATCCTCCAGCAGCTTAGTACCAATGTGCAAAACCTGACAGTTCAGAGAAGGCCGGATTTGGATCAAGATCAAGAGGGAAGTATACATGGAGAACACCATAGGAATATTGTTCCAGCACGCACCTTTGAGAGGCCCACACACCCTACTTTTGTCAGAAATAACGCTGAGGAGGAAGAGGAGGTGGAAGAAGGTGGTGAAGTGAACTTTGCTGACAACATACTGATTATGCATGATGAATGGGATGCAATGCCTCCACGAGTTAAGGATCACCTTAACTTTGACCGTTTCATGAGCCAGAAGAGAGAACACACTAGGAACAAGAATGACAAGAGGCTTAGACACAAGCATAATGATCTACGATAGGCTACCAATAAGCTTACCTTAGCGAACTATGATGGTAGTGGCAGAGTTACAACACGTGCCTGGGTGAGTAAATTGGATACGTTCCTGACACTACGTCCTATGCCAGAGGAAGTTGCCATTCGATTTGTAGCTCATCTTGATGGCGTGGCACATGACTAGTGGATTCATGGCATGGTAACACTTCATCATGACAGGATTACCTCGTACCAGGAGTTTACTGATAGACTGGTAGAGAGGTTTGATAGACGTGATCCCGAACTATTCTTCAGAGATCTAGCTCAGTTAAACAGTGGGGTAATTTGGAATCCTACATTGGAGAGTTCCAGAGACTTTCTGTTATGGTGACAGGCATATCAGAGAGAAGGCTGATCATACTATTTATTGAGGGTCTTTTTGAGCCCATGAAAGGATGGATCAAGGCATTTGATCCACCTACCCTGTAGGAGGCCATGAGGAAGGCTCGCAATATGGAGCTTACTGCACCTCGGAAACAATTTGGCTCGAAACCATCCACTTCCTACAATGATACTAAATCTAATCCTAATAAGTTTGAAAATGTTGATCAAAAGAAAAAATTTGCAGCACCATTGGATCGTGAAGCAATTAACAATCTACGTAGGAGGAAGCTCTATTTTTATTGTAAGGGACCATATGACATCAACCATGATTGCCCCCTCAAGCCTAAAGGACAAAATAGGCATATGGAGTGGTTCTTTGAGGGAGAAGAGGTGACTGATTTTTCAGACCAGCAAGCTGCAATTTATGATACAGATGAGGAAAAATCAGAAAAGGAGGCGGAAAAGGAGGTTGAAGTTGAGCTGCAGGAAGCTCATATGTCCAATATGCAGCGAGAAGGTTCTTTCAGACTTCGTGGGCTACTAGTTGGTCAAAGAGTCATATCTCTTTTGGATATAGGTGCAACCCATAATTTCATTGATTCACATTTGGTTGAGAAAAGAGGCATTCAAACTTAGCAGTTTGAAGGCATTAGAGTGAAGGTTGCCAATGGGTACACTCTCAATTGCGAGAGGATGATTTCGGATCTGCCAATGAAACTCAACAATTTTGAGTTTAAGGCAGATTTCTATGTTGTGAACATGGGAGGTACAGATGTAGTTTTTGGCATGAAGTGGCTTCATGCGATAGGAGAGTTCACACTTAATTTACAAGACATGGAGATGGAGTTTAAAATTGATGGCACAAATCATGTTCTCAAAGCCATCAAGGACAACAATATAAAAGACATTTCACTCAAAAGGATGGAAAGATTGATTCGGCACGACATGGTGGATTGGGCAGCTGAATGCAAAATAATGCCTTCACAATAGAAGCAGCAAGAATCTCCTTATCATCCAGATGTCCAAGCACTCCGAGTCAAGCATGCGAAGGTTTTTAGTGCTATACCACTTGGTAGACCTCCTGATAGAGGTATTGAGCATATTATAGAATTGGATGAGGGCACAAAACCTATCATGATCACTCCTTACCGGCACCCCAAGCGTTTAAAAGATGAAATTGAAAAGACTATCAAAGAACTTTTAGCCATGGGGCACATCAGGCCGAGTAAGTCTCCCTTTGCTTCATCAGTTGTATTGGTGAAGAAAAAGGATGGTACACTCAGAATGTGTATCGACTACAGGATGCCGAACAGGAAGACTATCAAAAACAGGCATCCCATACCACGGATTGATGAGTTAATAGATGAGCTACATGGAGCTTGCTATTTCTCGAAAATTGATTTGAGGACAAGGTACCATCAGATTAGAGTCCGAGAGGAAGATATTGAGAAATTCGCTTTCAGATGTCACTGTGGACATTATGACTTCTTGGTTATGCCTTTCGGTTTAACCAATGCTCTAGCCACTTTTCAGTCCACAATGAACAAGGTTTTCCATCCTCACTTGAGGAAGTTTGTGTTAGTGTTCTTCGACGACATACTAGTTTACAGCAAGTCTTGGGAGGAACACATAGCCCACCTGGATGTAGTATTGAGTATACTTGATAGGGAGTCCTTGTATGCCAAGGAGTCCAAGTGTGCTTTGGGCTTGGCAGAACTTTTGTATCTGGGTCACATCATCAGCAGAGAGGGAGTTAGTATGGATCCAGAAAAATTTTGTGCTATCGTTGATTGGCCTACACCTGAGACGTTGACACAGCTCAGGGGGTTTGTAGGATTATGCACCTTCTACTGTCGGTTCGTTAGTGGATTCTTGTGACATGCTACGCCACTAACAGATTTGACAAAGAAGGGAGCTTTTATGTGGACACCTTTAGCACAGGCGTGCTTTGAGAAGTTTAAACTTCTCCTGTTTACATGTCCAGTATTAGCCTTGCCAGACTTCACCAAGCCGTTTGAGCTACACTATGATGCCAGTGGTGAGGATCTTGGTGCAATTATTATGCAGGATCGACACCCTATAGCTTTCGAGAGCAGGAAGCTGAGAGGTCCTAAGAGGAGTTTCAACATCTACGATAAGGAGATGTTGGCCATCATGCATGCCATGGCCAAGTTCAAACAATATTTGGTTGGTAGTCAATTCCGTGTTAAAACCGATCACAATAGTCTGAAACATTTCTTAGGACAGCGAGATTTGAATGAAAGACAACAGAAATGGGTCAGTAAGCTTCAGTCCTATGATTTTGACATCTCCTATGTCAAGGCTACGCAGAATGTGGTTGTTGACACATTATCTCGCCATCCACACTTGAGTTCCATGACAGAGATTGTTGAGGACTGGAGACACATGATAGTGGTAGAGTATGCTAAGAACCTGTGGGCTTCTAGCATAGTGGATGGGACAGTACAGGATGGCAGATACTCACTTGTAGATGATCTTATCATTTACAAAGGGAGGATATTTCTAGTCCCAGGTTCTGAGATGAGGGGCAGGGTATTGAGATCATTTCACAATTCACCTATGGCAGGACATCCCAGTTACTTTAAGACCTACAGGCAGGTACGGGAGAGATTCTCTTGGAAAGGTCTCAAGTCATTTGTTCTTCAGTACGTCAGGGAATGCCTTGTTTGTCAGCAGAACAAGCAAGAACATACATACCCTGCAGGTTTACTACAGCCGCTTCCTATTCCTGAGAGGAAGTGGGAATGCTTGTCGATGGACTTCATTACGGGCTTGCCGAAAGCTCAAGGGAAAGACAACATTTTTGTGGTAGTAGATAGATTGACGAAGCATGCTCATTTCTTCCCAATCACTACTACTCACACAGCTACACAAGTGGCGGACTTGTTTTTCCACGAGGTATTCAGATTGCATGGTTTGCCTCGGAGCATAGTTAGTGATAGAGATAGCAGGTTTTTGAGTAACTTCTGGTAGGAGTTATTCAAACTTTGCGGGACAGAACTTACTCCGAGCACCAGCTACCACCCATAGACAGATGGGCAGACTGAGATAGTCAACAAATGGGTGGAGGGATACTTGAGGAATTATAGTTCAGGGCAGCAGAAGGCATGGGTGAAGTGGTTATACCTTGGTGAGTATTGCTACAATACCACTCATCACATGAGTATTCAGATGAAACCATACCGAGCGTTATATGGATGTGATGCTCCGGGTTTTCTAGATTTGTTATTGAGTGACAGCAGAGTACCTAGTGTTGTGGATCTATTACAGGAAAACCAAGACATTATGAGAGCACTCAGAGAGAACATTCAGAAGGCTCAAAATAAAAAAAAAGCAATATGCTGATCAACGACGAGTGGAGCGATCTTTTGAGATCGATGATTTGGTGTATCTGATGCTAGAGCCTTATAGGCAGTCCACCCTTAGTAAGAAGGGCGCCGAGAAACTCAAGCCACAATACTATGGACCTTTCAAGGTTGTCAGACGTGTCGGTGAAGTGGCTTATGAGTTGGATCTACCAGTGAACAGTAAGGTTCACAATGTGTTCCATGTGTCACGCCTCAAGAAGGCGTTAGGACAACAGGTGATTCCTTCTACAGACTTACCACCCCTGGATGATGAGGGGAAGTTGATCTTGATACCTGAGGCCATTCTGAAGTCTAGAGAGCGTCATCTTCGGAGGCGGGTTATTAGGGAATATCTGGTAAAGTGGAAAGATTTTCCAACGGAGGATGCTACTTGGGAGGGTGACAATATTCTACAGCATCCAGCTTTGAGTTTGCTTGCGGACAAGCAAATTCGGGGAGGGCAGACTGTGATGTCCCCGCTCTAGTCAGTTCTCAGGAGCAGTGGAGTTAGCCTATCTCTTGGACCCTTGTAGGCTGACAGGATTTGGTTAGAGGGTCAGTGACCATTTGGTGGGTTTGTAATTCTCACCCCTTCAGCTTCGGTATGGGATTCAGTACAAGCATGTGGAGTTCAGTGTTCGCCAGCTTTTGATGGCACGGAAAGATACTGAGTTTGGAGGAAGTTGTGAAATATTTTGTGGTTAAGTTAAATATTAATATTTAACTTAAATGGGTTATTATTATAAAGTCAAATTGACTTTATAAAATTAAAACCACTAAAATATAATACAAAGTAATGAAGTATTACTTTATAAAAAATGATGAAGTGATTTTAAATCACTTAAAAGACATAAAGTGCGCCCAAACTATGGAAAGGAATTTAAATACATTTTAAAAGAGAAAGAATCGTACTTTTCGGGGATTCATGCCTTTTTGATGGCTATAAGGCATTTCTTTGCAAATCAACCTAATATCTGTTTATCATTTGACTTTGCAAAATTCTTTCTCTATGATTTGTCTGAGGACAAGGGTTGCAAGAAAACTCCATTGAAGAACGAAAAATCTTCGTTGGATCTATGATTGTGAGGCTGTGAAATACTAGCTGAATGATTGCCATTGATGAGAACTTCAATCAGAAGTTCTTCTAGGCCAAATCAGTACATCTTTGTCTAGCTATTCAGTATTCAGCTTGCAGGAGAGGGTTTCCTTTGGACAGCGGCTACCTTCTACCATTACCAGCTTCAGAGTGTTCATTTGCTAGAGGCCGTACCTTTTCAGCATTGTTTGGTGTGCTTCCCCAAAAGAGGCGTCCTTCCTGTTGAAGAAAAACGCCTTTCCTATTGCTGGTTTCTGTATTGCATATTGGGCGTCCCATTCTCTCAGTCATTCTTCTCTAGTTATTTTGCAGGAGAACTCAATTTTGTAGCCCTGGTGTGCATGCATGTTGTTTCCAGCCATTGTTGCCTGGCAAACTTCACAATTTCTTATTAAAATAATCTGGAGCATTTCGGGTACGTTTGTTGTTTGTAAATTCATTGTATGTATTGCCAATGATAATTTACAGTACCAGTTAAGCGATTATTTCATGCATTTTACTTCAATCAGCATTTATATGTGGTACGCCCCTTCTACTTCTGTCTAGAAATTCTCTAAAAAACTTAAAACACGAATAGATAAGCAAATTTACACAGGGGTTTGAGAGAGAGCCAGTTGGACTCATCACAGGCATTAGGTGCTTCATTATTGCTCATTTTTGGTATTTTTGTAATTTTGGGTTGAAATTGGGTTTTAGTGGCTAATAAGGTCATTTATGACCATCTCCTATGTATTCAATTCATTTTTTGTAGTGGGTTTGGTCGTTGGTGGGAAAAGTTGGAAAATAGAAAAATATTGTCAAAAGTTGTCAAATTGTCATGCAACTTTTTTTAGAAAGTTGTCAAAAATGTGGTTTTCAGTTACATGCAATTGTTAGAACGTGGGAATCAATTGAAAAAGGTTGGAAAAAACATGAATATGCTGAAATGGTCGAATGCAAGTATTATTGTATTGATTTTTCAAACTTTGAGTGAATTATAGCAAGTTTTTTTTGGTGTTTTATGAAAGTTGCAGCATTTTCTGTCTATTGGCACGACATGTACGGCTTATGGATTGAACCAAAACTAGTTGCATTGCATTGGCATGGGAGTCTACTTCATTTTTTTTTGTAGCATGAGATTTCATTGAGTTTTAAGAAAAATAGAGCCATTTTTCTAAAAGTCGTCAAAACCCTAGCCAGGGTTACCCGTGGGCTTTCAAAATGCGATATCTTTTGATTCCACTATTCAAAAATGCTAAAAACTCACCCAAAATTCTGTCTTTGTATGTTCTTTAAGATTTTCAAGGTTGGAGGTCCTATTATGCATGCATTGGGAAGAAAACTTCACCAGTCTACTCCAAATTAGCTCAAAAAAACAATGTAAAACCCTTACACTGTGGTGTTTGTGTAAATCTTTGCATTTTCTTCATAGTGGTTGGCATTGGTAAGGGTTGGGAAATGTCTTTAGAGGTTTCTTAGACCTGAATCAATAGTTTTTGGAGTATTTTTGAAAGGTTTTATACGCTTAGTTTTGACTGTCCCAAGTGAACTGTTAGACAGCCATAAGGAAAGCATGGCAATCAAATCAAGTTGGGGTTTGTGCATGGAACTAGGGTTATATACTTTATGAAATCAACTCTTGAATGTCTGAAAGAGGTCTCCCAAGCCTGCTTTGTGGTTTGAATGTTCTCCAATGATTGCTTTTGTGTTACATTGAAACCATTCTATTTAGTTGATCAATGCAAGGTGTAGTTTCCTTGGTAGTTGTTGTTTGTCACCTCATTTGAATTGTATCCAAGGTTGTTGAACCCATGACAGATCTGCCATGCATGAGCACTGTCTCAAAGTATTTGAATCAAGTCTTTTTGAGAATCCCTTGTTAGTAGACCTGAAATTACTTCTAAGAGCGAGCAAAATGGAGTTGAGCTTTGAGTACCCTACCTCTTGGGTCTGTTACTAAGTTGCTCAAGACCTTCCTCTACATCAAATGTTTTCTTGGTATGATGCTATGTCATGTCCCCTTTTCTAATTAAATTAATTGGGGACTCATTTCTTTATTTTATATGGGCTAAGGGTATAAAGTTTAGGAAAATAATTTAATAATAATATTTTAAGTTGGTTCCAGTAATTTTCCTTCAAAATATCGTAAAAGAACAACTTAATATTTTATTATTTTAATAAAGTAGCCATCTAAATGGGACATTATAAGGCCTTATGTAATAGTTTATCACAAAGTGTTTTTGAACACTTTTTGAGGGAATTTTTGGAGGAAAAAGAAAATTCAAATTAAAAGGGTCAAAAAGAAACTTATGAAAGGAAGAAAATTACTCAAAGGAAATCATTCATTGTTTATGAAATCAAAACACCTCCTTTTATCTAATAGCTTGCGCACTTGTGTTCATCTATTTCCCCTCACGACAAAAACCCTTGGGGTGTGGAGATTCCGAGGATGAAAATACTCTTAGTTTCTAGCAAGAGCAGTGGACAAAAACCCTCTTGTTCTTAACTTCTTTGAGGCAGTTTTATCCAGGAATCACAATTGAGCCAAGAAGATTGCAGTATGTTTCCAATTTCCAATTAGTGTGTAAATTCTGTGTGTATACATTTCACTGTGGTGTGTTTATTTTCGTATTTCAATTTGCCAAATGCTACCACTATATTAGCCTGTCATTATATAATGTATTTATAACAGCAGTTTATCCCAGCATATGAATTCTTGCACTTCAATAAAATAAAGTGTTGCTGTTCCAATATTTATATATTTTGTGAGTATGCTATTCCAAAATATCAATCTGATTTCTGCTGCATGGCATTGATTATTCAGGAGTTTATGGTGACAATCATATATATATGAGATTTTAGTATTTACATATGTGTTGGTTAGGGTTTAATCATTATTCTTCTTGCATCTATATTTGGTGCTACCATTTGACAGCAGTTTATATTCAGTTATTTGTAGTTTGATCAGTGGTGGATTTGTGTGTGAGGTGTTCAGCATTTTATGTAAGGGTTTCGATAGAAAATTATTTAAATCTTCTTGGGCGGTTATTTCTCGGGAGCTTATAAAAAGATGTTGGAGAAGGCATTATTGATTATTACAGCAGGGAACTTTACAAAAACATGCCAGGTGGGGGATCCCTCTCCAACATGCATCAACAAATAAGCTTAATTGCTCCTGAATGCAAAATGCAGCACCCTATTCCAAGGTGGACTTTGACTAGTCAAATGTAACTCCTCTTACAAGTAACTCCTCATCTATGATGCATCAAAGATGATCTGACAGGTAACAATGGCTATCATATGTAACCCATTTCATTGATGGAGATCATAAACGTGTCATAAACAAGCTCAAAAGTGTTAAGAAGGCTCTCCAAGTTTCCCTATCCAAGCAGCACACCGAAATTGGAGGGAAAATCAATTTTGCAGTTGAAATGCAAGGATTACCTAGGAGCCCAGAGTTAGCACCAAAACACACAAACCAAAATCAAACACACGAGTTTTTATTTATTTTTGGTGATGCTGATTGCTCAAACCCCATGATGCTCCTGCATCACTTTCATTTGATATGCCCAAAGATACCAGAAATCGATCATGGTGCTGACTGTGCAGTGGACTAAAAGAAGATCCAGCACCAGAGAAAAATCAAAGATTACACTATAGTAAACTTACTGTGTGGGAACTTCGAAAGTATTAAGAATATATAACATAATGTCATTATAAGAAGCATCAAACCGAAGATAGAATAAGCATCGTGGATATGACAGCACATTAAAGTCAAATAAATTTGCCTACCTTCCTATTCCTTAGCCTCAAACCCTTGCCCATTGATTTCTCCTGAAGAGTCTTGATTTCTGAGCTGATTGACCCTATTTCTACCTGCAAAAGCAAACACACTTTCAAATATCAGGTAAAGAAATATGAAAACGGGTATCAAAAAGTCCAAAACTACAGGATACATAAACCCACCATGATACCATGAAAACTAACCAATTACAAACGAATCACAAGATTAAAACTGATACTTAAAGTACAAACTACAAGACAATGTAAGAGTGAACTCTGAATTTCTCTCTTTATGGTTTGCTGGTATTCCAGCATAGAGTTCCTAATGTGATAGACTTTCCATTTGCTCATAGTGCAACAAAATTAAGTTAAACAGCTGATCTATCAAACTGCAAAATTATCAGAGGAAAGCAACAAAACAGCTAGTTTTCAAATTGCAATGCCGACAAAGTGTTTGCAACAGTTTCTAAACCAGATACTCCAATGTAATGTCTTGTCAATGATCCCAAGCACAGAACTCAATGCTGAGCTTTGAAACTGCAGATTGAGTATTCAAACTTGGCTGGAATGCACTAAACAATACAAAGTCACTCTATGAAATTAACTATCATGACTCAGAGATCAGGGTGCTTAATAGAAGAGAAATAAGTTGGTAGGTACAGTCTACAGAGCTTCAAGGGCCGACACAAAGGTCATAATGAGAAAAATTATCCCATGGATAATTTCTAAGGATTGGCATATAACTTTCAAAATCACTATTAACAAATCGATAATAATACAATGCATAGCCCACAAAGAAAAAATCTAAAGGTCATAATTGATAAAGATGAGTTGATAAATAACAGATGATGACAATGGTATAGGAATAAGCACTTTAACCATGGTAATAGATCAAGTGACAAAGTAATTCAACTATGCCTCAAAATTAGTATTTTATTGTTCAGGAAAGGATGCTGAAATCAATTTTATAAATTGGATTGAATCTAAACTGAGCCTGCCTAAGCATTAGACAATAACAGAAGACTACAACAAGCAAAGCATAAACAAAAGACTCAATGGCATTGTTGTCAAGCTTCATATGTCACAGTCCAACAAACAAAACCACTGGAATTGATATGGCCCATCTAAGTGCACCAAGGTTAACAAATTTCAAATTGAGGACTTGTTTCGAGGAACTGTTGACCAGATCACAATAAAGACAATCATACACAATCGTTAGCTTCACATGGAGTGAAGAATATCTTAAAAAAAGTTCAGCATATGATGCCAGCCAACAATTATGTCAACCATCCATTTCAAGAAGATCAAAATATGACAGACATCATCTTTCAGAGTAAGGGAAACCAACCCACAGATAGGCTGATGACCAACTGCAGACATTATGTTTATTATAATTAATTTATGCTTCCCTGTTGTTAGCTCGCTAGAAGGCTGATTCATGTACCAAGGCTGATAGACAAGAAAGAAGAAAGAGTCAACTCCATAATGAGGCCAACTGTGGGATGATAAAAGGTTGACCCTACAAAATTGAAAAATGGCATGACTGTAAAGGCTCCCCCACGATTATTACAGTGTTTCTCTCAGTTTTGGGGACAAAGTGATGGGTTTCAGGAGGATAATTTTTTTCCCAGATTTTGTGGACAGCGTATAATGACCCATGCTCCGGATCAATCAAATTCCGATTTATTTCTTATTGGATTTACAAAGGTTGTCATCCAATATCATTAAGATAGATAACTGAGTTTCCAAATTATAAATGGAATAGGATGAACTATTGTGTATAACACTTTTTAATTCTATTACTGTAACTTTCAAAAAGTATTTCTGATATAAATTCTGAATAACGAATTTGATTCCGCTATTTGTTTGACAATGGAATTTTGCCAAGACAATATAGCGTTGTTCCTGATATATTAATTTAAAATCATGTGATTACATGTGCAGGAGGCTAGTCCTCTATCACATTGCTATTTCTGAACTTTATCTTTATATTCACGCAATTTTACCTGGGCGCGGTGTCCGAGTATAGTCTGATTAAATATGCATACTTTAACCAGTAATTGGTGACTATGGGCCACCTTTTACAAGGCCCAGCGAAGGCTCTTGAAGAGCACTTTCCAATCTCAGTGTAGAATGTATAATTACCAAATCTCTATATGCTTCAATTCTTAAAACAACCCATATATATATCTTCAGCGTACCTCATCATAAGGGTGTGTTGCTTCAAGAAAGAAGTCGGCAATCTTTAATTTAATTTAACTCTTTTTTTTAATTTATGAAGAATACAGCGGCGGCAAACTTCATCTTAAAGCTTTGCTATTAATATTCTCTGCATTCCGGTAGTTAAAATACAAACAAATGATTGCCCACATGGAAAAGCAATAAGATGACGTTAAATAAATGGTGGTTTCTTTATTCATTCATGATAGGCCAGAATAATGTTATACTTTTGAATAGCAGATAAGGAACAGGTCACGATTGCCATAAATATTACTATTCAGTTCCCTTGATTCTGAGCGGTGAACCATTGCTCATGCATACGCAGCCGCTATTTTTAAGGAAGTTGTCATTCTTCCAAGTCCACGATACTTTGACCAGCGATTAGCTATCCTCTTATTTCTGCTTATAGAAGGTCGTGATTCTTCCAGGGATTAGCAGTTACATTCATAAGTCTCATCTATTTCTACGCGATAATCATCCGGCAGCTAAGAACTTGGTCGCCCAATATGTAGTAAGCTTGATCCTATCAGCATCGGTTGACAGCACAAGAGAATAACACATCTCCTTAGCATATAATGCCATTGTGTCTCGAGTAGAATATGGACTGGATCCTTCACGAGTGAACAGATATTATAGTAAGAAGGTGGTGGTTACGTAACAATAAGAACCCGATGATTCAATCTTGCTCAGACATCTTCAACTATTGAATTCCCAAGATACGTGATGGTATTGTCATCCCGATAGTGATCTTTGAAAGCTTACGGATGATTATATCTGCCAGTTATCATCCCATCTGTAGTGGGGTTATTACACAGTGGAGGCCAAGAATTAAAATAATTTATAAAAATTAATATTTTAATATAAAACTCACCACTTGGCAGAGCCAATTTTGACACAGACTCAGCGAATTTGCAAAACTTGGCTCAGCAAGTTAGTAGGTGATTAACTTGGCTGATTAAATATCTCTCGGAATGTTTTGAAACCATGGTTCAATGCGTTTCCTTTGGAAAGAATATGATAAGGATCTCTTCTTGACACTTGTGGACAGCCTCCTGGACTTAAGTAGTTTAAGGTTGACTTAGCCTCCATCTAGAACAGGACCCTTAGCTGGCACTTAAATAAACCTTTGACAAGCAATAAGATAAGATCACAAGCTTGCTTTTCATTCAACTACTCCCCCACTTTCATTAATGGCTGTGTTTTATAATGTATTCCTAGCTTCTGCCACATTCTTGCTTTCATATAGAAAAATAGATGCCAAAGAGTTGACATTTAAATTTTTGTGTTTATGAATTTTTTTCTTTATTTTATATTTTCTTGCAGTCCACTGGAGACAACCAAATGCCCTGACATTCCCAAGATAAGTGAGGGAGGCCTAGACCTAGACATCGCCAAGCCTATTTTGTGGACAGCATAGCATCCCCGAACATCCTAGAGATGTCCCCTCTCTGCCAAGGCATCCTGTAACATCCCCTGTTGGGGCTGGGGCTCCAGGAATAGTAAGGACACATTTCATCTCTGTCCCAATATTCTTGGGATGCATCCTTGTAGACCACTGATTTATCACACAGAAGCATAAATGGAAGAAAAAAGGGATACTTATCCAGTAAATGAAAAAAGACTAATTTGAGAAATGGAGAGTTGCAATATGTCTTGAACCTTCTCTGCTAATAAACAGAGGTGCAACTGTCAATGGTGCTGCAAGACTGGACACAGTCAAAAGCCATATTGAAAATGCTCACGTTTGCAAATCTTTTTGACCAAAGTATATACAATATACACTAAGGAAGATGCTAAAGAAAAGGGATAAATGTAGGCACTGGCAGCATCCTTTTTAGCCTTTATAAGCTCTCTTTAGTTTACATTGGAAAATTTATCATGGTTGACCCCACTTGTAACATTGATAATTCTTTTTATAATGAGAGCCACCTTTTCATTACTTTTCATTTAGTAATATAAGATCATGTCAGTCACCTTTAGACTGAATAGACTTCTTATAATGAATGGACTTCTCTACACATTAAGTTTGATTTGGCTAAAAATATCATGATCCACAATGTAATTCCATTTTTATGCATTGTGACTTGGACTTTGAAGTATTCTCTAAGAACAGAAATAATGCAATTGTTGCTCCTGCTAGCTAAAATAAATGTAGCAATGCTATGAAAACACACCAATGTCTTCCTCTAAGAACAATTTCTCGAGTCATGCTTCATCTCAAGCTCTTTTGAATCTTTCTAAAGGGAATGAACCTGGAAGCTTATTAATAGATAGATCGAAACCCAAAAACAAAGAAATGTTTTTTATTATATAAGCAACATTTATAGGGTGTCGTACCCTTAACACAAAAGGCCACGAGGGCAAAAATTCATATAGCCATATTTAACCAAAAAAGAAACACAACAGACTAATAACAGCAGAGAACCAGAAACCGGCAAAGGAAGCGGACAGGAGGTAACCCCCAAGTCCCCTACTTGGATATGTTTTCCCATTTCTCCATGAGGAACTTGAACACATCCATCTTGGCCTAACTGGAGGTTGGGTTCAATAGCAGGGTCGTGTTTATTAATCTCCTCCTGGAGCATTGAAGCCAAAGTGACTGTGGAATAATGGATCACTTTTAGAGTGAAGCAGGTGAGATGATTAAGCTTCCTTTCAAGTGTGTCGAGCCGAGTCAGCAAAGCATTGTAACCTTGAGCGATTTCCTCACAGAGATGGTTAGCTTCCTCTTTATGCTCATTATGGGGAGGAGTCCAAGGTGGAGTCCTCCATGATTATTTTATTGAGCTCAGGGAAGTGGCTAGGACCATCTAAATTATTATCAACATCCTCCTTCATCTTCTCATTACTATTATCCTGCCTGGTGTCATGTTCAGAATTGCTAGAAATTTCATCAATAATAACCTCTGGCCTTTGTTTGCCAACCAACCTGTTGGATCTTCTCACACTAGCAAGCCCAGAACCAACTTCAAGCTCGTTGACAGTCAAGTTTTCCTCATCACCAATGTCATTAGTATTATCTTCAGCCTCCTCATCCTCAAAGTTAGCTTCCTCCACAAAGAAGGTGATAGAGTTCTTTTTCTTCACCGCATGTTTGCAAACTTTTTAACAGGAGTATTCTTTAACTCACAAATCCCCACCGCCCCAATTTTTTGACTCTGCATATGGTTGGTTTTGTTTTTCTTCTTTTTAGCCAGGGGTTTAGGGTTGGCATCGGGAGTGGGTTGGTTAGTAGTGGATTAAGCTTGCACTTGGTTCCTGGTTTGGCAGCATTGGGGGGGTTCAAGGGGGTTTCAGCGGGGGGATTAATATCAGGCTCCTCTTGCACAAGGGTTGCATGAATAGGTTTTGGGGGGTAGAGTGCAAGATGAAAGTAGTAAAGTCACAAAATAAGCCACTAATGGAGCGGGATTGGGGGTTTCTTAGGGTTTTTAGCCAAGAGATCGACAACCTCTTTAATAGAAAGTTCAAGAGATGAAAGAAGAAAAAAAGGGAAACTTATAAGTAGGCAGTGCTTGAAATGGTTCAACAAAGGCATATGGTAATAGTAGAAACATTTAAACCTACCCTCTAAAGTTACATATTTCATTATCACAAGACAAACCTAGTCCCACAATATTGACAGCTTACTCCTATCATACCCCACATGCAATTTGGTGGGGTGTTCATTCTCCTTGAAAAATTGGTTCATGTTGTCGGCATCCTGAACTTTAGTGTGTTTCTTTAGTTTTTGACCACTACACGAGAGACCAATCGCTTTAGCTATAATCTCCTCACTAACCTCAAAGGAGATTCCCCCCAATTTAACTTGTCGATTACACCAACCTTTAGCAAACTAGATCAATAGGTTCTCATTGTGACCTTTGAGGCTTTCCATTAAAGGTGTCGGGCCTCCCTCAATGTAGATATGCCAAACAAGGGTGTCTCTACAAAATTCCTCACAAGAGCCAAGCTCTGTCCAAACCCTATCCCCCCGTTCTCTAAAACAGAATAAGCTGAATTTCTTGGCTAAGATGGCGGTAGAGAACAATGTGTTTTAAGGGTTTGAAGTAACCAAGAGGATGCGAACTATCGGCAAAATTCAAGATGAATAAATAATACCGCGGCCCTTCAAAGATATGCAAGATGAAGTGACATTTATATTGCTCTGAATAAATGTGATTACATATTCCCACGCGCCAACAATCTTTTCTGAAGGCCCGTCATTGAAGGAGCATAACGTCGTGAGAGGGGAGCTGGTAATAATGATCCAATAAACAATTTTTTAAGTTGTAATTATTCGAGATATGGGTTTCCTTTTTTCCCCTCTTCCAACTCAATCTAGCGATGATTTCATTAAAATTAGGAAGGGGAGCCTTGTGCGGCTGAGTGTCAAGATGCGTGTTTCCTTCCTTTTACATAAGATCACATTCCACCTAATCTTACGGTATAGGTAAATCGCAGCCTAGAAGGTCCACTTGTACCAAGCCATACTTAATATCCAATCCCACCTCAACTTGCCTAACATGATGGTAAGAGTAAGCAATACATTAAGAACTTTTAAAAAATCAGAAGCACTCCCTATTTTGTATACCAGTATTTTGCTCTTCAAGGATCAAGCATTTAACATATGTTGGAAAAGTAGAGTAGTCTCTCCAACATGTCGTAGAATCCAAAGATATCCCTAAGTTGGCCATGGCATCAACAACCTTATTGCCTTCTCTATACATATGAGAGAATTTTTTCCTTTCCAATTTCAAAAGGACATTCTAGATATCCACAATAATATCATTACAAGACCATCCAGCAATACCTTTATCTTTGATAGCATCAACTACAATTTTAGAGTCTCCTTCCATGTTAAGATTCTTGATCCCTATTGATAAAGCCAGTTTGATACCACCTAGAATAGCCATAGCTTCAGCTGTCATAAAAGATTGCTCACCAATACCCCCAACATAACCAACAATAAATTTTCCTTCAGAATCTCTTATTATATCCCCCATACTAGCAGGGCCTAGGTTTTCTTTTGCAGCCCCATCAAAGTTGCGTTTATACCAACCCAGCTGTGGAGGCCTCCATTTAGTGTTTTGTCTTGCTATAATTTTAGTGTTGTCAAAGGAGTTTGGGTTTAGTTGTAGATCCCAATTATGGGCTATATTGATCTCCATAACATTGGGGGGTCTGCTTGGGCATTTACAGCAATACAAGGAAATATTCTCTATTAGAAGCCCAAAGCAAATACCAAAAACCACCTTGGGGCTCTTTTCCTCATTATGGAAAATCCTATTATTCCTTTCCTTCCAGATACACCAACAAATGAAGGGGGTGACTTGTCTCAAAATTTCCCAAATTAGGGGGTGAGTAAAAGGATAGACCCAATTTTCCACAAAACTTTTGACATTCTCATTTATTGACCAATAGACACCTAGCTTTTGCAAACCAGATGCCCAAATCTCAACAACAAAAGGGCAATGTAGTAACAGGTAAGGCATAGATTCTTCATCCATTTTGCATAAAGCGCATCTATTAGGGATTTGGAATCCCTGCTTCCTTAGGTTGTCTTGGGTGAGGATCTCGTTGTGGGTAGTTGTCCACCAAAAGAAATTATTCTTTGGAATCAAGTGTTGGTTCCAAATTTGTTTCCAATATCTACCACAGGAACCATGCTCCGACAGCAAACTGTAAGCCGATTTGGTAGTTAGGTTGCCTCTACTTTCCTTAGCCCAGAAGAAGCTATCTTCACGTTGGAACATAGGAATTCTAGTGAAGGAAAGGGTTTTTTGAAGGGACCAAGCTTTTTGCCTTAAACATTGAGTGTTGTGGCAACATCTCTCCAATATTTTCCATTTTTGGGAGCCTAGTCAACCAATGAAGTAATCAGCAACATTCCTACCAAAGTAGTTTAAGGCGGGACCCTGTAGGACCTTGAACTTAGTTTGGTTGAGGAGATGTCCCAATAATCAAGAATTGTCCCAAAAATTAATTATGTAACCATTCCCCAGTTTTCGTCTCAATCCACCCTAAAGCAACTATTTCAATTTGATGACATTGTTCCAAATTAAGGAACCACGAGGGTGTTTAGTGGTGTAAAGGCTACTGATAAAGGGGACATTGTTAAGGTACTTGGCATTCAGAGTAGTACACTAGTCCTTCTTATTCCTCAAAAGATTCCAACCAATCTTAGCTAGAAGAGCTTTCTTTGTAATTTGAATTTTTCTAATTCCAAGCCCACCACTGGTTTTAGGACGACAAATAGTATCCCAGCTTAGCAAAGCCAACTTTTTCTTCTCCTCAGCACTAGACCAGAGAAAAATTCTTTGAATTCTTTCCAATTTTTCAGCTATGTATTTAGGAATTTTGAATATAGATAAGAAATAAATAGGAATCCCTTCTAAAGCAGCAGTAGCAAGGAGTTGTAATTTACCCGCATGACTCAATATAGATCCTTTCCACCTAGCAAGTTTTTTTTTTTTTTGCAATCTTTCCATCACCGAATTCCAAAAATTAGGGGTGACTTCCTTAACAGTTAGAGGAAGACCCAGATAAACAGCCAGTAGAGGGGCACTGTCACAGCCAAGAATAGCAGTCACCTTATTTTGAAGAGCCTGAATGGTGTTAAAAAGTATATCATGCTTTTTGTGTAATTTATGCATTGGCCAAAGATAGAAGCATAATTGTTGAGGCAATTTTTCCCTTTCTTGGCTTCAACAATAGAGGCTTTCCCAAAGAGAATAGTGTCATCTACAAATTGTTGGATAGCTGAGGGGTCCAAAGAGGTAGCAAGTTTGTTTCCTTTGATAGCACCTTCATGAAGAAGTCTAGAAATATTTTTGCTTAAAACATCTGCAACCATGATGAAGAGGTATGGGGATAGCGGGTCACCTTGCCTAATCCCTTTACCCGCATTGAAGAAGCCATAGGGCACACCATTAACAAGAACAAAATACTTGACCGTGGAAATACATTCTTTGATGGGGTTTAAAACCGACTAATTGAAGCCAAACTTAACTAAAACTTTTAGTACAAACTTCCAATAAACCTTGTCAGAGGCTTTTGAGATGTCAAGTTTAAAAGCCATACATGCATTGTTACTCCTGTCCATAGAATGAAGGATTTCATGCGTGGAGATGGTAACATCCAGAATTTGACGGCTTGGGACAAACCCTTTTTGACAGAGGCTTATCATTTTATCTAGAAGGGGCTTCAATCTATTTACCAGGATTTTGTAGAATATTTTATAGAGAGTATTACATATGCTTATAGGTTTGAAGTCAACCATTGTTTGAGGGTTTGAAATTTTAGGAATGAGAGCTACAAAGGTGTGGTTTAGTTGCTTCAGAAGTCTGTCAGATTTCAAGAAATCTTTGGAGGCAAGGAACACATCTTCACCCACTATGTCCCAGAACTCTTGAAAAAAAGTTGGGGGAAAACCATCAGGCCCAAGGGCTTTGTAAGCCACAATGTTGAACATAGCAAATCTAACTTCTTCAGGTGTAACAGGATTGAGGATAGAGGCGTATCTACATCCATTATGGTGGCAAGGGTGCTTCCCAACGGTTGTTCTTCCAAAATAGTAGAGTGATTGATAGCAAGCTCCAGGAAAGAATGTTGAAAGTACTAAGAAGCAATATTCCCAATTTGTTATGAAGTAGTGCCATCAATCTCAAGATTGTCTTAAAGTTTGGTAATTTGATTTTTTTTTTGTGTTTGAAGGCAGATAGATGGAAGAAAGTAGAATTATGATCTTCTTTTAGCCATTGCATTTTGGATTTTTGTTTCTAGAATATTTCCTCCTTTTTTAGAACTTTAGACCAATCAAGATAGTAATCCTTCTCTAGGTGGCAAGTTTGTTCACTCACATCACCATTAGCCATTCTTACCTAAATATCTTTGAGTTTAGTCATCAAGTCACCTTTATGGGTGAAACACATCACCAAAGACCCACTTGTTCCAACCTTTCACCATGTTTTTAATATTTTTGAGTTTGAGTCACACGGTACATTGCAAATCCCTCAATGGGAATATTCCACCAAGTGGATAATTTGTCTTTGAAGTCAGGTGAGTGCTCCACATTATCTCATATTTGAAAGGGAAAGGCCCACCTTCAATATTTTCTTCCCAACTCAACAAGAGGGGGTTATGGTTGGACACCGTCCTTGAAAGAGATAGGAGGTTGGAGTTATGAAGGGTGACCCAGTTAAGAGAAATCGGGAATCTATCCAGTCTAACATGGATAAGATTGTCACCAAGTCTTCAACTTGTTCAGGTCAAGAGTTGACCTTGAAGGTCCATATCAATAAGCCCAACAGCATTCAGAAGGTCTACCAAATCTGCCATACTATCAATGTAATCAATCAAACTTCCACACTTCTCTTAAGGGTAAAGAGGGGAGTTGAAGTCTCCCACAAGCGTCCAATGTGCCTCCTTACTGCCCTATATCAAACCACTTAGTTTGATCCAAAGACTTTTTCTGGCATTTCTCATATTAGGGGCATAGATATTGAGGAAGTTCCTAGATAGACTGTAATGCCCCTTACCCAACTTTGCCCTAGAATTCACTTGTTGATTATATTGAGGGTTTCTTCTTTATCAAATGAATGTTCTCTTTGACTAAGTAATCTTGGATTGAAATCTGCATTTAATATTTCCACATGTCCATATATTTGTTAGCATTAATATCTAGATATCCAAATATAAATAAGCACCAATCAATAATAAAGACATATGAGGAGTGGCATGGGTAGAACCGTCTGAAGCTATCCATCTAAGCCCAAGAGCACAAGCGTCCTATCAGGACAACCCACCCCTTGGCCCCGAGCGGCATGAACATCTCGAAGTGGCGTGCTTAGAGGAAACACTTGTACTTGCTTTCTCTACCCGTGCCATCAGCTTGGAAGACACTCAACCTACTAGGGGAAGCCAGCGGAGCTTATAAGTGGTTCTGGGCCTACCACCCCTCCATGGCCGCAGCGGATTGTTAAGTGGGGTTTTTAGGCACCACTTTTCTCAGGCCCTTCCTCCCTAGTAGGCTTGCAAACACTCAAAAGACAATCTTTTAGCAATCAAATACATTTTCTTTTATTACTGATTCTTGAAGTCAATATCAACATCATTATCATCATGATAATATTAAAGAAAGCATTGCACCAATAATCCAGTTAACAATATTTGTTTCTTATATTCGAAATATGCTAAATATTATTGCTAAGTGAGTACATCACCTGAGTTTTTGTATCTTTCCATGTTTTCTGATTCCTTACTCGCCTCCTTCAACCTTATATTGGATTGGTCATAGGATGAGGACAATTCATAAATATACATAATCTACTTATGTTTATATTAAAGAGTCACCATTACTTATAAGGCTTAATAATTGCTGCAATCATCATTATTGTATATTCACAAGTGATTCACAT